>JACDOX010000184.1:372849-428514 GCA_014549065.1 Cardinalis cardinalis | reverse complement strand
TWARRWWAAAAAAAGTGACCAAAGGCTGAGTCCTCAAGAAAAAAAATTTAAACACCCAGATACACTAAGTGTAACTTCTCAACTTRAAGTTTGGCTTTTTTCTGTTTCTGTAGCAGTTAAGTTCCCAGTTCTGGGGGTGAACCTACAAAAAGCACTTATCAGCTGCACTGCAGACATTTATACCCTCAACTGCTGCAGGCCATGCTGTGGTAATCACTTCACCTCCTGCCCAAGAAACACAGCAAAATAAACCCCACTTTACAGGGTGAGCTCTGAATGCTCATTAGATGGTGAGAATGCACACTTCAAGAGCTACCAGCACCATAAATCCATCCTTCATTTGCTTTGGGCCAACTTGGTCAGCCATTCCAGCCATTGCAGGTGATGAAGGAATCTTTTTCTGACTTAATTCAGACATTTCTCATCAGCTATCTTCAGCTTTCCTTTTAACATCACACTGCAGAGCTCTAAAATACTTCCCAGTTTTCAGGCATAAGGGAACCTACTTAAAGTGCACTTCCTTTAAAATATCACCAGTCCTTCTATGCCATTCACCTCTTTAAAACCAGCTGCATTTCAAAAGTAAGGTAGCACATCAAATGTGTAAGGCCTGCATAAGTGGCAGCTCGTTTGGTGCCTTAAACTCAGTAGGTCAAGCCTCAGCCCAATCTTTACACAGTTCAAAAAACTGGATTTAGAGTTAGCAACAATTCCATTTCAAGCAGGAGGCTGGAGACATCAGAGGTGCTTTCCAGCCAGAGCTGGTAGGAAAACTGTCAGCACCTGGCCAGGACAAAGAGATTGAGAGCCATGGCACAGCTTAACCTGAATGCCCTGGCCCAAATAACACCAGAAATGGATGGTGTTAGTGAAAGGACACACTCCAGAGTATTCAGACAATAACTGCTGCATTTCCCAGAGCACCTAAAAGGAAGAGTGGCTACTTTCCACTCTCTCACTTTTATTTCTTTTTTTTTCCTACTTCTTTTTAAAGATAATTTACTTACCCTGGAGACTAACTTGCTATGCAGGATGGGTCGATGATGACCTTAAGACTTTTAATTCCTTGCCCTTTTTCAAGCAGGTGATGCATGCAGGAACTCCTGCTTTAAAATGCCCAAAATAGAAATGGTGCTGTCCAGGCAGAAGTTGTTCAGCTGTGGAGAAGAACTATGTACCCTCTCCATTCTAGAAGCTTGAGAAAAGGATCAAAAAAAAGGTTTGAAATATTTCATGCGTGGCACGGGAAAATAGCAGCTAGAAACACAGGCAGCAGAAAGCAACACTGAATCAGTCCAACCACCTTCAGATTCAATAAAATAGAAGCTGCCCCAGCTCTTAAATCCATCTATGGCCCATTCATAACAGCAGTGACCAATGAAATCAGCTTATTTGCACATATAAACACACAGGTATTTGTGTCTTGCATCACACATTTGTTACAACTTCCCTGTGACAGCAGTTGTTTATGCAGTTGTGCTTATGCAACAAAGAACCAGTGCACCGAGYTGAGACAACCCCCCAGATCTGCAAGGTTAGAAAGTCAACACAGCAGCAGCAAATCATCCAAAGTGCTTGCTCCCAACACCTGTGGAACTGAACCCAGAGCAATGTGAAGAACACTTCATTCCCTCACAGCTCATCGACGGCAGTGACGTTGACCTGGGGCAGTTCGCACTCCTCTTTGAAGTGGCAGTTCTCCAGGATGTCCTTGTAGTAATCCTTGAGGTCTGCGTAGGTGGAGGTGGTCTCGTTGGAGTGAAGGAAGGGCAGCAGCTTCTCGTTGAGCAGCAGCTGCACCTGGTACTCCTCCTGGGAGGCGTTGACGTGGTCGCAGTGGTAGAGCACGAACACCAGGTTGGCCGCGTAGGGCACGATGCGGCCGCTGCGGAATTTGCGCTGCGCCTGCCGCGCGAAGTTGGTGGCCAGGAGAGGCTCCTTGTCTTTGAAGTAACCCATCAGGGCAAGCAGGGGCTGCAGGGTCTCTGCGTGCCCAACTTGGACAATCAAAGGTGAAGAAATGGGTTTGGAGCTACAAAAGAAAAGAACCAGAAGGGATGAGCAAGAAGCTGTGCTTTAAAACAAAACTCCAACGCGTGGCACAGCTGCCATCGACCACGGCTGAGGGACATCTTGAACCTGTGAGGAAAACCTCTTTGGGAATTTCGGGCTGGTACAGACATTTTAAACGCAGCTTCCTAAACTTTGTCCAAATATTGATCCAAGGTCAATGSAGTGAGGTTCAGCAAGGGCCAGGTCCTGCCCTGGGGTCAGCCCAGGCCCTGCAGCTCCAGGCTGAGCAGAGGGGCTGAAAGGGCCCCTGGGGAAAGGCCCTGGGGGCTGTGCCAGGGCTGRGCAGGAGCCAGGGCTGGCCCTGCTGAGGGACCCCCAGGGCTGTGTCCAGTTCTGGGCCCTCCTGGCCAGAGAGCCCTGGAGGGGCTGGAGCTCACACAGTCAAACCCTTCATTAGATGTGAGAGAGTCTCCTCCAAAWCATCAGCAGCATTTACCAAATTTAGTCTGAAAAGAGAAATCCAGTACTGCAGAGTAACAGCTGTCCCTCCCCAGTGTAGCAGTCCAAACGACCAGCAGGAACACTGCTATTACCAACTCCTGAGGGCACCAAGCAGTCCAGGAGGACATGATGCTCCCTCAGGAACAGGTCAGCAAATCAAGGCACTGACTCGTACCATGACCGAGGACAGCTTATGTAACAAAAGGTTACACAGTGCTCAGCCAAAGGGGAGATAAGAGCTGGCTTGCTGCGCCAGGAAACACCAGCCAAGAGGAAAATCTGACCCTTGCTCCAGAGGATGATGGCTTTTGAGTACCATTTCCAAGTGGCCCATGTAAATCCAGCACAGGTAAATACAGRTTTAGYTTTCAGGAGACACATCTTGACTGGYCTRAAAAGGAGGAGTTTCCTCAGYTCCCACCYAAAGCAATGGAGAAAYGGGTAAGTGGGAGACTTGCCTGGGGATTGGAACTTGGATCAGCTCAGCAGGAATTCAGTGCTGGGCCAGGATGGTGYACTGGTGTTTGTACAGTCTGACACACACCTTGTGCCATGCTCCTGGTGAGCCTGAGCCCTTCTGACTCCTCTCCTCAGACTCTCCACTTAGACAAAACATCCCTTAAAAAATATATCCAAACCCTGCCTCTGTTTCCTGCTCAAAAGCAGCAGCCTTCAAACCACATAAAGGTGCTCTAYGGAGGACAGTGTATTTTTCCCCATCTATGCCTCTGTTGCACCAAGATCTTTACATTTGCCACACTCTTCCAGCTCCTCCAAAATCAATGTTCCTGCTCATGTTCTCCCCTTGCTGTTTATGATTCTTTCAATCACTTGAAAATTACAAATCACTTGAAAATTACAAAGCGTTTGGATCCTTGAATCCCTTTCTCTTCCCTTCCCTCTCTTGTGCACTTGACCAGTTGACATGTATCCTTCCCATCCACACACACCTGCAGGGAAGTATTTTTAGGTTTTCGGACACATTCACATCCCTCCTGTCACAGCAGCAAGACACAGATGTCTGTGGAAGGAAACAGATGGCCATTCCTTTGATCTCCTGCAATTTCCAGCTCAGAAGCCTCCAGGGCCAGAGGTGGCTTCTAGGTAATGAATCCCTGCTTKGCCAAATCTCTCCTTCAATCCACGTGCATTTTTAGCACACACAATGTCCTGTGGCAAGGAGTCACACAGCTTCACACACTGCTCTTAATTTTTCTATCTGCAGATGCCATGTCCCATTTAATTCATTCTACTGACAGCTTTGTAATAGTGTTCTTTCCAAGCTGAGAAATCCTACCTCAGTCCTTCCACAATTTTCCATATCCCTTTAGATCAGAATATCATTATGCACAATACTCAAGAACCATAAGTTACAGAGAAAACAATGCTACAGCCATGAGCTCTCTGCTTAATTCCTGATATCCAACATGGAATCATGGAATGATTTAGACTGGAAGGAAAGATCATCTCATTCCAACTCATTCCAGATCATCTCATTCCAACTCCCCGTCCCTGTCAGGGACACCCTCCATAGACCAGGCTGCTCCAAACCCCACATGCCTGAAGTCTGAGATATCTCAGACAGCTACAACAACCTCGTAAGAGCCCCTGAGCAATAGGCTCTCCCAGATTCTACCCAACAGCTGATAAGGAAAATCATTTTTCCCCATGTGGATTACYTGACAGCTCTGCAGTTTTCCAGCCTAGTCAGTCTCTCCAAGTCCTTTCACAATCTTCCTTGTAGAAACACTTCAACTTATTTATCTGGAATAAAACTGCCACACTTGCAATGCCATTGAACTTGTCAGCTCTTCTCAACATTCCAAGCAGGTCAGATCTTTCCAGCTCTATCTCTGCTAGGAAAAATCAATCAGCTGTCCCTACCCTCATTTCTTGTAATTTTATCAATTTTTTCCCTCTGTAAGGACCTTTCMCTGTAACCCCAGCTACCTGATTTCTTTAGATAAGGAAACCTGTTCAGAAGGATGTTTGGAAATCATGACTGTAGTTACCAATCACCCTATTTTATATTTGCTGATCCCTCCCAAGAGCTCCAAGAGGAATGTTTTCCTTTTAAAGTGCCACCCTAACACTTCTCAGGTGTATCAGATTCATGAAGGTGCTCAGCAATACTAGTCTGGAGCATTATTTCTACAAGACTGGCCTGGAATTCTAATTCTCTCCTAGAAATACTTTTTAAATTTTTCCTTTATTTAATTATTTGTATTTTCATGTCAGCCCAGCTGCATAGTAGTCTTGGTTTTGTYAACTATGAGGGAAACTGGAAATGCAAATATGCTGCTAGAACCCCCAAAACAACCTTGAACAGGCATTACTGACCCCACAGGGAATGGATTTCACATCTCACCACTCAAAAAAGCTTTAGAAACGCCAAGACAAAAAAAAAATTAACATTCTGGCTATCAATGCCGGCTTTAAGCAAAGTTCAGCTTTACTTTCCAGGTGATGCTAAGCAGGAATGTTGAAATGGAAGTAAATCACAAAAAATAGACAAAAAGTAAATMATAAAAAACCAGCAAGGCATATGTTTGCAAAGCAGGAAACAAATTATAGCACAGACAAGTTTTCAAGAACAAGAGAAGAAGTGGGAAAAGAAGGACTAAACACTGTGCTCRCTCTCAGCGTAGCTTGAGTTTGCCTTCACTTGCTTTAGTCTCATAAAAATCCTCATGCCAACAGGCCAAGCAGCCTTGGGAGGCAAAACAAACTTCTCCCACTCAGCACTATCCCACTGGATTAGGGTAATGAAGATTAAAACTGTTTCTTGATACAACACAAGCCTGAGTTCTCCACAGCCTCCTGAACCCAGCAYGCCTGGTCTTTCAGCAGCACTGGTGATTTCCCAGACTGTTCAGGGACAGGGTCTGGACTCCAGCTCAGATGTGGTTTCCTATCACCCAGCAATGACAATCGAAACGGCCATCAAGGTTACACTGCAATATTTTTAATTGTGGGGAGAATGATGACAGATTATGTCTTCAGAGAATACCCACAGGCAAAGGTTACCACTGTCCCTGCATTCCTGATAAGGGCAGAACAAGCAACAAAACAATGATAAACAGTAGCACAGGTTAATAAAATATTAATGGCAGGCCAGACATTTCCATGCTCAATCTGCCTCACAATCTATCAATGACTCAGCATCTTGCTGGAAGCATCAAAGTTCTCAACATTGTACTCTGGCAATTACTAATGGCATTTCAATCCACCTTTCTCCTCCTTTTTATTTACTAGTACATGGCTTGGGAAAGCCCCCTGAGGACATCTCATTCCCACTTTTGAAGGGATTGTGCATAAAACTCTGCCATAAAATATTAGGAAATAGTCTGAAAGTGATTGGTTTCATATTCATTCCATGGGGCACTTCCAAGTGAGCAGAAGGGGCTCTCAGGAGGCAGAGCACAAGAGGGTTTCACTGGAGAGATGCACCAGCTCCCCAACTGCCCACATTTGGGGTTTTATGTTGGTTTTTGGGGTTTTTTTCACCTTTTAAGTAAATCTAACCACAGATGAAAATGAAGAAAGTACTGAACAATTCAGCAGCACAACCCCAAAAGCTAAGTCTCACCACAGGGGAAAAAAAAAGCATCATGGAAAAGCACAGATATGGGATTTATCCAGTAAATTCTAGTTCTCCTGGATCTCAGCAGATTTGTGTTTAACTCAATCTTCTGCATCAGCTCACTCATCCTCCAGAGCAGATCATTCCCACTCTTCCCAGGACTACTGATAGTTCATCTTCCATATGGAAAAAGTGAACTTTCTTTTAACCAAAGTTTATTTCCTAAGCACTGACTGGATTTTCAGTTAAAAATAACTCAAACCCCAAGAAATAGTGGATTAAGATGAAACATTTCCTGCAGCAAAGCTCAACCAGCCAACCCTCAAACCTCATGCAAAAATCCCTCCAACAACTGCACAGAAGGTAAGATTTATCACCTGTTTRACAAGCAAGCTTAGACTACATGTTGTCCCTTTTCTCCCTAATAAAAARGCAGGTCAAAGGACTTCAAAACCTGCTTTCAACTATGGGATGAATTCTTCATCCTTCTCACTTCTGTCTGTGATTTATTTAATGGGAAAAAAAAAAAAAGCTGGACAAACCCTCAACAAAGCAGGAAGCAGCAGAGATCAGGGAAGGCAGTGGTGGCACTCAGAGGGCACCAGAAATATTTAACAGTGTAAAAGCCCAGAGGATTTTCGCCAGTAGGAAGAAGAATAAAAAAAGCTTAAAATATATAGCTGTCAAATAGTATTAAGTCCTCATAGGTCAAAACTTCCACTATAAATAGAAGACAGCCAATCATTCCCAGAATCAGCACCAACACAAGAAAATGCCACCACTAATACTGACAGCAGAAAATTTTCTTCTGTTGCAACAAGGAACAAGCTCACTCATGACAAAAGCAAACTTGAAAAGCTGACTGGACTGCACAAAACTCATTAAAAACCCTGATTAAAAGGCTCTTATCTAGTCCTGCAACACTTTATCAGCTGGAGGTAACTAGGCTAGGCCTCCTTGTGTTTCACTGGAAGCTGCTGCACTTTCAAAGGCTCTTTCCTGGCTGACACCACCTCTCCATTGTTTCAAACCTCAGAGGTGAAATACATTCCTGCAGCAGCACCACAACAATGCTCAGTGTTGATCCATCATGAGCCAAAACCAAACCAAGAGGCTGCTGGCACTAGGCAAACCCTTTGTGCCCAAGGTGGACACTGGTCAGACTAGTTCATGTGTCTGTGGCTTGCCTAGAGACTGTTTAGTTTGGGGTTTTCATTCTTACAYAAAAGGGTATGACTCCATCAAAGTTGCTCACATACTTGCTCAGGACAGATCTGAAAAAGGTATCCATTAACTAATTAAAGTGAGATTGAGGACATGCTGGAGAGTCTGAAAGGCCCAAGAAACTTTAAATCTCTAGTTCTGGCTAGACAGATGGACAGCCACACTCCCAGRGGAGAGACCCTGGGCTGCCCAACACTCTGGGAGAAAATCTGAGATTGTTGACTTCTCTCAGAGAATGAGACACACCTCAGAAATGCAGCCACAGGGATGCTGCTGAATGTGSCACAAGGATCTGTGGTGAATTTTACACCTCTGGCTTCCCCAGAAGCTCCCTTCAGTCATGTAGGAAGTCCCACCTCTGAAAGATGGAGCAACCAAAGCCAACCCCMCACTATGATACAGAGCTGCTGACTGAGACATCGATTGTTTATTAATAAAAGCCACCCCAGCAGCAGTGAAGGGAGTTTCATAAAAAACCTGACTGAACACTTGGAACCTGAGCAAAAGGGGATTTTCAATCTAATTATTTCATTGCTGCTGCACATGTAGAAGCTTTTTGCTCACTTCCCTTTGTAGAGTTTTGAACTGTGAAGTGGTTTTAGATCACCCATTAGACTCCTTTGTACTGAGTCATAGGTTTGAAGGAACAATTAGGGCACAGCAGTAAATGACTCCTGAGAGGTATCAATTGTGTTGGGAAGTGACCTGCAAAGAGCAAGGCAAATTACATGCAACAATAAAAGCTACCAATAAATTGCCAAATTGGCCTGTTTACCATAAATCACAAAGATCACCTTCAACTAATCTTGAATCATATTCAAATTAGGTTGTTTTTTTTTAATACCTTGGAACCATTTACTCTCTAAGAGGAAACCATCACCAAATATTTTGCAATGCAGACGTACAGCTAGGCTGGTATTATCAATACACACTGCAAATACTGARAGGGCTGCACAAAGCATCCTCCCAGTTTCCAGAGCCTTGTGGTAACCCATTTGGACAGTAAAAGTAATAATATTTTATATTCTTTCACCAGCAGGAAATAGTAATGTAAATATTTGAAGCTAGAAGGAAAAAAGGGGAAAGTATAAAACAGTTTAGTGAATAGCTGATGTGCTTTAGAGCGTGCCACAACTGATTTGCAAATCCACCTCTGTCCAAGCATGCAGCTGCAGAGATTTTTAAAATCAGATGAGCAGCTTCACATTGCATTAAGTACCAAAATACCTGAATTTCTCATCAACATACATAGACTTTCTGTGGGCAAAATACTGTTCATTAAACTGCTGGGAAAACCAACAGTGAAAAGTAATTCTTCACCAGCTTCTCTGGTTATTTKCTAGCCCTAGCAGGCAGACTTGGGAAAAAACACAATTCTTTATTAATTGTGAACACATAAGACAACTGCCCAACTATGCCATTTCAGCAGAGCAAATCACATGGGTTTGATATGGAACAAGAGAAACTTCCAACCAAAGTCTATTTCTTAAGCAGAAATTGTCTCATTTTATATACATCTCATTATGTTTTTGTAACTAAGAAAATTTGTAAGGAAGAAAGAGAGACCTGGCCCCCAACCTTTCTCTTTCACAGCTTTTAAAAGCAAGACCTGCACAGAAGAGACTATTGCCAGTTTAAACCCCAGAGTTATACTGGAATTCACATGATGGAAGAGCCTAAGAACATCTGAAACTTATACACTGCAAACTGAAAGTGGGACTGATCAGCAATTGATATTTATTACCACCTTCGTCATGTTCTTAAGAATAGACTAACCAGAAGGAAGRGTTTTCTACCAAGGAAATAAAATCAAACTTTGATAAGGCAATTAAGTTTGGTGATAAGATTGCAAGGGCAACAATCACTTCATGGAAGAAACAGGTTTTCTTTTTTTAATTTCACTGTAACTAGGAATGATAACAGAACAATATTATTGAACATGAAGACAAAGTATGCTACAAAAATGCAGCTTTGCCAACACTGCTCTCCACTGTCAAGTCTGCAGCAGCACAGATAATCCAGATCCCTCTTCTTCCCAGAACAGAAATGCTTCCCTTTTTACTTCTGGATAGCCCAATCTAAGCTTTCCAAAGAGAAAAGAGATTTTGGGGTGAAGATAATGTGCTGGAAGAAAATTTCTTTTTCTCAAATGTTTTAGAGTAATTTCTTAAATTTTTAGAGCAAGCAGCCACTTATAAATCCATGTTAAACACTGTCAAATTGAAACAAYGTTCCACTGAAAGACATTTCATCATCACAAAAGCTCATTTTCTGAAAAAGCTGCAAAAACGTTTAACCTACTGCCTTGAAGCTGACCATCACCATAAAAAGAAAACATACAAACAAAAAGATATTTAAATAAGTCTCTCATTTTCATTGTGCTCTCACACTGCCACGGGGTGTCTCCTTCCATGGATGAAAGAGATCTCCCTCTGCAGATGAACTCGGATTAGCTGCACCTCTGCTCCCTAGATTCCAAGAGAGMCAAGCTGGCTCTGGTAGATTCCCACAGGCTCTCCAGGGTTACCCAACCCCGTTTATTCCCAGGTCTCCAGTGCTTTACGACTGCCACCTTCTGTTGTGGAAGGGAGTAACACATTCCTGCGGCAACCTCGGCTTCCCGTTCCTGTTTAGGATGAGGCTCATCCTGAACACTGCTCACCCAGCCTGGAATTTAGGAAGATTTAGGGTCCTGATTCTTTACATTCATTGCCTGCTTCCCTCTGTGATAGCAAAACATGAGAGCCCCTGGTGTTGCAAATGAGCTTCCATAGCCAGTGCTGAAAAAAGTTACCACTGTGCTTGGGAGCTCTGCCTCAGATACCTGCTCTTCCCACCTCCCAGTAAACCAGAAATCTCCAACTGTACCTCTTTCTTCCAACTACAGCTTCTGGGTTTTTAAAAACTGTTGTTATTAAACTTACAGAGATGTTTGATAGACATACAGCTGCAATTAGTGTGGRTAATGTAAGGATTGAAAGGCTCTCACTGCTCAAAGAGGAAATGACACTAAAAGGGAACAAAATTGATCACTCTCCTTCCATTATAAAATCTTATGGCCCTGTCCTTGATATCCCTTACTTCTATAAAATTTCCATAGTAATCTGCTAAGGTATTAATTCATGTAACTGATTATTAACCAWGAATTTCTAATTGTTCCATTTACACAAGAACATGACCACGGGCTGTAAATTAACATTTAAGCAATAAATTATTTTTAACAAGGACMTTTTTAACAAGAAAGCTCTATTATYTTAACTCATTGTCTCCTCTCAAACTGCAGGAAGAAAACACCACAGGTAGCATTGGCTACCCCCTGAAAGCCTGTGTGGACCAGCAAGTTAAAAGATGGAAATACTTGAGCTGAGCACAAAAGCATCAACGAAAGCAAAAAAATAGACTCTACAAAGTAATACTGCTYCAGTAAAAATGGTATTCTCACTGTCAAAATTCTCCTAGGAGAGCTCCAGCTCTCCTGTTGTTGCTACATTCAGAAGTGAAGTACTGAACTTCCTTTGAATAAAATCCAGCTCAGACTGGGCACAGAAAGCTCACACCCAAAGCACTGCAGGCTCTTGATTTACCTTTTGCTCTCCTCCACTGCTTCGTCCAAGTGCTGGAAGATGTCCTGGAATAAAATGCAGCTGGAGCGACTGTTGATGTCATAGCCATATCCYCTCTTCCAGTATTGCTTCAGGTCATTCAGGTACTCCAGCACCTAAAATTGGAGTTCATAAGTTCTTATTGCTGCACCAAGGGAAAGCAAAAAGCTCACAGCCTGGAGCAATGACACAAAACCAACCCCAAACATCAGGGCTCCAGTCCAAACCACTTCAGCATAAAACCACGTCACCGTGATATTGTCTGAAAAATCCTCTTTGCCCAGGATTTTCACCTGGGAAGCTGAGAAGCCTCAGAGAGGAATGAAAACAAGAATTATCTGATTGCTGCTGCTGYGTTTGCTGCTTTGGAATGTGGCTTGGACATTGTTTACCAACAGGTGAATGTTTGATTGGGTCCATGTGAATTGCTTTGTCTTAATGGCCAAYCACTATCAGCTGTCTCAGACTCTGAGTCAGTCACAAGTTTTCATTATCATTCTTGTGAAACCTTCTGATGTATCCTTTCTCTATAGTTTAGTATAGTTTTAGTATAGCATTCTTTTAATATGATATCAGAAAATAATAAATCAGCTTTCTGAGTAGTCAGATTCTCATCTCTCACCTCATCCTGGGGACTCTCACAAACACAATACAGACAACAGGTCAAAGAATGACCAAATTCAGCATCTGGTAACAACCACAAAAAAATCCTGAGGTGCTGCACATCATGAGACAACCACCATCCACTGCTTTTTCAGCACTTCTGATTTTGCCTTTGGCTTGTCATTCTTCTCACAGAATCCACCCCACACCTTCAACCCAGCTTGTTTTGTGTTTGTTTTCAAGTTCCAGAGATGTGCACACATCTCAAGTAGACAGAACTGTGCCTTGGAATTATTCAAGAGCACGCAGTGCTCTCCTCATTCTCTGTTCCYTTCCTGACAATTCCTGGCATCAAAGTCAATTCCCACCTCCCTGCTGAGTTATTTATAACCAGACTGAACAGGGCAGGTCWCAGCAGAAGCCCATGGTGATTCTGATCCTCTGAGACAGGAGATCACTTATTTCAATAAGTGGCCCACCCTTCAGCCAAACATTTACCTATGCAAGGCTCTCCACTTTTTCCAGGGGTGCAATTTTCTTAAGAGCCTTGGGGGAGCCTTACTGAACATCAAAAGTTGCATCAAACAATTTTGAAAGAAGAGGAACAAACATTTGTCTCATTTATCTGGGCTCTCTTGGTTTAGAGAGCTGATAGTCCCACAAACCCAACAGTCTTAAAGGCCCTGGAAGACCTCATTTGATGTACCCTGGAGTGAATTTTATCACCTCATTCTATCCTGTGAAAACCACACATTATAGAATGGTTTGGGATGGAAGGCCCTTTGAGATCACCTCATTCCAAACCCCCTGCCACAGGCAGGGACACTTTCCACTACAGCAGGTCGCTCCAAGCCTCACATACCTTGGCATCTTCTTCACTGAAGAGTGAACACCATGGGGAGGTCACATTCTTTATGGCCAGCTCATATGAGCAGGTGAGAAAAGCCACTTGAACAAGATCTGCAATAAATCCAACAAGCAAGAGATAAATCAATCATTGCTACACAAGTAGCAACTTCCTCTCCTCAGTTTACCTCTAAAACKAATTGTAATTACTGTTTGGCAATACAAACAATGAAATCCAATAAATATTTGGCAGGACAAAGACCAAGCACCAAAAATACACAGTTTAACAGAATTATTGTGCAAAATCCCAATTTTGGACTGCAAGCTCATGGCATTACATCATGATAAGAGGAAAACAAGAGCATTCCACATTAAATGCTGTCCATCAACTGATGTGAAACAGGTGTCAGCTGCTGGTACAGCCACACAGGTCAGAAGAGTCAAAGGGAAGATATGAGCTCATGGACAACACCCCCTCCACATCAGCAGCTGTGTACAAGCAGCACCAGGTTGAACTTTGTCTCCAGCATGTCCCTGATGCTGCAATCCCAACAGCAACACTTATTTTGGGGCGCTTTTCCCCCCAAAACCACACAGGRAACCCCAGCACTTCTGTTCTGAACAGGAATTAACAAACAGGGCTGCTTTTCCTCGGGCCATTTATGTGCTGGAGTTGTAATGGGTTTCATAAAAGCAAAATTAAAACATTCAAATCCCTCCAAAACCAGGTAAAGCTGATTTCATCTACGGGAAAGATGTTTTCAAACATCTTTTTCTTCTGACCACTATCCAACAATCATTCATTACTGCAACACCAAAACAGACTTACAGTCTCATGCACTTAATTAGAGACTGCATCTCCAAGTCACAACCACTCTAAACTACCTACTCTGCATAACTACACATCTTGGAAGCTGCTCTTGGCCAGCCCTGGAGCCRAAGCCACCTGCGACAGGAATTCCTTACCTGCATTTAGCTCCTCCACTGGCAAACACAAGGCACTGGCCACCTTTTCCAGGACCTTCTTCATCTCAGGTCCCTCTTTGAAGGCGTTCACCTGGCCCATGGCTGTGTCRTTCTCCTCCACCAGCACTACAAACTTGGCACAGTGATCAAAGAACCGCATCAGGGAGTCGTTAACTTCAACCTCCACCTCTGAAAGAAACGTGGGCGTCAGTGGGAGCACCACCATCCCCAAAGGCACCAGGATGTGACACCCTCCAAGGGACAGGCCACCCACCACAGCTGTGTCCCCACAGACARGATGCACGGTCTTTCTCAACCACAGGGAGAGCAGGGTGCATCCCCAATGCCTCTGAGAGCTCCCTCAGGGAGGGATTCTTCCAGCCACCCAGGAAGGCATCAGGAGTCCCCCAGACCCTCAGGGTTGGATCATGGCTCCCCCAGCGCACAGGGAAAGCACAGGGTCCCCTCAGGAGAGGAATGGAGCTCTCCCAAAGAGGCTGTGAGGCACCCCCATCCCCTGTGGTGGAGCCGGGAATCCCAGGGGCTGCCCCAGCCCCTCAGGGAGGACACKGGAGCCATTCCCTCAGGGCATGGGTCTCCTTCACCCCTGAGGGAGCAGGTCCCCAGAGAGCACCTGGCGCGCCCTCAGGAAGGCACGGGAATTCCCCCATCCCCTTGGGACAGCTGGGAATCCCTCAGCCCTCCAGGAAAAGCCAAGGGCTGCCCCAGGGAAGGGGGTGGGTGTCGCTCACTCACCGTCGCCGCCGAAGTCGAGGGTGGGCCCGAGCCCGCGGCGGAARGCGGCCCCGCTCTGCAGGCAGCGGTGCTTGGAGCTGCTGGCCAGCGCCAGGCGGCGGCGGGCGGCGAACAGCGCGGGGAAGCGGGCGGCCATGCGCCGGGCCAGCTGCTCCATGTCGCGCCGGCCCTGCGGCGCCAGCCGCCCGTCCAGGCTCTCCTCGTACCACATGGGCCACTCGGCCAGGGCGGCGGCGGCGGGGCAGGCGGCGGCTCCCGCGTTCCGGCGGAGCAGCCGGGCGTGCAGCTCGCCCAGCCGGCGGATCTGCCCGGCCGTGGGGTAGCGGGTGCCGTGCCGGAGCACGGCGCGGAGCTGCAGCGGAGTGCAGGAGGCGGGCAGGGACCCGCCCGCCCCAGGACCCAGCGACAGCGGGTCGCTCACCAGGTGCGGGTTCACCTCCTCGTAGCGGGACTTGGTGCCGAAGTAGCCGCTCAGCCCCGCGCTCGCCAGCGGCAGGACAAGGAGGAGCAGCAGCAGTCCGGCTTCCCGGCGAGGCGCCATGGCTGCAAGTGCGCGGCTGCCGCAGGAAGAGGCGGAGCGGGGCCGACTCTTCACGGCTTCAGCTGCCCCAGCCCCGCTCCGCCCATCCCTCACAACTTCGCCCGCCCCTTCAGGGCTTCTCTCGCATCGCCCAGGCGCCTCACGGCATCACCCACTCCRTCCAGCTTTAGCCGACCCCTCTCGGCTTCACGCGTCCCCTCACGGCTTCGTCCGTCCCCGCCCGGGGCACTCGTACCCAGCCCGGAGCCCTGAGGGGAGCCATGAGCCGTCTGACCTACTTTGGCGTCTGCTTTGCCTCTGTGGAGCCTCGCTGCTCACGGAGCTCAGTAAAAACAAAAAAGTCGATACGCAGTCAGATACGAGGGGAATGGTTTAATTCCTCTGTACAGGTAGAACAACTGGATGGACTGCACTAGGGAAACAGAGATGAGGTATGTTGTCTTTCTTTGTGTATAAAAATAGAGCAAACCTTGTGAAGCAGATGGGCTCAGGACAACCCAACCTTCTTGGTGGTCAGTGTCCAAGATGTGCTAGTTCTGAAAAATTTAAAATTGCTCCTCTTTCTTCTCTGCAGTTGTGCAACGTATTATCAACTCTAAGATTTACTATTGCCAAAAATGCACCTTGTTCAGCTGGTAACAGAATGGGCTGCTGTCCCTTGGAGTCTTGTTTTAAAGAAAATATTTGTAGACATAAAGCAACAGCAGAAACTTGCTAATAAATCCCCACCATGTTGTATTCATAAAATTAGTCTAATTAGCATTTAAATTAGCTAAATATTAAGACCACTTCAGTCAAAACCCTGGGCCTAAGCCATGCTGGGAATGGGGCAAGTGAGAATGTGGAAGAGTAAACTTTAAAGCTATCTCTCTTTCTCAGAACTCTGTGAAAACGTCAGCTATGATGTGAATGTCTCCATCATTAGAGAATCTCTGGCAAAGATAGATTTTTTAAAAGTTAGTACAATCTTCTCTTTATTGCTTCGTCGTGGGAGAAATTCATCCCAAACCAGGAACACTGCCAGGGACTGCTGCCCCCCTCAGAATTCACTTTATCCTCCAACATGAGCAACCAAAGCCAAGAAGGATCTTTCACAGGTGGTTTTGGCTCTTTTTTTGCTAAAAAGCAGCTGGATGGCACTCAAGGTAAGGTAGTGATGATGTGAGGGCATTGGAGGTGGCTCCTGCAGGAGTTGGCAGCATGGGGCATGTGGAATTTCTGAAGAATCATGGAATCTCTTGAGTTGGAAGGGACACACATAGATCACCAAAGCACAGAATTCCAGAATCATTGAGGTGAGAAAATCCCTGCCAGCCCATGGAGTCCCAGCTGTGCCCAGTGCCCACCTTGTCCCCAGCCCAGAGCACTGAGTGCCCCCTCCAGCCCTTCCTGGGACACCTGCAGGGCTGGGCACTGCAAAGCTCCCTGGGCAGCCCCTGCCAAGGCCTGAGCAGCCTTTGCATGCAGAAATTCCTGCTGCTGGCCAAGCTGAGCCTCCCCTGGCCCAGCCTGAGGCCCTTTCCCCTTGTCCTGTCCCTGTTCCCTGGCACCAAACCCTGATGCCCCCCAGGCTGCACCATCCTGGCAGGGAATCATGGCATGATAAAGATACCCCTGAGTCTGCTCAGAGGAGTTCAACTTCTTTTAACTCTTTTAGTTCCCAGCAAGAGCAGGTAGGAATAAGCAGCTGTGTAAAAACAAGTGGGAACACAAAGTCTGCAGCCAGGGATGCTTCCAGCTGGGAGCTGTGTCCAGAGAGCCACCAGTATTGATTATAAACACAGGATCCCAGGATGGCTGAGGCTGCAGGAGCTGAGTGGGCACCTGGTGTCCCCTCCCTGCTCCAGCAGGGCCATCGCAGAGCCCAGGGCACAGCACTGTGTGCAGCCAGCTCTGCCCCAGCCCCAGGCAGGAGAGCCCCCAGGCTGTGTGGGCAATGTGCTCAGGGCTGGGCACTGCCCAGGGAAGAAGTTGTGCCTCCTGTGCAGGGCAATTGCTGGGCCCAGGCCCTGCCCGTGGCTCTGGTGCCATTGCTGGGCCCCGGAGCAGAGCCTGGGCCCTGCTCTGCCCCTCCCTGCAGACACTCAGTCACATCCCACTGGCACTGCTGGCAGCATGGAATGATGGCATTGTAATGACCCATCCAGAAAAGCTTAGAGAGGCTTAGAAAAGCAAAGGATAAAAAGAGGCATCCTGTGGAAAAGCCTGAGCAGCACAGTGGTGACACATCAGGTTATAGAACAGTTTGGGCAAAAGCATAAGCAAAACATCCCCATGCTGATTATACCCATTTTCAGCTAAACCCTCACTGCTGAATAGATACCAGCTTGTAGCTAAGGAAACAGAGTCATCTGAGCTTTTGGCCCACAGCACATCCTGGGGAAACCTGTGTTTTATTCAGAGTCAGACTTTACTGCCTGCCTGCATATTCAGGCTATTGCTTCTGSAGCTGAGAATTTTCAGTGAATAAATAAATTTTTATGATCTATTTAGTCCACTGTTGAAATTCTGTTGGAAAGTGTGTGCCTCACCTGTCTCCCACCTCCTCAACATCCAAAAGGAAATGTTAATGCAAGAGTGTGCTAAGGCTCAAACAGGTGAGGAAAGCCTGTAATGGTGAAAGAGAAAGGGAAAAGAAAATATGGGAATAAATAAGTGGTTTAAAGCTTGTGGGCAAAGTCATGGGCTCTGTGTTAGAGCAGGGCAGTGTGACTCAGCTGTCTTCCAGTGACTCTGTGCAGGGCTTTTTGGCCCTTTCCTGTGCTCATTCAGTTTATATTAGACATATCTCCCACAAATCACTTCTAGCATATCATCTTTTATAACAAAACCAGCATGAGATTACAGGCTGTGTTCCTTTGAAACCTGTTGAGGGTATTTTATAAATACTGCGAAAAATACCCATTCCATCTTCTGCATAATTATTCACTGCAAGGAATCTGTAGTTGGTTTTAGTAGGAAAAGGATTTTGCATATTACATATAATATTTTTTCATATGATAGTGTAGCTGTGAGCTGCTGTGAGGGAGAAGAGAACTCTAAAAGAGTTTTCTGTCAGAGAGCATAAATGTGAAGTTAAAAGGTAATGGAATAAAAAGTGGTTTGTGATCCCAGTTTCTGTTCCACAAAGGGATTTCTGTGTTCTGAGTTGTCAAGGGCAGACAGTTACCCCACATGGGATCCCTTCCTTGCTCCTCTCACATCACATTAAATTATCACAGCCTATTGTATCCCATGGAATTGTTCAGATATTTTGAATGGTTTCACAGGGTATTTTCTATTAGGACAGGGAAAATCTTATCAAGAAGATATCATTCCATGAGGAGTCACAACACMTGTAGCTCATATCCCAAAACTCTGGACAAAGCATTTACACAACAGCCACATTGCCATTTTCACCCTCCACAAGTATTGTGATGTTCTTGTTTTGGTCTTTGTGTCTTCTTTACATCTAAGTTGGAGGCCAAAACCATTTACAAATGTGCCTGTTCCAAATGCAACATTATCAGATTGTTTTCTCTTCTGTTTTCCTTTATTGTTATTTTTTTTTCTTTCCATCTTCAGTTCTGGTGATGCTGAGGGTGGTGAGTTCATGACTCACATTTCCACAGCAGCATTTTTTGTTTTGTTCTCTTGCAGTGCAATCAAATAGCCCTGTCCTGAATAATTTCCTCGTTTCTGCTTCATCTATGGATTTTCTGTAGAGGTGCATCTATTTCCAAACCAAGCTCTATTCAAAATGCAACTGAGAAGGGTAATGTACCAACCTCTTCTGAAAACACTTTTTCTTTTCTTATAAACCCTTCTGCTTYTCACTGCTTTGCTGGCCTGTAATTGCCATTAATGGAAGTGTATTTGTTTAGCAGTGAAAGGAGAGAAAACCCAAATTTTCCTGTGTCCCCAGCTGAGTGTAYGCCAGGTCCCTGCTGCTCTTTTTGGGGTGTGGGCTCTCCAGAGGCACTTTCTGTTCTTCTGGGCAGTCCTTTCCCTTGTGTGTGTGTGTGAATAGGCACAGTTTATTCTCACAAGGAAAACAATGGGTTTTTCCATAGCTGATGCCACACTTTGGTTGGCAGTGAGAGAACTGGAAAAGGAATGACACACATAATTACTGCTGTGTGCAGAAAGGGCTGAATTCAGGTCTCAKCCATGCTGTCCTGATGGAGAGAGAGTGCTCCACATGCTCTCCCCTTGGGCACAGCACCATTTAAATGCGTGTGACACAGCCTGTTCTCCCAGAAAACACAGAAACCCCTGGGGATCCTAAGTGGTTTGACCTCTTTGCAAGCAGAGTTTCTGGTCTTGCAGTGTGGCTTCACCCTGTGTGGGCAACATTGTYAGCATGGCCACCCCATAATTATGTGGTTGCCTTTCTGGAACATGGCAGGCCCTTCCAGTTCTGGAGCAGCATAACCCCATGTCAGGCTGTGGAACAGCTTGGAGATTCAAAAACCCAGAGATAAATTCAGAAAGCCTCAAAACCCAGCCAAACTGGGTTATCCAAGGGTAAAAGTAAATTTAAATARGAGTTTCCTTTTCCACATAAGTAAGAGGAAGACAGAAACTACAGAAACTGTGTGGACCTGTGCTCTATATATGGAAAGGTAAATTTCTTGGTTGTATTTTCGCCAAAATACAGGCTCAAAGAAAGCTCAAAGATTCAGGCATGCTAAAGGCAAGGGACTATTCAGAATAGCCAGTCATGTAAGAACTGGACAGGACAAGGGGAAAGGGCCTCAGGCTGGGCCAGGGGAGGCTCAGCTTGGCCAGCAGCAGGAATTTCTGCATGCAAAGGCTGCTCAGGCCTTGGCAGGGGCTGCCCAGGGAGCTTTGCAGTGCCCAGCCCTGCAGGTGTCCCAGGAAGGGCTGGAGGGGGCACTCAGTGCTCTGGGCTGGGGRCAAGGTGGGCACTGGGCACAGCTGGGACTCCATGGGCTGGGAAGACTTTTCTCACCTCAATGATTCTGGAATTCTATGAACCAGCAAGAGCAATTAATTAATTAATTAATTAATCCAGTGTGGTTCTGTCAGACAGAGTTTGGGCTTGGATGGCCCAAAGAAGACCACAGTAAGGAAGTTTGCTGACAGCACAAAGCTTGACAGTGCCCCAGTACAGAAAACAAGCCAGAGATAGGATAGAGTTTAACAGTGAGAAATTCTTGCAGCAAGCAGGGATTTCTGCTGCAAACTCCAAAGCTCAGAAGGACAAAGGAAGAGAAAGGCTTGAGCAGACCAGCAGATCTCCAGGCAGCTGGGAGCCCTGGGTGTGGCATGGCCACCTAACGGCAAGCAGGAGTTTGGGGCAGGTCACAGGTGACATTATCAGCAAACAGGGAGAGACTAATGCTCTCCACTGTGGGTGGCCACARCCACAACCACCCATGGGCAGGGCTGCAGGGAAGCACTGCTGATGGTGCACAGCTTCTGAGAGGGCAGTCAGGTGGCTGCAAAGCAGATATGAGTGAACATGGATCATGGATGGGACATCAGGAGGACTCTCAGCTGGAAAGGGATGCTTTGGGAGCAGCCTTCCAGCAGTAAATTGTAGCCCCACATTTCTCTTCACAGAGAAAAGCAAGGCACAATTCTTCCCAAGAATATTTCTGGGATTCACATTCTCKGAACCTCAGAGAAAGGAAAAACAGTTCTTATCATTTGCTGTGCCTGTGTTGTGCCAAAGTAGAATGCAACATGGGGATTTTTTACCCAAAGTGATGGGGTTTTGTTTGCTTGGCCTATCAGGGCCAAGTGTGTGTGTGTGGGTCAGGACTGCTGGCTGACTGTCACGAGATTCAGTGCAGGGTGGGCAGGGTTGAGTGCTTGGCAGATTCAATTTTAGATATATAGAATAATATAGTATAATAAAGTAATTAATTAGCTTTGTGATATCAATGGAATCTTCCTCATCATTCCTCCTTCGTTGGGACCCTCACAGCATTGCTAGAGTAAATGACCCAGCTGACCTCAGATGAATTCAGCAATCTCAGTGAGGTGCTYAGTCTCAGTGAGGTGTTTGATTGAGAATCTCAATCAAGGAGGTGCTTGGTGAGATGGGATGTTTCCATCCTGTTCCCTGTTCCTCTACTCTGCTTCCAGCCTGCAACGCTCTTTTACAAGCCAGCTCTTGCCCWAGACAAAAGGGATGTTATAGTAACAACAATAGTGTGATTTCCCCTGACCAGTGCCATCCGTCCCTGCAGGAAAACAGGGGTGGAAAAGCTCTGAAAGAGCTTCAGAAAAAATCAGTGTCAGGAGTTGGCATGAAACGASTCCAACTGTATCACGCTGCATTCAAAGCCACATCTTATTAAATCATTCAGGACAAGGACTGGAAACAGGGGCAGCTTGCCAAGTTATTCAGCAGATGTACAGTCACAGCTGGTCAGCAGCTTTCTAAAATTACCACAGTCATCTAAGACAGATTTTCTTCATGACCAAGGCAGGTTTTTAATAGATTCAGGAAACAAAATGTTGTCTGGTAACATTTCTCCTAATTTTAAGGCAGTAAATTATCTTTGTGATGCTGCTTTTCAATTCCTTCTGTGTTTTCTATTGCAGTTCAGAACTTTTATTTTCTTTTTAAAAATGCTGATCACCCTCATTTACCCTTAGAAGAGTGAAGGCCATGCTAACTTCTGTCTAGTTGTAAAAGACTAGTTTATCAAGAAGTTTGGAGAGAAGTTAGGTACAGTTCAAAAAATTTTTTTGATCTGGACAAGTAAACTTTTGTCACTTTATTTTTTCTGCAAGATGTAACAACTCACTGCTGCTCACTTTGCTTCTCTGCCTGCTCTTCACTGCCCTGTCTTAGGAGGTTTAGCTTTCATCTCCTCTAGATTTTAGAGAAGGTGAGGCATTAGGAAGCAAAGGAAATTACTGTACTTGCCAATACACTCTTACAAGAGGAGAAGCAAATATTGAGAATGAACACCCAGTCCCTTCAGCATTAGAATGAAGACAGGTGCTTGTTGTTGGCTGCAGCCATGCCAAAGGTACCTCATGGTTATGGAAGCAAGGGCAGTCCATACCAACTGTCATAGAATCATAGAATCACAGAATCCCAGGGATAACTGAGGCTGGAAAATCCCTGCCAGCCCATGGAGTCCCAGCTGTGCCCAGTGCCCACCTTGTCCCCAGCCCAGAGCACTGAGTGCCCCCTCCAGCCCTTCCTGGGACACCTGCAGGGCTGGGCACTGCAAAGCTCCCTGGGCAGCCCCTGSCAAGGCCTGAGCAGCCTTTGCATGCAGAAATTCCTGCTGCTGGCCAAGCTGAGCCTCCCCTGGCCCAGCCTGAGGCCCTTTSCCCTTGTCCTGTCCCTGTTCCCTGGCAGCACAGCCCGACCCCCCCTGGCTGTCCCCTCCTGGCAGGGAGTTGTGCAGAGCCACAAGGTCCCCCCTGAGCCTCCTTTGCTCCAGGCTCAGCCCCTTGCCAGCTCCCTCAGCCCCTCCTGGGGCTCCRTTCCCTGCCCTGGACACGCTCCAGCCCCTCCAGGGCTCTCTGGCCATGAGGCCCAGAACTGGACACAGCCCTGGGGGTGCCTCAGCAGGGCCAGCCCAGGGGACAGGCCCTGCCCTGGGCCTGTGGCCACCCCATGGCTGGCACRCCCAGGSCCATTGGCCTCGTGCCCCTGGGCTCCTGCCCAGCCCTGGCACAGCCCCCAGGGCCTTTCCCCAGGGGCCCTTTCCAGCCCCTGTGCCCAGCCTGGAGCTGCAGGGCCTGGGCTGAGCCAGGGCAGGACCCGGCCCTTGGCCTTGCTGAACCTCAGCCCATGGATCCAGCCTGTCCTGACCCCTCTGCAGAGCTCCCTGCCCTCAGCACAGCCACACTCCAGGCAGCCTGGTGCTGTCTGTGAAGTTACTGAGGGCACCCTTGGTAACCCTCACACTCGAATCTCTTCCMTGCACTCACACTCTGGTTTTGGCTCTTACATATCATGCAGTTTTTATGCTGCCCAGGCAGTGTGGATTGCAAACAAAACATATCATCCATTTATACTTTTGGCAAGGTTTTGCCCCACCCAAAGCCAGGCTGAGGCTGGTGGCAAACAGAGCTTTGCAGAGGAAATGTATTGTTGTGCTCCCAGCTCTGCCCAGGGCTCAGCTGATCCTGTGTTTCAGAGCACAGATTCCAATAACGGGAATGAAGCAGCACATCAGTCATCAGGCTCTTTCTTTTAGCACTGTTAGCAGTTACACCACAAAAGGCAAATGAACAGAAAGAGGCATTCAGCTGGGGCTAGCTGAGTCTTAGTCTATTGTCTGGAAAATTCTTAACATCCCCATTGAGGACTGGAGTAACAAATTAAAAACTTTTGTGTGCTTGCCCCTCGGAATCAGCRCGTGTCAGTAACACTGTGAGCGTGGATAAAGGAAAAGGGAGTTGTGGGCTGGCTTTATCACTCATTAAGGTAAAGTCATTTACTCTTCTTTACACAGGCTTGAAAAGGGCTGCCCAGTGCAACAGTGCTTGGGGCATGGATCTGGACACAGCAGGGGTGGAGGAATGGTGCTGCCATGTCCTGCTTTGGGAATGGCTTTGAGTCCTGTGSTGAAAGCAGAAAGCTATGAAAAACATCTTATTTTCTTTATGTGTGCATGGAGAATCCACTCAAACTCAAAATTAAACAATGAATGGGATGTTTTACCCCTCTTCAGGATCCTTGGTGTTTGCAGGTCTTTGGTTACAGTGTGGTCAAAGCCAAACCTTTCCTGGTAGCAACRGGGATGGGCCAATGGCCCCTGACCCCAGACTGCAGCTGGGGGGTTCAGGGTGGGTGTGGGCTGGCACACCTTCCATGGAATCACACAACCCTTATGGTTGGAAAAGGCCKCCAAGGTCTCCAACCTTTGATGGAACACCACCATGCCCACTAAGCCATGAGCCCCTGGAGAGACACCAGGAGGGTTTAGGAACCTCCCTGAAACAGCCCATGAATGAGGGACCAGTGCAAGACTGAATGGAAAAGATGGGAAAGCTTCCTGGGAGGCAAAACTCCAATACCTTCCTTTGAAGGTAACTCAAATTCATGTTTGACAGGTAAACTCAAATTCCTGTTTGACAGGAAAAATAGTATTTTTCTGTTTTCAAGTTTTCTGTGTCGTTGTGGCTGAGGAACAAACCTCTGTGCACAGAACCAAGCTGCACGTGGGAGGTGCTGCCTGATAACGTGGTCAAACCCCAGCAGTTTTCCTCTTGCTTTCTGTGGGAGGTTGCAGGGGCTGTGGTGGTTTTGTGGAAGGYACTGCTCCATTCAGGAGCCATGAACTCAAGCTTTAGAGTTTCACAAGCAGCAGGGTCTCATTTTWAATCACTGTTTTTATGTCTTGGGAAACAGTGCTGTGTAGAATGGAGTTCTTATTTCTCTTGGCTTTCCTGAAATCTACCCTGATTGAATGTCTGTTTGTTTCACTCCTGTCAGGATAAAATCTTTTGGTTTTGGCAGATTCCCCGTGCTGGAATTCACTTTTGCAGTTGATACGTTAATGGCGCATGGCTGCAAATTGATTTTGTAAAACATTTTACTTAAAATGCCAGGATAATAATTTACCCTGCTTGTCATTAGATCTCTTTTTGCTTAGGCACTTCTTGAGCTGTGGATGTGAAACAAGGCACAGTGAAATTTGGCAGGATGTGAGCTGCAGCATTAGTTGTACGAGGTGTTAGTACCCAAACCCATCATTTGGGAAGTTTCAGTGCCTCTCCTCCACGAGGTGCTGTTACACATGTTCACTACASGAACACAGGCACCTTTGTGGAAAATGTTCTTCAGTAGACCCACAATCCGTGACTGTCGAATAAATTCACTTGTGAACTGATTCTGTGTGAAAAAGGGAGTCTTATACTCATTTATCACAATGAAAGGAATTCCTTAAGCACTATGGAAAACAGCCACCTACAATTATCACTCAGTAATTTAAAATGCCAGTTGCTTTCCTTTCTGACACAGAAAATATATGTCTATGCGTGCAGTAAAGGTAGTTAATGATCACATGCTGCATTAACAGGATAGGAAAATTAATCCCATCCAATATAAAAGTATAAATATCATTAGCTGAACCAAGATGAATGTGACGTTCTTGGTGAGTGAGTCTATTTTTGGGAAATCATGGGGTTGGAATAAGATTAAAATAAAAAAAGGTGACACTTGGCTCTTCTAACTAACTGTAAAATACTCCCTTTTCCACTAAGAGGTTGCAGCTTGTTCCTTTCATAAAGCCTCTGGTTTAGCCTCTCTATAACTTCAGCCTGAGAAGAGCTTTAGGGTTGAAGCAGACCCTCTGACTGCAAACCATGGAGTGACAGGACAAGGGGGAGGAGGAGTAGATGAGCTATTAGGAGCAAATCCCTCCCTGTGAGGGTGGGCAGGCCCTGGCACAGGGTGCCCAGAGCAGCTGGGGCTGCCCCTGCATCCCTGGCAGTGCCCAAGGCCAGGYTGGACAGGGCTTGGAACAGCCTGGGACAGTGGAAGGTGTCCCTGCCRTGGCAGGGGCGGAATGAGGTGAGCTTTAAKGTCCCTTCCAACCCAAACCCTTCAGTGATTCTATGTAACCAATGTTGTTATTTTTGCAGAACAAGTTTACAAAGCAGCTCAGCTTGTGCCACCCTTAACATCTCCCCTGACTTCTGAGACTACTTAAACTTCTCATAAGGTAAAATTCATTCGGTTGGACATAGCCAAAGCTGTTGTTTATCTCATGGAATATTTTAAAAGCCAATCTGTTCCCTCTGTTGGTGTATTTTTACTCTGATTTAAATAGACACAGAACAAAACACTTGTGGTCTGTGTGTTTAATGGGCTGTGTGTTTAAAGATCCTGCCCTGCCTTTTCTGGTCCTACCAAAGCTGCTGATGGCAGCCTGAATATCCTTTTCCAGCTTCTGTTGTCATAAATCTTCCTGCTAATGAACAAGGCCGTTCCTCAGAGTTTATTTAAGCAGGAGAAATGCTGGTTGCATTTGAAACTATCTCACCATTATGATTTTAAGCCCCCAGGTATTTYGCACAAGGAAAAGACACTTTGCAAAGCTTGATCCCAGCAGCCAGGGTCAGAGATCTCCTCCTGGAGYCTCTGACTCCTGATGCACGTTGGCATTTGGCTGCTGAAGCAGCAGCAGAGTCAGGGAACCCATTCCAGCACATGTGGTCAGAACAAGGGCTAATTCATCCCCAGGAATAACTTTGAACTGACACAGAAAGTCAGCACTWCTCCCTGCTCAGGGAAGCCAGCTAATTCTTCCCAGGCCTCATTTTTAGCTGGAGGTAACCAYGGGCTGTTAAACACCCAGAGAATGCACTAGAAGCCCTGTGGCACCATGAGAGKCCTGCTGCAGCAGCTCTGTGTTCCATATGGGCCTCCACATTTGACTCCCCATGCCCATTTCTATGGGGACTACACCTGCAAAACAGCCCCCATGGCTGGAGATAATAAAGTGGGGTTTGAAAAAAAGCCAGAGAAGAACCTTTCTAAGGTAACAGATATCATATATATACATATACATATATATATATGTATATATATATGTGACTTTCTTTGCTGCTGCCAAGAAGACAAGGGCAGGAGGCAAACCCACCTATGCTCCCCCTGGCCTGGGGAGAAGGGATCAGCAAATCACAGGCAGGATTTGGCCCACTGATGTATTTGGATAGGTGGCAGATCTTAAGTGGAGAAAATGTTCTTTAATCAGTATCTTTTACTTTATCACCATTAACTCTGTCATGCTAATACAGTGTTACTGATTAAAGCTCCTGAGCTTCCCTGTAATAGTCCTGAATTACTGTCAGGATAATGAGATTTCCATTTTTTCCATTTCTAAACGTCCTGTTCGTGCCATCCAAATCACATCTGCATTCATGTACGTACCCAGCAGGAATTACTCTCCCTTCCTGCATCAAAAATACCACACCACACTCAGCTGGAACCAGCTTTCCCCTGGTTCAGTGCTTGGTTCAGGACTATTATTATCAGCCCTGGGTTATTGCTGCTATGTATTTAAACAGGCATTGAAGGACATTTGCAGCTCTTAGTGCACAAGGCTGAGCTCTGAGGGACATGGGATACTGGGTGTCACCAGATAAATGATTTGTGGTTATTAATCATGTCTAATAAATCCTCCTTGCACCAAGGGTGCTCCTACAGTGGTGATAATCACACCCAGTGATGGTTGGGCCTGGAAGTCAAATTGCTGCTGCAGAAAGAATTGTTTCCAGCCAGGACAGAGGCAACAGACAATGGCAGTGCCACCAGAAAGGAGAGAGCAACAAAGGRAGTGATGGCCAGGAGGTCTGACAGTGAAGCCACCACACTGGCAGTGGCATTTGATACAGCCCTGTGACAATCCCCAGCTCCAAATCTGGACTCCAGCACAGCCCATCTAACAAGAGGTGTTTCAGCCACTTACAACTTTAGGGTGAGGCTGCTGTGTTAACCTGGGCTTTGGGTGACCTCTCACAATGCCATCTCTACAATCTACATTTTTATCCAAAAACTCAGGGCAGCCTCTCGCTGCCAGGTCACCAGGGTGTCACAGCACCCTCCAGGACAAAGCCCAAGCCTTGGCTGACTCGAGGGGCTTCAGATTTCATTTTGTTCCAGCTGTCTCATTCCAAACCAAGAGCAAAACTAATACTTAGAATTGTATTATTGTCAATCAAAAGATTGACAAATTTATGCTGTGAACATATTGACATCTACTTTGTGCAAACAACAGGGTTTGGTGACATGAATCTTACACCTTGTTCATGCCCCTAGGTTGTTCTGGAGCTTCATTATTCAGGCCCCTGTTCCACTGTTCCTCTTGTATAAATTAAGGTATCCAATTGAAATCAACTTGATTTTGTATGGTTCTCTCATTAGAATATGGGGAGACAAAGCATAAAAGATAAAAGGAATCTCTAAAAAACCCAGCAAAATACCAGTTAACAATCATTCCTTGGCATGAAAGTAAAATCACATTATGATCTGGAGGAAGAAGAAAGTGCAAATAGGATTTCAGTGGATAAACACAATAATGGTTACCATTCTCATGCAAGAGTAAAATTCCAGGAACAGCTGAATTTGTAAGTACAAATTAGTATTCTTTTCTTCCATCTAGAAGTACTTACAGCCAAAGAAGTGGATCCTGCAAATAGAACACATTAGATCCTTCTGGGCTCCTGCTGATGATTTCCCAAAGCAGAAAATATTAAGTTAATAGCACAAACATGGGGAAGCACTAAAGGCATCAATGAACACATAATATAGTATTTTTTGCAGTTATTCTTAGATCAAAATTTATTTTTTAATACAACTCCTGAACTTGCTTCAAAGGGATGTGATGAGATGAGCTCCAGGGAAAGAGCAGAACAACAGAAGTTTTCAGCCCAGGTAAGCTAAAGTTAAGGTAAAATCTATTTGCAATACCCACTGCTAAGCAATTAAGTGTTCAGCATGATTCCCATTTATTGAATAATTTTATAAATTGAGAACTGAGGAAAAAAGCAGAAATCAGAGCAAAATTTTATTTATAATTAAACATTTAAAAGATGGTGGTGTTATTAATGACATGGAAGCCTTCCCTAGCTGTGAGTTACCCTAAGATTGAATCCGAGCTAACACAATTCCAAGGAAACATTCTCTGCTGTGATCTCCAAACAGAGGCCAAACCCAGTTACACATCCTCTTTTATGCTCCTCACAATATTAGCCCCATTTGCAGAACAAACACATTCAACCCCGAGCCCTGGGGCCGTGACCCGTGAATAACAGCGCTAATGGGATTGTGCTCCACACAAACCTCCCGCTGCATTTGATGGGAGCCGCTCCACCTCCCGCCTCCTTCCCACACACCCTCTGCCATCCTCTCCTCCGGGAGAGGGAGGGCTGAGCCCTAGCAATGCCACGTTGCTTTGAGCTGCCTTTTCTTTCTTTAGCACAGGTGGAAATGAGGGTTTTTTTACAGTTATAAATTGTGTGGCCACGCTGAAAGGGTCCAGGCTCAGCAGCAGTGAGGAGGTTGTATCACTCTGAGCTTYCTCTGGCTTATACTGCTTTGCAATCCCACTCAGGTACTGTACTCTAGCTCCACTTGGACTTGGGTGTTAAATCTTCAAATTACCAACATTTGCCATCAAAATGAGAACCTTATCACCAGCTTCTCCCCTTGTTTCCTTTCTTCCATGAGTGGCTGGCCCCCTGCTGAAATTCCACATGGCACAGGATGCCTCCCAGACCCAAGCTGCCACCACAGCCAGCTTGGGCTGCTTTGACAGTGCCAAGTGGCTCCTGCAATCTGCCATCAGGAACCTGGGATGGTGAGTTTTGTTTCCTAAGCAGCATCCAGTGGCTGTTGCAGGGAAATCTGTAGAAGCCCCTGTAGGAGTGGGAAAACATTTGATGCTCTTCCTCGCATGGAGAACCTGATGCCCTCAAGGTTTATTTGAGTCTATACATTTATCAAGCTCACAAGAGGATATCCAGGTGTTTTATCTGATGTTTCCTTGAAAGGATGAGAGGATCCAGACAGAGATTTCACCTGTTTTAAGGAGAGAATCATAGAATACCCAGATTTGGAAGGGAACCACAGGGGTCATCAAGGCCAGCTTCTGACCCTGCACAGACACCCCAAAATAGTCTCACCACTGCCTGGGAGGGCTGTCCAAGCACTTCTGGAGCTTGGGCAGCCTTGGGGCTGTGCCCATTCCCTGGGGAGCCTGGTCAGTGCCCAGCACCCTCTGGAGAAAGAACCTTTCCCCAATAACATATCCTTCATTTCCCTCACCTGAGGCATGACTGCAGCAGTGTTGGGAAGGGAGCTCTGGAGATCTCCACTCCAGGGCAAGACTATTGCCTGCAATCAAACAGGACAGTGAAGAGGTATTTTATTATTGTTGTTGTTATTGTTGTTATCATCATCATCAAAAGAAGCTTGATTTATAGACATTATGCTAATTTGAGGAATGGAGCTGGCTTGGGGACACAGGGCACAAATCACTAGGCAGCTTTAGGCACTGAGTTCAACATGATAACTGCTAAACCCACTTAGCAGAGGCTCATTCTGACCTTAGTCCTGTTATCAGAGCTGCAGCCACTGGGAACAGGAGTTTGGTTTTTAAATACAGATATTTTTCTTCCTTTTGGCTGGCTTCAAAGGCAACTGCTGCCCCTACAGGGAAAACCGAGAAAATCCAGCCTGGGAATGAAACTCATGCCCTCCCCGGTGCCAGCACAACAGGAGCACAGAATCCCCAAACCTTTTTTTGGCAATGGCAGCTCCCAAAATCACATGAGGTGAAGGACAAATAGAGGGTATGATATGAAAAAGCCTCCAGGATGGGATCCTGGCATTGAGCAGGAAGGAGACCTGCCAGCGGTGACTGCAACATCTCTGGGCCCAGCAGAAAACCACACAGAGCTTCACTGGGAGCCTCCAGGTGTCCTTTTGCTCCTGCCCCTTGAGCACCGTGGAGGTGACACGGTCTGGAGCTCAGTGGCCAGGCACAGAGGGACAGCCAGGTTTTCCTGGGTCTCCAAAGGAGGCGACTTCAAGATGATCTGGAGGCATCATCCCGTTTGTCAACTTCACATCAGGTTAAGGAGGGACATTTCCTCCTGTTCTGCACTGGGGAGCCGTGGCTGGGCACTGGGACCAGTTTGGGGCTCCAAGGCATATCTAAAGCAAAGTGAGCCTGGGGACACCCTGGCAGGGGTGGGTGGCAGCCAGGGAAAGCAAGGAGAGGCTGTGGGAGCCAGGCTTCCGCAGCCAGAGAGGACGAGGAGGCAAAGGGGGATCCAATGGCCTCTCCTTCTGCTCACAGACATCTTGGGCACATTTGGATGGGCTCTGCTCGGCGGGGCACAGCTGCATCACGGGAAGCCCCTGCCAGTCCCAAGAAAACAATTCTTATTCTTACAAATTCACTGTTAGCCCCTTGCCTCAAGAAATCTGCTTCTTCCCAGCTTCTGCTGTGCTGTAAGCTCAGTCCTGAGCACTGGCAGAGCCATTCCCTCCTGTTTTCCCAGGATTTCAGCACGGTGCTTGCAGAATGAACCTGCTGGCAAAGTGAATACAGGGAGCATCCGCAAGGTAATCTCTCTTGAAAGCCTGGAGCTAATCAGGCTTCCCTGAGTCACTGCAGAGCCACAGCACTGCTAAAACCCCACCTTCACACTGCTGATTTCCCAGAGCAAGGTTTTCTTCTCCCAGCTCCTGCCTGGAGAGGTAACTGAGTTTTAATGACTCCGTAATTAATGGTCTTGGGCTGCCGGACCTGCCCGAGCACGCAGGCTCCGTCTGCAGGGAGGAGGATGCAGCAGCGCCGGCTCCGCTCCAGCCTCAGCCGAGCCCTGCTGGTGCGTCTGGAAATCCCTTTTGGGGACAAGCACAGGTTTTCCAAGGAAACAGGCACGCCGAGACATGCAGCACAGCAACGATCCACATCCACTTCAAGGTTTATTTATTCACAGTTCATGTAAAGTGGGGAGGAAAAAAAGCTTTTGGGATGAGCAGTGCTGACATTGTGGGAAAAACCAAAGGGCTGCAGCACGTGAGGCACTGTTTCGGTAGGAATTTCACAGCAAATCAGATCCAAACTCCAAACTCCACAGAGATGATGGCCCCGTGGAGCTGCTGCTGTCCCTGTCACCTCGTACCACCTGTGACAGAGAGAGGGTGGCACCGTGCCCTCCTTGCTGACTCAGCAAGAGGGCTGCAGAGCACATGCTGGTGTAGAAGGTGTTAGAAACACCCTGCTCCATGAACGAGTGCTGAGGAGCTGCTTTGCCAGCCCGGGAACGTCTGGCGGGTTTTGACAAGCCTGGTCGGGAGCAGCGCTCGCTCCTTGGGAGAGGAGGCAGCGCCAGAGCCAGGCACGGGGTAGGAAAGGGGGTGAGCGATGTGATGAGCCTGGGAGCCACCATTCTCAGGAAATACAGCACTTCTGGAAACTGCTTTTTTCCCCTAAGAGGAGAAGCAAACTCCGTTAGCAGCAAGGGAAAGAGAGCCGAATAACTTCCTGGGATGCTGGAGAAGCTCACTCGCTGAAGGGGCCCGGAGCAGGGATATCTGCAGCAGGACACCTGGAATCCTCAGCTCCATCCTGCTACTCATCATCTTCAGCCCAGTGGGAGCTGCAGCTTTTATCCCAGACCCGTTTTTGGGATCCTCTGTTACCCTTTCATTATCCCACAGGAAATGCCTGGCATGGTGCTAAAGGAAATGCTGGATGGATCCACCCAAGGCACGGAATGGTGCTCCTGTTCCTAGTCCTGAAGCCCAGGGACACATCCAGGACCCTGGAGGGAGCAGTGTGCAGCCCAACCAGGAGATCTGGACTCTCCCAGAGCCGTTTTTGGGATCCTCAGTCACCTGTTCATTATCCCTCTGCTTCCAAGGGATGTTCTGGCAAGGCAATGACAGCCCGTGCCTCTGCAAAACCCACCAAGAGAGATTACCCTGAGGGTGCCCCCTGTATTCACTTTGCCAGCAGGTTCATTCTGCAAGCACCATGCTGAAATCCTGGGAAAACAGGAGGGAATGGCTCTGCCAGCACTCAGGGCTGAGCTTACAGCACAGCAGAGGCTGGGAAATGGCAGATTTCTTGAGGCAAGGGGCTAACAGTGAATATGTAAGAATAAGAATTGTTTTCTTGGGACTGGCAGGGGCTTCCTGTGACGCAGCTGTGCCCCACTGAGCAGAGCCCATCCCAAATGACCCCAAGTTCTCCCATCTGGAGAACTGCTGGCTTGCTTTCCCCTTGGGATTGTCTTCTCTTCCTTCTTTTACCATCTTCCACATTTCATTTCTCTCTCTTCTTCTGTTTAAATGGGGAAATGTTTTTGCCCTCCCCTCCGTTAAGATTTTCTCCTTTGACTTCCAATTTTGACGCATTTCCCCCAGACATGTGCTATTTTAATCAGAAGCAATCAGCCATTAAAGCCAGATTAATTAAAGAAATGAGTTTACGTATTTTCCTAATGATCTGAAACAATCTTGCATTTATAATGCTGTTTGTCTTCAGCTCATCACTGCTTAATATCCCTGATCAGAGAGGATGACGCCACCTCACCATTAATCACTGCTTGAATAACAAAGTAGCAGAATCGGAATCTCCTGCATCCTTTGGAACACAGGGATTTTGGTCTCTTTTGCCATTTACACTGCAGCTAACAGCCCTGCCCTGCAGTTCCTTAAAGCCGCAGCACATGGATTCACTGTGCTCTTTGCTCAACTCCTTTCACCACGTATTTAATTCTGATTTTTTGCTCTGCTGCCTTATTCTGAACAGACCTTGCAAGCATCAGGGGACAGGGACAAAGCCCTGTGGGACTCTACCCATTTGGAGCAACGACCTCTCTGGCTGTTTCTATTTCTAAAGCTTTTAATACCGTCACAGTCAGTACAACCCCATCAAACACCAGGGTTTGGTGTGAAGACACTTAATTAATGATGTCATAGGGGGTCAAAATGATCCCAAAATGACATCTCAAAGACACTGAGCTGATGGTGCTGTTTGGTGTAAATGGTGTCATGGATAAAGACACTAAATGAATGATGCAACCCACAGAAATGATGTCATAAATGCCATCAATGGGGAAGTGATGTCACCAAGTGGTGGCATAAATGATGGGTATGGGGTCGTTGCTGCCCTCAAAGAAGGACCCATGGTGAGTAAGATGAAGGTAATTGAAATTTTACTTAATATTATTTCATTAATAAAGTGTCAGCACGCTAATAATCAACATTCCTTTCTAAATAAAAATATCTCTTCCACTGGAACATCATCAATTTATGGATTATTGATCAGAGCCTAGTGATTGTGACCTATTAGCATTTCACTGTTGATCCATTCCCATTGATTCTGATTCATCAATTTATTCCAAGCTCCAGCAGAAGAAACCCCCCATGGGCAGGGACACCTTCCAGGGCTCCAAGCCCCATCCAACCTGGCCTTGCTGGAATGTCCCCCACACTTGGGGGTTGGTTGTAGCCAGGCAGGAAATGCTGTTTGCAGTGGCTCAGCAGGATTAAGCCCAGGCAGCAGCTCAGGACAGCTATTCCTAAGCCTCTTGGATGGCCCTTTGTCATTCCCAACAGGGAGGTCAGGCTGCCAGGGAACCAATTTGCACAGGCTTCAGGTTCCTATTATCTGCCGGAAAACGCCCATCCTGGGGGAACAACCCCGGGAAGGGGGGATTTATTGTACAGGGAAGTGTCAACAACATTAATCCTATTAGAGCATTGTGAGATGGGATGGCAAGAAACCATAGTCAGGAAGGAAACAGCGCCGTGCTGAAAAGCAGGAACGCCCTTAACCCCCCCTGCCCTGATGGCATCGCACAAGGGGAGCAGATGGAAGGATAAATTGGAATTGGGATTGCCAAGCCTTCCAAAGGCTCCACTGCCCCAAGGGAGATGCAGCAGCACCCCCAAAAGCTTCCCTAATCCTAAACTCTTCCTGGTTTTCTCTTCCTCATGCAAGCCAGCCTGATCAACCTGGGAAAAACCAGAACAGAGCTGCCAGTGTTACATCTACTCACAAATAAATCCCTTCTCAGAGATGAGAGAATCAAAGCTCTTGGCACTCTCCTGGACTTCTCCAGAACCTTTCTCCAAAGCCATTCTCTTCCATCTGAATTTCCCCTCCCAACTGCCAAACAGCCTGCACAGGGTGAAAGCTGTTGCCTAGATCCTGAGGTCAAACAAAACTTGTCCACTCTTCACTGGCACTGATGAAAATCTGTGAGGAGCTGCAGGTCACAGCAGACTTTAAATAACTTCCAAGCTGGCTCTAAATTTGTGTTTTATTATACTGAGAATTTTCTCTCAGAATGGCTCAACTCCATTTTTAGAAAGTGCAGGATCTGACAGCTCTTTACAGAGGCCCAGGACACCATTGTGTTTCACCTGTCCCAGTGCATAAATTACTATTTATTCAAACTTAATTTTTAATTTTGCTTGGGTAATGTCTGCAATCACTTGTTGATTGGGATAAGTCACAAGGGTTTTTTTTTTTTATATTTTGTTTTGTTTACGTGCCAAGATCAGCAAAACATGTCTCTTGCTCAGTGTTACTGAAACACACCGGTACGTGCAGTCCCTCCCATGTGTGTTGTCATCCTCCCATGCCTGGGACAGGGGGAGCTGGATGTGTGGCTGTGCTATCTCCACAATCTCCTGGCTGGAAAAATGCCTGAAATACGGGAAAAGTTTTAATCAGACCTTGCAGATCTTCCCACGCTGGGGAACAGCCCTGCAGGGAACCAGGCTCAGCACATGCAGAGACCCTTCTGTGGGCATCAGGAAATGATTTTGACCTTTTGGCATGGAAAAAACCCCCTCAGTTTTGTGTTAGAAATCACAATTTATGAAGCACAAGGTTTGAAATGGGTGTTAGTGCTCACGGAACAAAATCTGAGCCTCTTTCTACCTGGAGATGGTGACACCCAGGGGTTGCCCCTAAGCTAAATGGCCCTGTGAGTTCATTTGAACTGAGATTTTATTAGTTACAGCTGACTTCTCACATCTCCAGAGCTGACAGAGAACTGAAGCCCAATGGGCAGTAGAGCTCCTGCAGAGGGAAATAAAGGCAGGTAGCAGAGTTTGCTCCAACACCCTGCACTCTGCTTTTGCGGATATTGGCACAGGATGTGTTCATCCCAGTCCAGGATCACGAGGGAATTCTCCCCAATGTCCCATCTAACAATGGGAAGCCATTCCCCCTTCTCCTGGCACTACATGCTCTCCTAAAAAAGTCCCTCTCCGTCTTTCTTGTAGATTTCCTATAGGTACTGGAAAGCTGCCAGATGGATTTAGGAGAACTCACACCCTGCTACTCCCCAGCTGCTCTGAGCAAGCTACACTGATGGCAGAACTTCATATTTTGGGGGCACCCTCAGGAGGGCTCAGGGTGGCTTCTTTGAGGGCTGTGTCCAGTTCTGGGTCCCCAACCCAGGAAGGACATGGAGGGGCTGGAGCGTGTCCAGGGCAGGGAATGGAGCCCCAGGAGGGGCTGAGGGAGCTGGCAAGGGGCTGAGCCTGGAGCAAAGGAGGCTCTGCACAACTCCCTGCCAGGAGGGGACAGCCAGGGGGGGTCGGGCTGTGCTGCCAGGGAACAGGGACAGGACAAGGGCAAAGGGCCTCAGGCTGGGCCAGGGGAGGCTCAGCTTGGCCAGCAGCAGGAATTTCTGCATGCAAAGGCTGCTCAGGCCTTGGCAGGGGCTGCCCAGGGAGCTTTGCAGTGCCCAGCCCTGCAGGTGTCCCAGGAAGGGCTGGAGGGGGCACTCAGTACTCTGGGCTGGGGACAAGGTGGGCACTGGGCACAGCTGGGACTCCATGGGCTGGCAGGGATTTTCCAGCCTCAGGGATCCTGGGGTTCTGCAAAACACAGCGAGCAGAGGGCTGGTCCTGAGAACGGGGATGGGGATGAGAACAGGAAAGGGAATGGGGATGGGAAAGAGGATGGAGATGGGGATGGGAATAGGAAAGGGAATGGGAAGGGGGATAGGAATGGGAAAGGGAATGGGGATGGGAATAGGAATGGGAACAGGGATAGGAAAGGGACGGGATGGGAACGGGAATGGGGACGTTGAGGCGCAGCGCCCCCCCGCTAGGGAGGGACGGGCACAAGATGGCGCCCGGGATGACACGGCGGTCACGTGGCTCGCGGTGCCCCCGCCCCGCCCGCGGCCGCCGCACGGGACACGGGACACGGGACACGGCAGCGGGGTACTGGAAACGGGACACGGGCAGCGGGCTGGAGCCTCCGCACCGCCCGGGGACCCGCCCGGCGGCCGCACCCACCCGGCCCGCAGCGAGCCGCGGCTCCGCACGGTGAGTGAGCGGCGAAGCAGCGGCCTCCGGCTCGGCGCAGGCCCGCGGGTGGCGGCGGGACGGGACACCGGCGGTGACAGCGGGGACGCGGCCGCCGCCGCCTCAGCAGGGACGTGCCGCGGCGGGTTCCGGCTCCTCAGCCCGGCGGCGGCCCCCGCAGCCCCGCGGGATGCGAGGAGAGCTCCGGCCCCCGCAGGCTCCTGGGGGGCTTGGGGCGGCTCAGCTCAGGGGTGTGACAGAGCTCCGGCCCCGCAGCACGGGCGGAGCTGGGCCCCGGGCGCACCGCGAAGGTGCGGTCTGCTCAGCCCTGGCGAGCCTGGGAGCCCTGCGGCCGCGGCAGCTCCGGGAGCCCAGCTCGGGGCTGCGGCCGCGGCAGCTCCGGGAGCTCTGGGAGCCCAGCTCGGGGCTGCGGCCGCGGCAGCTCGGTGCTGTGCCCGGGGAAGCTCCGCGTCCCCGGTTCGGGGGCCGCAGCCGTTCGCGGGGAGCTGCGGGTCCCCGAGCTCGTGAGGCCGCAGCGGGTCCCGGGGGAGCTCCGGGAGCCCGAGCCCGGGCGGTTGCAGGTGGTTCTGGTGGAGCTCTGCAGCCTCCTCAGCCCCAGGAGAGGCTCTGTTCCCTTCAGCCCGGTCAGGTGTGTCCCTCCTCCGCTGGGTGTTGGAGTGTCGGGTCTGGTGCTCCCTGCCCCAGAGGCTCAGCGGGGACATCTGGTGCCCTTAGTTCAGGTGGCAGTATGGGGGTGAGCCCGGTCCCCTCAGCCTGGGGGCTCGGTCCCTCTGCTTGCTTCGATGCAAAGGCTGGATGCTCCCTGCTCCAGAGGGAGCTGGAGGCATCTGGTGTGAGTGGGAGCAGCTCCGTCCCATCCCATCCCATCCCATCCCATCCCATCCCATCCCATCCCATCCCATCCCATCCCATCCCCATTGGGGCTGTGCTGCCTCGCTGGGGCCGAGGTTTGTGGGGTGGCAGTGGGATGATGGCTTTGTCCCCCTCTTGGTGGTGAACAGAACGGGGGTGAAAAGGAGAGATCTCTCCGTCATGGGCACCCTAGCAGGAGGGTGTGCTCCCTGTTTGCTTGTGGAATGGTTTGCTGATTGCCTGGCTGCAGTATTTGGATTTTTCACGGTGTATAAGGCATGGGGCTGTCTTTGTAATGTGTTCCTGCTGGAGGCCCTGTTTTGATCAAGGTTTCTAATTTATTCTGTCTTGTGTGAAAACCTCATTAAAGAGTGCCTCGGTGCCTTCAAGGCACCGTAAATACGCGGAGTGAGGATGAGAAGAGAGAAAAAAAGATGATTATTTGTAAAAACCGGGAGCTCTGCCATATTGACATGGTGCTGCTGAAGCTTGCTGATGCAGGCAGCCTCTCCTAGCCGAGCAGCACCGGGATGTCGATGAACGTCCTCCTGTCACTTTGGCTGATGGTGCAGCCTGGTGTGACAGCAGCATTTGTAGCCATGCCTTCAGACTCCCTTCTCCCCCAGGTCCACATGGCTGAAAGTGCTTTTTTTTTTGGCTTCTGTGAAGCAGTGCAAAACACAGAACCAGTGCAAACCACCTGGCTGAAAGTCAGTGGAGGTGGTGCTGTGGATCYTGGTGGGTTTGGGCTTGGCTGTGTTTTTTTGGGGGAGTGGATGCTGTGTTGGGGTCGCATTCTGGTTTGTTTTGTGTAGTGTTTTGTGGGTGTTAAAATTGCTCCAGCTTTGTGAAGTTGTGTGGAGTTTGGAAAGAGAGGGCAGTCGCCCTGGTTGGTGGCAGACAAAAGGTAAAAGCTGCTTTTAAAATATGGGTAATAAACCCCCTCTAAATCCAGAGAGATTGCTGTGATTTTTCTGAGTTTTTGAGCATTAGTGGAGCAGAACTAAATTCAACTCAGATGCCTTTAGACTGTGTTTGTGATCTGTGCAACAAATGGTGATTCCCAAATTATTACGCTTCTTTCTCCTTCCACATTATCAGCCTGGGTACAGCGTCTCTCATGTTAATTAGCTTTTAATGTGACACAAATTTAATGAATCCAAGTAGGTGGGTGATTTTCAGCACTTGGAGGTGTTATGGGCGTTATTTGACTGCTCAGAGTTAATGGTTAAAAGGCAGTGATTTGTTGTTTTCCATGGATCTCATTGCTTCTCTCAACACTCATCAAGCTTGAATAGGTGCTACTTTTAATTAGATAATCCTTGAGTTCCCTTGAACTGGACCCATGCACTGTGGGTGATGGTGACTTAAAAGTTCTTCCTTCTTCTGGTTGCTGCCTCTGTGCATCACTCAGCGTTGGTTAATTGGTGCACTAAATATGGGTGGCCTGGGACTTACTTAGATTTAAAAGCAATTTCAGCTTGGCCGTAAGGAATGGTTGTGGAATTAAAGGTTTTTTAATTGGGGCAGCAGGACATCCTGTGAGGGAAAAAAAAAATCGAAGCTCAGAAATAATCCAGACCCTTGCTGGGGAAAGGGCCTGTTTAAGTAATAGATTAAATCCATGTAGCATCATCAGAAAGTGAAGGAGTGCTGCACACAGGCCTGAAGGCTGCTTTTGTTGGCCGTGGCACGAGGTCCCTGTTCCCTGGGTGGTTTGCAGGGACTGGTGGAGGGCAGCAGGGATTTCTAAGGCTGCCCAGCCAGGTAGGTCCAGGCTGTTCTTTGCTGAAGTGGAGCAGAGCACCTGATGCTGTTTCAGTCGTGATTCAAGTGCAGCACATCAAACCCAACTGTTCGGCTCTGAAGTGGAGCTGAGCTTAAAAGGAGCTCAAAAACCTGAGGTGTTTAGAGGTTTCTTGGGTCTGATGGTCACAAACTGAGCTCCCAGGAACTGGCAGTGCTTTCCAAGGGATTTTTGGTGTCATTGGAGGCTTTTTGGGCCCAGGGCACCAGCAGACAGAGAGGGGCAGGAGCCCTCTGGAAGGGCTGGTGTTTTGCATGGGATCTCCAGCTTTTAATACAGCTTGAATTCCCAAAGTGTGTGGTGTGACAGCATTAAGTTAATTATTAAATCCTGTCCCCCTCCTTCCCCAAAATGCTGGGGGAAATGCAGAAGACTGAGGAACATGTGAAACCTATTGTCTGTTTGGGATGATTTCATCCCAGTCATATTTTATTATTTTGAAAATCTGCTCAGCAGAGGCAGTGTCTGGTGCAGGTTACTTTGCCTTTTCATGGATTGAAAGAACATCCATCCTGATAAGCTGCCAGGTGTAGCTGTGTAGTAGGGCTTGGTGGAAGGTGTCCAAGTGGGGTGGAAAGAGAGGGTCTTTGAGGTGCCTTCCAGCCCAAACCATTCTGGGACTCTGGGATTTGAACATCTCTAAAATATYTGTCTGTATYGTTTCTGGTCTTATCAMAWGYRGTGTTGTAGTTGAGGGGAGRAAAAAAAMMCCCAAAATCTTTAAAGTGACCCRTGAGCTTTGGTCTGATAGTCCTTGATCAAGAGTTRGAAAGAGAAAACTTAATTTTGGAGACTGTAACATSTTTCTCAAAGAAATGCAGTTACTGTTGGTGCTGGGYTTTWCAGTTGACTCATCCAAATCAGGGGRGCAAATCTCGAGCGGGACAGATGTCCTGTTCATGTTTCCTTTGTGTGCTGCTGCTGTCCTGCTCTGCTGCCCAATTACACATCCAYAATCAAACAAAACCACTAATAAATCCTTATTGGGAAAGCATCTTCCCTARCTTTTSCCTGATTTGCTAATTTGCTTAGATTTAAATGCACAMCAAAATAAATCTCCCTCTGCTTAGAGCCATGACTCCAACACATTTTATCTGACCTCCCAGCCTGCTCTGCCTTGTGTCTCCCTGATTTTGACATTGTTTGCAGGTAGCTTTTTGTGTTTAAATGGAACTACAGGAAAGCATATTGCTAGTTAGGGAAAAGAGAGGAATCTCTGAAGTGCAGTAGCTTTGGGTTTTTCTAGTGCAGGAAACTGGGCAGCTTCCTTAGCAAGCTGGGTGAGGCTCAGGTGTGGTGGCAGAATTCTTCATGTGGCTTTGCTGGCTCTTTGGGGTGCTGTGGGCACCGTCACATCCTTATCAGCTGTGTGGGACAAGGCTTGGGAATTTTATCCCTGCTCCCTGTGTCTGGGGAACAACACACGGAGGGGCTGTGCTGTCTAAGCCTTCAGCAAATAAAGTAGGAAGAAACAGAAGTAAAACCAGGTAAATCCTGTCTGAAGGACTGAAAGAGCCTTAAAATTGCCCTTTTCTGAGCAGGTGGATCTGGAGAGGAGTGCTTTTGCAGCCTTGGCTTAAGAAGGATTTTTCATAGCTGCCATCTCCTCCTGTCCACTGCAGCCTACTCCTTTAATTTCCTTTACTACAAAAGAGCATTGCAATTGGGAGTGTTTTACAATTTCCCTTGCTGGTCCATTAGTGTATTAGCTTAGCTCCGTGTGTGTTGAATGCCACTAAATGTCACTTGCAAATTTAATGTTGGGAGCACTGAGATTTGTGCTAATTGAATTCAAAGTCTTAYACTTGAATTTGTTAAAATGGCAGAGGCAGACAATTGAAATGCTTTAATGGGAGAGTGGAGGAGCACTTGCAAATCTGCTCTTAAGAGAGAATGAATCCAGCATTTGTGTAGATGGAAGGGGAGACCCTGAGCAGACAGATCAGGGTTTGATGGGGTTTTAGTGTCCCTTTGTACATTGGTGACAGCTGGCAAAATCCACTGTGTTGAAAGTCTTAATGCTTGACGTCTGCTCAGGGTCATTGTTGACACCAACTTAACCTGAAATACTTCTGTAAAAATGGTAAAGATTATTGAGCCTTCCAGTGCAATATAAGGTTCTGCTTCTCCAGCCATAATTTTAGGCCCTGCTGGAGAAAGGTTARTTGTTTGGGCTGTTGGTCTTTAAACTCAGTTGTCTGTGTCTGTCTTTTGGGGTTTTTATTYAGGACATCAGCAACTTCTGCACCTCAGAGTTTGTTGTTCTGGGAGGGGCTGGGGAGGTTTTTGTTTGGTTGATGTCTTCTGTGTTTGGTTTTTATTTTATTTTTTTTTTTCCTGTAAAACAAAAACWGTGGCATTAAACACTTCTTTATTCTTAACTTCAGCCAAATACCCAGGGATTGGATAGGCACAGAAAAGGAGACCCTACTGCTGTGCTTTTTGTGAGGTAAAGTGTTAAAGAAATAACCCTGGATTGGAAAAGRGTCATAAAGCTTGGTCCTTGGCTTTCCAAGTGTGTAAATCTGTGCCTCCCTAGATAGCACAGTGCTTTTAAGAAGTTTGTCTGGAAACATTTCCATTAAATCTCCTGATACCAGGCTTTGACCTTCTGCCACTGAGCTGGCATTTCATACAGGCTCCTGGCATGAGCTCTCCTGCCACTTTCAAGTAAAATCTTACCAGGCATTGAAAAGTTTGACTCTGCAGTCGAGCACTGTGCCAAAGCTGTAAAAGCCCTATTTGTACACAAAATGGATTTTTGCTTGCTAGGAGGGCTGGGGTAGTGCTCCAGTAACTGCAGGAATGGCTTTGAATCTACATAGTAATGAAACAGCTCCATCAAAACCCAGTGTCTCCTCCTCCTCTCTCAGCTCTGCTCTTTGTCTTCTGTGTGTCCCTGCCTGGAGTTTTACACAGCCAGGTTATATTGCTCTGGCAAAGTTTCTCAGGGAAAGTTAATTTAAAGCTATTTGAAAGGCTTAAAAATGGCTCTGCTGTTAGGATGATGAAAAAGACCTTGAAAGTGCCTTGAGAGTGATTGCTGCTGGAATACCTGCTTGGCCATGTGAGTGGTGAGCTGATCCAGAGGGAGCACTCCAGGGTGTCCTCCTTCACTGCTGGCAGCCACAARAATTGTGAAGTGTCCCAGGCCAGGYTGGRCAGAGCTTGGCAGTGCCCAAGGCCAGATTGGACAGGGTTTGGAGCAGCCTGGGACAGTGGAAGGTGTCCCTGCCATGGCAGGGGGTGGAACAGGTTGGGTTTTAAGCTCCCTTCCAACCCAAACCATTCTGGGATTCCGTGATGCATCAGGACTCAAACTCCACTTGGTTTAACTGGGAGGGAAAATCCAGCACTTGTGGGTGAGCTTTGTCCCTTGCAGGGGGTGCCAGTGGCCTGTGGGATGTTGAATACATTTTTAGTGGAATGAGAAAGTAACCCAGACTTAGAGGGAGGGAGAGGAACACCCATGTTCCAAAGGGCTGAAGTTTGGGGCGCTCAGCAGAGGCACTGGGGGGGAGGTAATGGCCAAAGCAGAGCTGTGAGCAAGGCAAGAGGGGGCAGAGAAGGGTGAGTGCAAGCACGTGAGGATCCCTGCTAAATGACTCGACAGAACACGTTGTTCCCTTTCCCTGGGTGCTTTTGGGATGGCAGGATCCCTATTTAATGGAATCGTGGTTTTATGGAGGCTCTCTGCCCTTTGCCAAAAGCAATACTCAGTAATGGRCTTGGGGTTCTTATCTGCTCTCCATGAAACACTGCAAAAACCTTATTTTGCAGTGATRAGCAATTACCCACAAATTAACAAAACTCTTTGTCAGATATTGCCTTTGTTTTTGTGCCTGTGCAATTTCCTAATTCATTTTTTCTCCCTTTCAAAACATAAATAAATGAGTTATCAAAGGCCATTTTAAAAACAAAACCAGGGCCCTGAGCACATTTATCAGAAAGGGATTATTTGAGTTCTGATGGTTTGTTCAGAATCCCTTTGCTTGCAAAAATTGAATGTCTGTGCTGTGCAGACACAGACCCATCCAGCCACGTGTCTTGTATCCAAGAATTAAAATGTTTTTGAGAGGGAATGCCAGAGTTCAGCAACGAGTTCAGGAAGTGCAGGTGGCTGGGAGGACACTTGTGGAGGTGATAATCACAAACCACAGGCAAATCTATATTACTTCCTCCTCTGAGCAGGCCTAACCCCAAAGAARTGTCAGGTTTCTCAGGGTCCCTCTGGGGTTTGAAAATGCCCAAAGAAGGAGATGGGCTGCTCTGGGGAGAGGGATTCCCAGCTGGTGTGGGGAGATACCCTGCAAGCTTGATTCAGTGCCAGGGSAGCAGAGGGAACCTGAGACCCAGCTGATATTGGATCCAGGTGCTCCAGATTGATGCACTAAAGGCCATTAGCTGGTATCTCCTCTGTGCCTGGCCAGCTGAGTTGATGTTCTTAATGAACTACTCCTTAGCTGTCCTAATTTCTGACTGCTGCTCCTTAACTCATGGTCCATCAGGGCACAAGTGAATTGAGCAGCATCATTTMTAACTGTCTGCAGGGAACTTCCCTTGGCCACTTTATTGAGTGACTGCCAGTCTAAAATCCTTTTATGATTCTTCCTCTTGGACTTCTTGTACTTAATGCAAACAATCTCCTTTAACATCATAACTTTGTTATCACCCTCACACTGTAATTGTGCTTTAATGCTGCCCATTTGTAGCTGGATATGAACAAATATTTAAAATAATTGTCCACTCTAGAAAATGTTATTGATCTCATAGATTGTTTTGACTTCTGTTTATTAACTCCCTGGGGATGTTGTTTCCATGTTCAGGACATGCATTTAGGTCTTTCCAAGGTAAAAGGTTGGAAAGCAGATCAGAAGTCCTAGGGAATGCTGTAATTCTTCACGTGGTTCCACTGTCATGGCTGTGTGTTGAAATCCAGCCTGCAGGATGTGATGTCATGCTAATAAATTAATGACTTGTGTTTATTTGAAGATTGGATAATAACCCAGGGAGAGCATGGCCCTTCTGYTCTGAGCTTCCCAGAAGTTGTGACGTGGATCAAGCTTTGCCTGCCTCYGCTTTGCTGCACTTTTCACCATGAGTATTATGGGGTGGGAGCCTTGCATTCGTGCAGAGGGGTTTGGGTGTGTGTTCCTGACACAGGCAGCTGTGGGGACACAGAGCTCCCAACCTCTGCGAGGTGCAGGTTCCGAACTCTGGGCTCGCTGCATGAGCAGAACTCTGATCAGAGATTACCTTGAAGGTCCCTTCCAAGCCAGGATGGAGCCATTCCACGGTTCTGTGCTCACTGTTGAATTTCCCAGCCTGGAACRCTGCTGTGTTCCCTGTGGGGGAGTGGTTGTGGTGGCAGAGTGGCTTGTGGCGGGCAGAGGCTTCCCACCCTGGCACCCAGGGGAGGAGGGCACACCTCAGGGCTGTAACCTCTGATCCCTATCACTGAACCTCTGCTTTCATTTCCAGAGAAACCCAAGGCTGGGGTTCATCTGTTCAAAGTGGGCTTTCTGGGCTGATTTAATTCGTGGCTGGTAAAGAGCAGTTTTTTCTTCCCTCACCTTGTCTTCATATTCCACATTTAAAGGGTGTTCCATGAGGTTTTGGAGACAGGCTCTGTGGTTTGCCTGGCAGGATGGTGCCTTATCAAGAGGGAAATAACAGCACTGAGGGAAACAGCAGCACAGGGAGTATCAGTAATGGGCTTCTCTTAGGTCTGGCTCATGCAAAGCTTTCATGACATTTTCTGCCCCCCTAAACTGGAGTAACTTCTGCAATGACTGTCAGCTGTGTCAACAAACTTTGTGTTTGGGACTGAGGTATTGTTGAGTTTTATTTTTATCTAAAAACAAGAGGCAGCTGAGGGTCTGCAGTAGACTGAGCTGAAGTGGGTCTTGCTTTTGGGAGTAACTGGAGGACACTTGCTGGTGGTGARCAGCCAGTGCAGTGACAGGATGGGTGCAGACAGCTGGAAATGCTCAGACTTGCTTGCTTCCAGTACTGCCCTAAATTAGGATAGCTGGGATAGAGCTCAGCTTGTGGAGTGTATTCCCTGTTCAGTTACTCCCTGTTGGGAAGAAGCACTCAGGTGTTGTGGAGTCTCTTTGCCTGGGATTGTTGGATTTGGGGGTGCTGGAGCAGTGCCTGAGTGCAGAATGGTGGTGCAGAGTTCTTGCACCCTTTTATCTGTGTGGTGTTGATGGTCGTGGAAGAGGCCACACAAACTGCAGCTGGAAGGGAGGAAAAGTCCATTTGTTTCCACAGACACTGCAAAGTGACAGGAGAAGAATTTGGAGAGCTGAACATGCTGATGCTGCTGTCTTTATAGCCTTAAAAGTGGGCAAAGAATTAAAATGACTAAAAAGAGGAATGGTTTCTGTAGCGGCTTCTCTAGAGGCAGTATTATCTTCTAGTTCTAAGGATTTGTTTCCTTTCCTGGTCTGYTTTAAAAACATTTCCTTTTTCATAAAAGCAGTGAATTACTCCATGGACATTTATGTGAAGGAACTGCTGAGTGCTTAATAACCTACTTATTTTATTTGGGCTGGATTTTAAAAAATGAAGTGTTTGAGTCAAGCCCTTAGAAGACAGATTGTCCTGCCTGATTGTCTTGAGCAAAGTCTCTTTTTGGTTTTAATTGGGGTTTTTATTGCTATGATTTACAGTGGCAGGGTGAGGGCAGCACCGTTCCTGCAGTGCCTCAGACAAGTGGGAAGAGAAGGAGAAGGAGCCGACCTATTCCTTATCTGGACACTTTCTTAGGTGCTTACAGAGCTGTGTACTKAAATAATTCCTCCATGGCAGTATTGATGTGCAGCAAAGCCACACAGTTTTAAGCACAAAGTTTAATACAAGTATTCTCAGCGTGATTTTGCAACTATTCCCAAGTTTGGTTTAACACCTCTGGTGCTGCCTCTTGGCGTCAGAGTGAGGGGGGGTTTGTGCAAGGCTCAGAAATGCAGATAAAATCACACACTTGGAAATCACCTCTGGGAGCAGTCCTTGTGGCTTTCCTGGGCTGGTCTGCTCGCTGCTCCTCCGTGTCCATTCCCACCTCCTGGTGTCCATTCCCACCTCCTGGTGTCCATTCCCACCTCCTGGTGTCCATTCCCACCTCCCGGTGTCCACTCCCATCTCCACAGACCCTCTCCTGTCCTGTGAGCCCCAAGTCCTGCCTTGCTTTGGGGCCCCTGGGCTGCATTTGGGGTTTTTGGGGAGAGGGGAATTTGGGATTTCAGCGCCTTTGGCAGGTCAGCCCCCCTGTCAGTGTGTGCTGTTCCCTGTGCTCAGAATGCAGGAGTGTTGGTCAAACTTGGATTCTCCTGTCRTGTGCAGATGCAGTGAATTTCCTAGAAACTTCAGGGAGGGGATGAAAGTGATGTAGTTTGTAACAACTCGTGATTCAGTCATTGGAGCATAAATTGGATTTTTAATGTGCTGAAGAAGGAAACAAAGCCTGGTTTGGTAAGGTCAGCATCAGAAATTTAGGGGCTGTGTTGATTTTTCTTTTGTATTACAGTTTATGGAAGMTATATTATTTTTTCCTTAATTAAACTGCTTTTGCAAGGTGTGTCAGTCCATCTTAAATCCTGTGTAGGAAGATCTGTGGCTGTATTTGATGAGGGCAGAACCTTCTGCTTTTGGGACTTTAGCTCCCCTTTTTGCAGCTGAGTTGTGTCATCCAAGTCGTTTTTCATCCTTTCCCCTCTCAGTTTGTTGAGCAAACTTCCAAGTGGGGGACAGGGACACCCCTCCAAGTGCAGGACTGTGGGCATTGAGACACTCCTCAAAATGCAGGACTGGGACATCCTTCCAAGTGCAGGAATATGGGGTTTGGGACACTCTTCCGGGGAAACTGGGACACCCCTCAAAGTTTAGGATTTTGGGGGACAGGGACACCCTCAAAATTTAGGATACCTCTCCAAGTGTGGRTTGTGGGGGACTGGGACATCCCTCCAAGTTTAGGATTGTGGAGATTGGGACACCCCTCAAAATTTGGAATTATGGGGACTGAGACACCCTTCCAGGTGTGAGATTGTGGGGATTGGGACACCCTCAAAGTTTAGGATTGTGGGCACAGGGACACCCCTTAAAATTTAGGATTGTGGGGACTGGGACACCCCTCCAAGTTTAGGATTGTGGGGACTTGGACACCCCTCAAAATCTAGGGCTGTGAGGATTAGGACACCCCTCCAAGTGTGGGTTGTGGGGGACAGGAACACCCTTCCAAGCGTGGGTTGTGGGGTTTGGGAGGATGCTCTGCCACACTTCCTTCCCTTTGTTTAAGAAGCAAAGCACTGAGCAGAGCTGCAGGGCAGAGGAGGGAGGATCCCCACCCTGCAGCCTGTCAGGGGAGTGTCTGCCTTCTCCCCAAGCTGCCTCTGGTGAGCCAGGATGGAGCTGGAGGCATCCCAGTGCTGCTGCTGCCAGGTCCCAGGTGTCACTGTGCCAGGCCCTGCTTGTCCTGCAGGACACCCCCCTGCATGTTCCCCTCCAGGACCCCATTTCCAAGGGCTGCCAGGTCCCAGGTGTCACTGTGCCAGGCCCTGCTTGTCCTGCAGGACACCCCCCTGCATGTTCCCCTCCAGGATCCCATTTCCAAGGGCTGCTTYTCCCAGCACAGTGCCTGAAGCTGGAGTCAGGGATCAGCATCCCCCCAAAGGCAGGGCAGGGAGGGATAGCTGGCTGCAATTCCAGCTAGGGGTGGTCCCATTCCAGCAATTAGGAGGAATTAATTGCTTGGCCAGAGCCCTGATGCTGAGGTGTGTCCAGTTTTGGAGAGGTGTGTCCAAAAACTGCATTTTTGCCAGATATGAGGCCAGCTGGCTCRTCACATCTGCAATAGAAAAGTTTCTTTAGCAGAGAAATGGGATATCTTGTTCTGCTGATATTTCTGAGGACAAGGGAGCTTAAATTTCTTGCTTTCATTGGGAACTGAAAGCAGACAATCARTCCCCACAGAAATGGGGACAAACAACCATTTTCAAATGGGTTTGTTTATTGTCTTGACTTCRGTGGTTTTATGCAGTGCTCCTCTTGCTGTTGTGTTCCTGTTATCCCTTTTGAACAAGGCATCTCTGCATTCCAGGGAAGGTCTTTTCTACTGACAGTGACTCCTTGCTTCTGAGCACAGGATTTGTCTSCAGCCCCAGCAGCACCTTCTCATTTTATGGAAGATTTAGCTCAATTTTCCACCCTGTTTTCTCTTAATTTTTAGCAAAAATATGTTGYTTTGTTCAGGTCAAATTTGCAAATATATTTGTGGAGCTCTGTTTTTCCTGCCAACGTAGTGCTTTTGCACTTTTCATAAATCATCTGATGAACTGCTGGAGCTGGAAGAGTCTGTTTGGCATTTACAAAGCTAATGGAAAACTTGAGTAAAGGATGCTTTGCAGGAAATGGCCTCTCAGAAAGGGAAGCAGTGCAAAAGCCAGTTATATTTTCCTTGTTCACAGACTTGTTTGGAAGGTATTATTAATCCCTCACATCTGTGCAGGTGCAGCCTTCAGACTCCCAGCTGGGTGTTTTAACAGGAGCAACCACAGCAGGGAATTCCCTCCCCCTTGTTCCAATCCAGTATTTTGGTTTCATCAGGGAACTTGTGTATCTTTCAAAAGCCACAGTTTGGTAACTGGGTTTCAAAGTTCACCACGGAAACTTCCAGGAGAAAAAAGAGGAAGGCAGCTCCTGCTGAAATACCAAAACCACTGCAAAACCAAGCGTGAAAACTTTGGGGTSGGATGCTGGGAATGGATGGGACCGAAGGGGTCAGAGGTAAATGACAATCTGATTATGCTCAAAGTGAAAGTGTGTGTTCACTAATTGCARCTGTTGATGCTGTGGGGAATTCCAGGAAAAGCTGTGGAATTTCAGGAAAGCTGTGGAATTCCAGCCAAGTGCCCGTGCAGAACAGCCAGCAGGACTTTGCCAGGTGCCAGATCTCATGCTGAGAGTTCGTGGCCAGGTTTGCCTGTCCCAAAGGGATTTTTCYGTGAGGAAGGCAGAGCCTTAGCTAACAGAGTGCTCTCCAAAGCTGACTCTGAAAGGATATATCATTTTTTATATGGAATTTCTACCTGTATACCCATAAAATCCTGGGAAATGCCAKCCCTTACCATTTGTTTACCTACACAGGAGGATTGTTGCAGCAATGCCTGAAAGAAGCAAGATTAGAAAGCAATTACTATAGCCTAGCAGGGGTGTGTGCTCCAGAAAATACCTTTTCCCAGTTAAATTCCTTCTCCAAGTTGATGCCTTTGAGGCCAAGACAGAGGGTAAAAAACTTAGAGCACGTGAAACAAATTTCTGCTGCCAACCATGGGAACCTCTGAAAGTTGACATAACTTCTGTAGCTGGAAGTTTCAATTTGTTTAATTTATTTTGCTTCCTTAGGGCTCAGCTGTACTTGTTTTGTCGAGTTAGTTTATTTATGGACACATTGTGCTGTTCTTCCACAGGAATGACYTCTCAACTCCAGCAACTTGTTAATGTTGGTGTCAAGCCTGTTTAAAATCTCTTCCTGAGGTTTAGAGGTCTTTTCCATCAGTCTGGGGATGTGTGGATGTTTAGCACAGAGCAATTGCTGCTCTTTACAGCTGCTTTCTAGACTAATTAAACACAGCTGATTGTCACAGGTGTCATCTTGTAACTTTACCTTCAGCACATGAACCRAGTGCAAACCCAGCTTGGATTCCTTGTGTGCTGGTGGCTCATTTATTCTTTCTTTGCAGTGGCCAGAGGAATCTCTTTTCCCAGGAGACTCGAGGCAGTGTCAGGAGAGAAATGTTCCTGCTGAGTTTGATGTGTGGGGCAGCTGAGGGCAAAGCCTTGCTGAGAATTTGAGCTCTGTGGTCCCTCCCTGGGTGTGATGTCCTGGGAGCAGCTTTGCTGGGAATAAAGCACTCCCAGCACCTGAGAGCACATCCCCAGCCTCTGGACAGCCAGGGAACAGGCTCTGTTTGTGGGATTTGGGAGAATAAAGCAGTCCCAGTATGTGGAAAGCACATCCCCTGCCCCTGGACACTCAGGGATTTGTAGGATTTAGGAGAATGAAGCACTTGCAGCACATGGAGAGCACATCCCCTGCCTCTGGACACTCAGGGAACAGGCTCTGTTTGTGGGATTTGGGAGAATAAAACACTCCTAGCGCCTGGAGAGCACATCCTCAGCCTCTGGACACTCAGGAAACAGGCTCAGTTTGTGGGATTTGGGAGAATAGAGCCCTCCCAGCCCATGAAAAGCACATCCCCTGCCTCTGGACAGCCAGGGAACAGGCTCTGTTTGCAGGGTACAGGCTCAGTTTGTGGGATTTGGGAGAATAAAGCTCTCCCAGCACCTGGAGAGCACATCCCCTGCCCCTGAGTGTCCTGTTTGCAGGGTACAGGCTCAGTTTGTGGGATTTGGGAGAATAAAGCACCCCAACCTGTCCAGAGCCACCCTGGAGTTSTTTTCCTGTGCCTGTACCTGCACTTGCTGCCTTCCAGCTCCCTCCTGCTTCCCTCTGATGCCTGTGGCACCAACAGAAAAAGCAACATGCGAGACAATTTGAGTGTAAGAGCAGAAATGCTGCCTCACTTGAGCTGCACTTAACCCCTGGCTTTAAGTGGCTGTGAGAGGGCTGTGAGACGTGCTTGATACGTTTAAGAAATAAAAAGCCTCRCTGTGAGAGAGGGAGGAAGGAGCTGCAGCAGAGCTTCAGGCTGCTGAAGGCACTTCTGGGTGTGCATCCCTTSCTTGCTGGCTGGCTGAGGTGACAATGGGCTCTCCAGCAAGAGAGCTGCTTCAGGAGGAGCTGTGCTTGCTAATGGGCACTTTGCTGATTTTTCCTCAGCTTTTTTCCTGCCTTGTGCAGGATTTGCTGCCCAGGTCTCCCTGTGGAGCTCTTGCTCTGATGTGGTGTGTTGGGTTTGGTTACTTGGAAAGGAGTTTCACTGACTCCTGGCTCCTCATAGCAGACATTGCTCTGCTCAGGCACCACTCAGGAGTCACCTGCTCARTATTCCTCCCCCACACCTGACCCAGCTTGTTCAATCCTGTTCTTTCCCTGTGAAGCAAGAGACAAAAAAACCCCAGCATTTGCTGTAGTTCACAAGGCTCCCAGATGCATTTAGGTCAGAAAACACCTCCCAGCCCATGGAGTCCAAGCTGTGCCCCATCYCCACCTTGTCACCAGCCCAGAGCACTGAGTGACCTCCCTGCCCACCCCTTCCAGGAAGAAATTCCTCCTGGTGTCCAACCTGACCCTCCCCTGGCACAGCTTTTGGGATGGTGRCAGGCTCTGTGCCTGCTGGGAAGCCACATGAGCAGGTGACATCCATGTGCCAGGACAAATCTTGGCTCCAGAAATACTCAGTGTGAGGTGAAGGTGTAGCTGTTTTAACAAAACATCAAGTGGAAATGTCTTATTTTTGGTGTTTCCAAGTTTGCTTGCAGCTGTTGTGCTTTTCTTTCCGTCCTGCATCAGGAGTTRTGACCTAAAAATAAATGGTGTTGTGCAGAGGAGTGGGAAATGRGACAGCATCACTGATTTCAGGTTTTATTGCTATGTGTGTGTGCTGAGAGACTTTCTGCTGGTCAGGGTGCTCCAGCTGGGGCTGAGCAGTGCAGGCTGTCACCACCCAGCTGGGACTGAGCTCCACACCCCAAACTGAAAAACCAGAATTTGGAGAAGGCAAAAAGGTTGTTAGAGTTTCCCTGAGGTGAGGATAACCCTTGCAGATCTCTGAAAGGGAAGGGACAGATTCATTTGCTGTGCTGCCAGGCTCTGCAGTGCCTTGCAGAGGTCTAGGTGAGGTGGCCATGAGCTGCTCTGTCACCACAGAAAGGGCCCTGTGCTGGGTTTGCTCTGCCTGTGCCAGACTGATGACTTCATTGGGCTGGCTGGGACAGTTGTGTCACTTCATGGTGTTTGGAGAAGAAATGGAGTGGACAGTGAGGCCTGAAGGTCGCTTCTGTGTTCCAGCCTCTTTGTCTGCTTTAGTGTTGACATTAAGTTCATGGGTCCAGGGCAGCTCTGCCTGTTGCTCTTTGTGCTTTGGCAGCAAGGACTGAAATCTCTGTTTGAGCTGGCAGCTGGCCCCAGCCCTGGTGCCTCTTGCATGATGACTTYTGTGTGGCTCAGAATTACTTTCCACAGCTTTGGAAAGTGACTTTGGACAAAGAGGGAGGGAGATCTTCTCCATAAAGGTGATGGTGGTGCTGAGTGAGCCTTTTGGTATATGGCAAGCCTGCCTTTCTGCCCCTCCAGTGCTCTCAGAGGTGTAAAACAGTTCTTTCCCCTCCTTTTTGCTCTTAAACTAAGCACTGAGGATTTTGTGTGACTTGCTGACTGTGTAGTCTGTACCTCAGGAAGTGCTGCAGCTTGCTTGATGTGTTGCATTTAGGCAAGCCAGCTAATTTTGGCTCTTTGCATGCCTGGTGTGACTACTTTTCTCCCAGGTGTAAGGAAAAAAAAAAAAAAGGGAAATAAAGTCTAGTTTAAAATCACACCAGACAAATTCCAGCTTGGAAGACAGCAGGAGCAAGTGAAGGTCTGAGTGGTTTTTTTTGTTGTTGGTTTTTTTTCCCGTTTATACTTGATTAATTCTACTGTTGCAGAAGAACGAGGTAAGTCCATGGATTAATTAGGCAGTTTATGGATGTAAGGAACTGGTGCAGAACCAGCTGCTGGCTGGGAATTCCCTGGCAGGAGGAAAACAACCAAACCATAYCCCAAGAAAAACATGGATCTGGAGCTCTGGGGTGGTGAGCCTGTAGAGATAGATAAGGATTCAGCCCAGGAAAATGCACTAATTGATAACTGCTCCAGAACCAGTGGGGTGGGRGATAATTGTCCCCTGCCCTCTCCCAAAGAATTCCCCAGGCTCAGTAGGGTGAGCACAAGGTCCAGAACATTTTATTTCCTCTGCTGAAGCAGGGATTGTGTCTGCTGCAAATGAGAAGAGCTTTGAGCTGGAAAATGAGCTGCTTTTGGGCAATAACATTCTAAATAKTGCTGTCCTGCAGCCCTGTTCTCCTGGGATAACTGGGATCAGCTGATTGTGATGGTTGTTTGACTGTCTCTGGTGACCACTGGGGTTGATTCCTCTTGTTTTAAACAACAGCCTTGCTGAGTGCTTGGGGCAAAGCTGTGTTTTAAGGTGGGTTTTAGGGCTGGAGGACAGCAGGTGATCTGCAGCCTGGCTGGATTTCACCCCTGGAAGGGAAATTGTGGGCCAGGCTGCAGGGAAATTCCCTTTATTTTGATAGTGGTTCTCTAGAGCTGCTTACTGGGGAAGACCCCATAAGTTTTGGGTTTCCCTGCTGCACCCTCAGGTTTTTCCTGCTGTTTGATCAATTATCTGCTCTGAAAAAATGAGCAAGACAGAAATTACAGCCTTGCTGTGACAACCCTTGGTAGCCCATTACTAAAAGATGACACTTTTTGTTTGTGGCTTTGCTTTAGCAAAATAATCCTTCATAGCTGGAAAGCCTTAAAGAAAAAAATGTTTCTGGCAATATCTGTAGGAGTTGCAGTTCTTTGCTGTGCAAATGCCGAAATCTACATCTTGCTTTAATGTTTCTCAGAGCTAAAATATTTTTGGATAAACAAAGCTTTTCACATAGTGCTCAAAGTGCTTACAGGCAGCCTTTCCCCCTAGAGTGGAATGCAGCCATGGGGAAAAGTGCAGTGGGAACAAGGACCTCTAACAGAGTTGATGGCCAGGAGTGGGATGGAGTGGGGCAACATGTCATATTTAAATGTTAATTTTGATTGGCATATCACATTCCAGGCCATTTATTGTATGAAAAATTCCTGGCGTCCACAACCAGATTATTTTTTTGTTTATGGAACAGTTTGCAGTCAGCTTTTCTTCCCCAAATTTCCACTGGATATTGCTGGGTAAGTAATTAGGAGCAGCTAGAAATGTGCTGGAAAATCATAATGTGGCATCTTAGGAATCATGGAGGAACCTACTGAGCTAAAATCTGCTTTGCTTCCAGAGGAAAAAGCACATTTCTGGTATTTGCTGATTTGCAGTAAAGAACTTCCAAAGTCTCTCCTACTTGCAGAGGGGAAGAATTTTTTCCCAACCTGGTGTCTGTGAGAGAGCAAACCCTCCCAGCTTGTTAGGCAGTAATTAAACATAGCTGCATGGCCTGGGAGCCAGAAAAAAGGATTTTTTGGCACTCCTGTGAGTGGGAAAGGTGGGATGAGGCAGGGACTGGAATCCCAAGGAGTGGCAGTGGCACCGAGACTCCTCTCTTGGGGACATGTCAGACTCCTTGCCAGAGAATGTTGTGGATCCAAAGAGTTTCAGTGGGATCAAGTTGCAGGGAGTGGAGGGAAGCTGAGCAGCTCTTGGGATGAGAAATTTCCCAAAAAGTTGCTAAATCCAGGAAACTCCTGGAGCTGAAAGTAGCCAAAGCCTGAGGCAGAGCCTTGTCTGGTTGGGGCAGTTTAGCTGCTCTGAAATGTTGATTTAACTGCTRAGGCTGAGCAGCTTTGAGGGTTTGGGTCATGGTTATTTTTGCTTTTTGCCTGTTTGTGGTTTTTCTGTTGCACGAGGCTGTAAAGGAAATAAAAACCCCTAAAGCTTGGGGTGACTGACTTTGAGGGTTGTAACAGTGGAGGCAAAACCCTGACTTTGCATTGAGTGTTKGCAGCACCAAAGGGAATCTGCAAAAAGTCATCCCTGGTCTTGGATGTGCTGACTCCTTCCTGGAGGTGCCATGGGGGCCATACTTTGCCTTTTCCCATTTTTCAGCCTTTCTTTGATGGAGTTTTCTGGGGCAGGAAGGTGAATTACAAAGTTTAACAAGGGATAGTTGCATGCCTGGAAGTTTGCTGGRCTGATATCAATACAGTTATTGATAAAATCGTCACTTTAGATGAGACCCACATGTGGAATTATATTTTAAGAGCTCAAAGAAGCCTCCTTTATAAATTTAAGTGCCAGCAGCACATTTTTTATACTCAGAAGATCTTTTAATTACTGAAAGCTGCTTGGGCTCATTGTGAGGTATTTGCCACTTGAGCAGAATGTGTTTGGRTGTGTTTTTCCCATTTCAGTGGAACTCTGAGGGTTCTTCATGGAGCAGGTTGTTTTTAGCTGTCCTGAGAAGCATCCCCTGGCCTCCCTGCCCAGGAGAGCCATAGCATCCTTGTGGAATTGTGGAATTGTGGAGTTGGCCGTGCTCCACATGTCCTTGGAGCGAGCTGTGTGCCTGGGGTGGCTCACAAAGGGGACATTCAGGCAGCCACCAGCTCAGGATCCTGTCCCCCTGAGTCTGCACTAATGCTCTTAACCCTGCTGGGGCTGGAAAAACAGCCAGCAGGTCTGGGCTGCTGCCCTGCTCCTTTCATGTTGGTCTGTTACTACATTTATGTGTCTATCTCTATTATTATTATTATTATTATTATTATTATTATTATTATTATTATTAGTATTAGTATTAGTATTAGTATTATATTATATATTTAAATAATATAATATAATATAATATATTAATATAATATAATATAATATAATATAATATAATATAATATAATATAATATAATATAATATAATATA
>JACDOX010000184.1:332324-372661 GCA_014549065.1 Cardinalis cardinalis | reverse complement strand
TATATTATATTATATTATATTATATTATATTATATTATATTATATTATATTATATTATATATAATAATCATTATTATAATTTAATATAATGATATTATTGTTAATGTTATTTATTATTAATATAATATTTATATTATTCTCTTTATTATATTCAGCTACAAACCTTTATATTTATTATTATTATGTATTTAGGCTTCTTATTTGTACAAAAATTTAAATTTAAAGGGACTTCCTGTGAAACAGAACGCCTCACTGGAGGTGGGGCTTTCACAGACATTCTGCCCTTGCTGGGGAACAATTCCTATAAACAGATTTTTCAATATGAATTGCAGGAACAGGTTGGATTGTGTTGTGTGAGGAAAACACAAATTCTCTAATTAGATGGGTTTCTACAGGCTGTAAATGGCTCTGTCTCTCTGCTCTGCCCACCCCCCCTCTGGGATCTGCAGGGAAGCACCAGGAGCCATCCTGGTCTCTCTCCTCCTTCCCAGGCCATCACCCCCCTGCTCTGCAGGAGTCATGTTCCACTTAGTGAAGTCTCATCCTCCTAGGGATTGTTCTGGTGTTAAAAACTTGGAAATCTTGGAAATCTGATCCTTGAGGACCTCTTTTTCTGAAGGAATTATTGTGATTCCTGTCTTTGCAATGGCTGAATCTCAGTTCTTACTGTTAAAAGGTGGGAAATGTCTGAGGTGCTGTTGTTTCAAGGCACTTGCAAAGTGGGAAGAGCTAAATTCAAACTGCTTTGGCTCATTTCTGAATCAGTGGATAGCTTGACAAGCTTTTGGCTGTGAAGTCGTGGATTTAAATACAGGAATTGTGACTTTATCTACAGGTCAAGGTGAACCATTCCTGTCTCCATCTCTTTAGCAGGAGCTTGTCTAGACCAAGCTTGTCATGGAGTCCTCAGCTTTCGTCCCATCCTCCTGCAAAACCAGAATAGGTCACTGGAAAATGGTTCATGAGATGCCCAACACCAGCTTGATTGGTAAAATAAAGCTGTAGAGTAAGCAATGTGAAGTTGCTGTTAGTGATGGACAACAGGAAACTTCTCTGATGTCATTGCAGTCCATAACTCTGGTCAGTCCCTGAATTCCTCACCCCTAACAGGTCTAAATGATCAGACCCTGCATTTTTATCTTGGTGGGTCTGGCTGTGAACACCCTGACAAGGCCTCAACAGTGAGCAGTTGCACTGTGTTTCATGTTATTTATGTTTTCTGACCTAGCCATAACTTGCTTTCTTGGAATTAACCAATCTTTCCTTTTCTCTTCAAAGTATTTTTGGGTGAATGTGGGGAATTCTGAGCATCTCACCCTTTGGGGACAGTTGGAAATATCTACCAGTGTGTGTACCAAGTCGCTTCTCAGTGTCCAGGCATCCATGCAGGGCTGAGATTTCCATGGGGCACTCGGCTCCCTAAGGGGTGAGAAGGGTCACAGCAACACTGGGGTTGGGTTTGTGGAGAGGAATGTGCCCTGGAAGGTGTTTTTTGGAAGGATAAGCAACAATAAGGTGGGGGAAGAGGTCTGGGAACAGGAATGATTATTTTGGAAACAGGGAAAGAGTCTCCTGCTGCAGAGGTCGGGTGTATTCAGGTCACCATGATACTGCAAGAACTAAGAAAAAAAATAATCCCATGAGCAAATCCTACTAATTCACATAATTATGCTGTTGTTGATTGCAGTAATAATTTTTTTCACTTTTTGGGACCCTAGGAATGAGTTTGCATCGTGCTGGCAGGTCTCCTAGCAGCTTTCCATGCCCAAAAGATGGAAGGGATGTTTCTGGGCTGCCTCCCTGAGTTCATCATTGCACTATTTAGTGGTTCCCTAGTGCAGATCTGTCTACTTAAACCAAATGAGGATCATTCCTTCCCTTTCACATTGCTATTAGCTGGATGATTTTATTGTCTCTGCAGGAAGAGAGCAGAGACAAGCAACTGTAGATTAGGAACAATTTGCAAAATAGTTCCCTGATTAGCACGCCTGTGGAGATGTTTTTCTGTGTAAGGGCTGCACCACAAATTTTACTGGCTCCCTACACTCAGAGAATTAACTGTGAGGAGGATTAAAATGACATCTTAGACATCAGCTAAACGTCCTCTCAAAATCCCTTACGTTGTCTCTAAATCAATTAATTTGATTTGTTCAATCCACAAGCAAACTGGCTTGGTGAACTTGTATGAGTGATCTATTTAGGCTGGATTTCTCCAGAGTATTTTAAAGAGTACTTCAGCACTGGTGAAATGGTGCCAAAAAAAGCAGTGAAATATGGAAATACCCTGTGCCAGGCTGCTCTAGGCATGGGGGGGCCTTCTCCAAGCAGCATTCTTCAGCCCTCTCAGACATTCCTGATCCCTGCTGGTTAAATGGAATAAGAGAATAAGACAAGAGCCTGCTCTTGCTCTTTTTGCCATGGTGCTGCTTGTGTGGATGTGGGAAGTGGGAAGGAAAAGACACAGGAGAATCCATCCTCAACTCCAAAGCTTTGCTGATGAACAGCACAAGGAGTTCTGTAAAGTCTACAGAAATGGCCCTCAGCACTCAGATGTGGCCACTTAATTCTCCTGAATCCTGGTTTGGATTTAATTCCACATGGATAATAAGGATGGTGGCATTCACCTGGGGAAGATTTGAATATTAATGAGAATCCTGCAGCTCTCCACTGCTGTGACACCTCCAGGTGCATCAGTCAGAGGTGGAGCTCCCACTCTGAGCCTGCTGCAGGCTGTGCTGGGGACACTGTGCTGGGAAACGGGGAATCTGCTGGGAATAAGGCAGCAGAGCTCTGCAGGTGTCTGGCTCCTGTTGCCTGGTGGTTCTGAGCTGTGCTGTGACACAGAGAATGAGGCTGGTGCTAATTTCACTCATTAGTCCTCACAGCATCAAAACCTCCCAAATTTCTTCTCAGCTGGTGCTCCTGCACTAAGGAAATGCTGTGGCTGTCAGAGCAAGGGGTGGCACAGCCAGAGCTGAGCATGGTCATGTTAGATGCTGAAATTCACAGAATTCACAGAATCACTGGGTTGGAAGAGACCTCCAAGATCATTGAGTCCAACCAAGCCCCAACACCTCAACTAAGCCCTGGCACCCAGTGCCACATCCAGTCTGGTTTTAAACACATCTAGGGACAGAGTTCTGCCATTCCAGAACTTTATCACCCTTTCTGTAAATAGCATTGGGCAGGATGCTTTTCCAGCCTAAATAATTCTGTGGCACAGCTTGTCATTTATGTGCAGATATTCCCCAGCTCAGCATCACTTAGCAACTCCAGGAGCTGCGCTGTTTCCACAGGGATACTGAGTTTAGGGAAACAGGGCCCTGAACCTTCTGCTAGCAGCAGGGTGTCCTTCAGGGGAGGGAGGAGTTTGGCATGCAGGCTCATTGATTTGGGGCAGATAGCCCTTGTGTTTTCTGATAAGTGTATTAGCAATGTAGAGTTGGGCAGTGCTGTGTGTGCCACAGCACAGAGCTCTAATCAAACCTTGCCACGCAGCCCTGCTGCCAGCATAGCTGCTAGTACCCAAACTGTCACTGTGAATTGCTCCTCCTGTCCTTTCACCAGCCCAGAAATCCTTCTGGATGTGGCAGGAAACGTGTCCTTGCAGGCTTCATGGAGAGCAGAGGGAGAGGCTGCAGCTGCGAGGGAGCAGCTCGGGGTTCTCCAGCAAATGCTGCTGATTCACAGCTTGCTCATCAGAAATGTGTTTGTGTCTGAGCACCACTCTGGGCTCTGAGATCCATGAGAGCTATCATGGCTGAAGAGGGGCCAGGCAGGGTGTGGAGCTTCTTCCTGGGGTGGCTTTTGGGGGCTCAGCAAACTCTGCGGATAAGCGAGTGTGATAAGGCTGGGAGGGCTGCTCTGGTGAGATAATGGCCAGTTACTCATGGAAACAGGGCCTTCCTGGCATGGCTGACACCTCTCATGATCCCACAGGAGGCTGGAAAGGCTTTCTCTGGATTTTCCATGGCTCTGTCCCTGGCTTTTCCATGGCTCTGTCCAGACAGACAAAAGCTGTTTGATTTCCAGCCTGTGGCACAGAAGAATTTTCTGGGCTGGGTGACACCTCTCATGATCCTGCAGCAGGCAGGCCAGGAGGCTGGCAAGGCTTTCCCTGGCTTTTCCATGGCTCTGTTTGTCCATGTGGACAGAGCCTCTTCCAGCCTGTGGCACAKWAGAATCTTCTGGCCTGCAGGTGGAGGTGCCTGGTGTTCCCCTCCCTGCAGCACTCCCTGAAGGTGAGGCAGTGTGAAAACTCAAAAGCAATCCTAAATGTAGCTAAAAAGGAGTCTCAAGAAATTAGAATTACCAGGCTTCCATCTGCTTGTTTCCTGGCAGACAGCTCCTTGGGTTTGGTGCTGCTTCATAAGCAGAATTGGATTTATTTATCCCCCTTTCCTCTCCAACTTGTATTTGAGTGGAGATGTATGAATCGCACTAACTCATGTGAATGGAGCATGGAGACCTCTGCTTTTCCATTATCTAAGAGTGAAAGCTGAGTTGGAAGAGCCCTGTGCAGCACAGGGCTGGTTCTATTCCAAATCTCCACCCTGGTTCTGCCTCCCTTGGAGGCTGGAGGGGTGAGATGAAGGGTGGCTYTGCTTCCCAGGGCAGGATGAGTGCTTTGTGTGCTGCTGCTGGCAGAGCTGGGCACAGGCATGGGGAGAAACCTGGTCCCTGGTGCTGCCACCTGAGGGTTTTGGCCATGAGTGTTTTGCATTTGCTTCTCTTTGCTTCTTCCTCTCTCTCCTAAATGATTCTGGTTATTTTGGAGACTATCAGGAAAGACTTCTGTCCTTCCTCCTTTGCTCTCCCTCTGAACTCTGCAGAATTGGATTTATTKGACTTATTTTAWTTTTATTTTATTTATCTGCAGAGTTCAGAGGCAGGGTCACTTCAGCATCTCCTTTCAGAGCAAGCACTGAGGTTAATTTCTTTACTTGGGGCTCCACGTGGCAATGTGTATCCCATGAGTTCTCTGCATTGCTCTTGTTAAGAAAAGATGCTCTGGGTGTAGCAGGGTGGTCAGCAGTGGGAAACCCACGTTGTTCTGGGGGTGATGGTCTCCTCCTGTAGTAATTTCATATCCTCTGAACAGAGARAGACATGGTTCTCCCAGGAAAATCATGGGAAGCTGTGTAGAAGCTGTGGAAAACCTAATTCTTCTCTCTCTTTCTATAACCATTGTTTATAGMTGTGGTTCTCCAGAGTGTGCTATTCATAGTTCACCAATAATGTGAGAGAAGATTCCTTAAGGCCAATCAGGTCTTAGGTGCACAATTGTTTCTATAAGAACTGTGGATTTCTAATAATAAAGTGYCTTTTCATGCCTTCTGAKGATGGARTCTCTGTATCACTTTWGGCTGTCCTGATACCCCTTCAGTRAGGATATTCTCTCTTTCTGAGTCCTGTGGGAAATACTGTTTTAAAAATGCAGCTGCTCTATCCCTGGAAGTGCCCAAGGCCAGGCTGGATGGAGTTTGGAGCTGCCTGGGACAGTGAAAGGTGTCCCTGCCATGGCAGGGCTGGAATGAGATGAGCTTTGAGGTCCAACCCAACCCAACCCAACCCATTCCATGATTCTGTGTTAGCATGGCCTTCCCTGTATATCTCTTGTTAGACCTTGAGGTCATCTTCACACTGAAACACCTCCTGATGCTCTAATGAAGGCTTGCTGTTAGCTCCACCTCTTAAATGYCCTTATTTTTATTTGTTTGCTGTTCTGTTAACAGTGACTCTCATGACTCGGTGAGAAGCTGCCAGCAGCAGGTCTGAGCTTCCCCCCTCCTGTTCCAAATGAGTTCCTAAGCTGATGCATCGAGTGCTCTGGCTAGAAAAGCTGTTTCAGGTAGGTCAGGGCATCTTGTATTTTGCATTTACAAGTGTGTTTTGGAGTGATGTGTTCAGTCAGTACCTTGTTTACTGTGACCTGAGTTGGGGCAAGTTCTTGTTATGGACATTTTGGATATTTCACAAACTGTTTAACTCCAGTATTATTAAATTGTAAAATCTTAGGGAGAGAAGCTGAAAGATCCCTTAAATCAGTTCCTTCTGCCTGCTTAGGGAAGGATGACTAAGAGCAGAACTTGAARATGTAGATTGTGGATAAATGCTCCCAAAACTCTGCTTGTAAGGAAATCTTTGCCCTTSTGCTTGTGGAAACTGGAGTGATACATTTTGTAGAGAGCCAGAATGAGGGCTGGAATACCTGTGTTCTGTTCCCAGCTCTGGCTTTGGCATACAAAATGACCTGCAAAGAGAGAACAAACAGGGTGGATGCCCTTTATTGCTGCTTGTAGTTGTGTTTTTGTCTTTCAGTAATCCTTTGAAGCTGTGTGAGGATTTGCTGAAAGGCATCTCATAAGATTTGTCATGGTTTTGTTGGGTTTGATCCGTGCTGGAAAGCTCCGTGACTGATTGAAGAGGTAGAGGGGAGGTGTAGTGAGAATCAGAAAGTAAAAGTGGAGTTTTGGGTGTAAAGATTCTGAGGAGGAGTGTTCTAAAAACTGTTATTTGTTTGTGTGCAGCCCCAGTGTCCAGCACCTTGAGTGAGCCAAGTCTCTCATGCCTCCCATTCCTAGTTGGGAAACCTTTTGCCTTTTTCCTGAAAATGTTCTGGAATATTAGTGAGCCTTAACTGGCTGATTGTGAGAGGCTGTGATGGGAGACAGAGCAGAAAAGCACCTTTCAGTTGTGATTCTTACTAATCCAGCTGAATTCTCCCTGAACACCTTTGTCTTTGGAAAATTTGGGTTTAGCCTCTCTCCTGTGGCTGTCCCAATACTGCATCTCTCTGGATCTCAAAGGCTGTATAATTCCAGTGTTCAGTGGCTTTTCCACAGAATCTGTAAGAAATACCACCAGAAATCCTGAGAAAAATGCTGTGACTAAACACCAAGTCTGCTAAAATAGAGGGAAATTATRTTTTTCTGTGTCACAGGTCAGGTGAATGATGAGCAGGTTTTTTGCACTTGTTGCTCTCTGGAAGCTGCCTCTGTGTCACTGTTCTGGACAAACTGTAATGATACCAAGGCTTGTTTACAGCACTTGTGAAAAATTCCTATTTTCCCCACCCTTCCTCAAGTACATCAGTGTTGGGAGCAGGAGACACTTTGAGCAGACACTTGAATCTCCTGTCRCTGCATTGATTCAGCTTCTGTTTGCTCTGCATCCAGTACACAGCAGTGATGAATAATGCAGGCATCTATTACTTAAAGTTTAATGCAGCTTTAATCAGGCTTGGACATCAAGAGGTGCAGAAGAGGCTGCTCTGCTCTGTGCTGAAGGGAAAAAAATTCAATCCAGGTGTGGCTGGGTCTGTGTTGTTGGGTTGTTCCCTTGCCCAGGGCTGTCACTGTCCCCTGGGCTGGCCCTGCTSAGGGACCYCCAGGGCTGTGTCCAGTTCTGGGTCCCCGATCCAGGAAGGRCMYGGAGGGGCTGGAGCGTGTCCAGGGAAGGGGCTGGAGCCCCAGGAGGGGCTGAGGGAGCTGGCAAGGGGCTGAGCCTGGAGCAAAGGAGGCTCAGGGGGGCCCTTGTGGCTCTGCACAACTCCCTGCCAGGAGGGGACAGCCAGGGGGGGTCGGGCTGTGCTGCCAGGGAACAGGGACAGGACAAGGGSAAAGGGCCTCAGGCTGGGCCAGGGGAGGCTCAGCTTGGCCAGCAGCAGGAATTTCTGCATGCAAAGGCTGCTCAGGCCTTGGCAGGGGCTGCCCAGGGAGCTTTGCAGTGCCCAGCCCTGCAGGTGTCCCAGGAAGGGCTGGAGGGGGCACTCAGTGCTCTGGGCTGGGGACAAGGTGGGCACTGGGCACAGCTGGGACTCCATGGGCTGGCAGGGATTTTCCAGCCTAAAATAATTCTGTGATTCTGTGGCACAGCTCATCATTTATGTGCAGATGTTCACTTGCAGCTGCCTTGGTGTCTGTGACCTCTGGTTTTTGCTGTATTTATCTCAATCTGTGACAGCACAGGTTCTGTGCTCGGGGGGTCAGRGAGCATGTGGATGACTCTGCTGTGATCCAGGGATCTCACAGTGGAATATCAAGGCACTGCTGTCTCTTCAATGTTTTTTTTTCTTCTTGGTATGAGTATTATTTTTTTAAACAAAGGAAAAACATCCCTTTCATCAATTGTTCCCTTTGCAGAAGTTGAGCCTTAAAATAATCCAGGAAGCCTTTTGTTATATAAATATACTCATCCTCCAGYTTGGCACTGAATGTGCTTGACAGAGCTGCTTGCTGAATTCTGTTTTAAACTTGAATTTCAGTGGCTATGAAGGAGAAACCCTGGGCTCAGAGAGCAAAGCAAGCACAGCTTGCTGTGTAATCACAGTGCAACAGGGACTATTTAGAGCAGTGGAAAGCAGGGGTTTATGCCTGGAACTCAGTCTCTGTGTCTCAGTGKTTTTTGTTTCAGCTTGTTACAGCCAGGTATGCTCATACCTACCAAATTTAGCTCCATGGGAAGGGAGCATATGTGCAGTCTTTTGAAAATGTTCCTGCTTAAGTTGTTTGCTCAGGAATAGAATTGTGTGTGAATACAGCCAGGGTTGGAATGGTTAACAGTAAATTCCAGTGCAGAGCACTCAGTGGTGAGAGCTCCCAGTGAAGTGGGCAACAGGTGGCTAGAGCAGATGTTTAAATAGAAAATGAACAAAACATCACCACCTAAAAAATTCCCACAAACTCAAAAATCCATCAACCACAAAAACTCACCCACCCTGTGAATTTCAAGTAATCTTTGTCAGAAGTGGTGGCTGTTTCCTGGGTGTTGTCCTGGGCATGTAAAAGGACCTTGGGGGGAATTTATGAATCGTGTGGAGTTTTTCTGTGTCCTCTGTAGGCCACACTTTGATTGTGACATTGGCTTTTTAAGTGACACCTTTGGTTTGTTTTGCTGCAAGCCTGAGCTTGAAGCTGCTGCTGACTGAGGAAATTTGACTCGGTGTTCTTGAAGGTCTTTTCCAACCTAAATGTTTGATGATTCCTCCCAGCTTTTCACAGAATCACTGGGTTGGAAGAGACCTTCAAGAACATCAAATCCAGCCCAGCCCCAAACACCTCAGCTAAACCATGGTGCCACATCCAGGCTGTTTTAAACACATCCAGAGATGGTGACTCCACCACCTCCCCAGGCAGGCCATTCCAGTACTTTATCRTTCTGTGAAAAACTTCTTCCTAATATCCAACCTATATTTTCCCTGACACAGCTTGAGATGCATTCATCAAAACAATCCCAGAGAAGTGGGGATGTTCAGAGGATGCTGCAGGATGTGCCTGGCTGGTTTTGGTACACACAGGGACAACTTCCACCATCCCAGGTTGCTCCAGGCCCCATCCAGCCTGGCCTTGGACACTTCCAGGGATGGGGCATCCCCAGCCTCTCCAGGCAATGGCATCTTTGCAAAACTAAAGGTTTAATGGAATTTTGGAGTGGAGATTTTATATACCTTGGGTTTAATTTGTTGGATCAATCAAGTTGGGTTTTGGTAGATTTTTTAGCAGCTTTATTCAGTGGCTTGGCTTGTTCTGGGTGCTGTGGATAATTTCCTTCTTGTCTCCTAATTTATTTGCCTTCAGACMTGTAGCTGCTCCCGTGTGTGTTTCCAGGAAAATGGAAAGGATGTGCCAGCAGGAAATGGCTGCAGTTAATGAAAATAGGTTGTACTTGCTGATGATGAATCCTTCATCCAAAGAGGGAACGTTCCCTCTCCAGCTTTGTGGCCTGAATTAGCATCTGACTGTTCCTTTGTCCTGGGGCTGCCTCTGAATGGCTCTGGGATTGATTCATGGCTTAGGGCCCCCAGTAATGGGATTTCCTGTGAGGGTGTGTCACCAGTCCTTGCACAGGTTCAAAGGGAAAATGGGTTTTCCCTCTTGTGTTGCATCCTCTGGACTTGTGCCCCTTGCCTTTGGCTCCCTTTCCTCCCTGCCCCTGGAACCCAGGAGGTTTCAGCTGGGATMTGAGGATAAGCTGTCCAGTTAAGAAATGACACCTAAATTGTTTTTACTTTTAACTCAATAACCARCCACCCRTGGCCTGCAATGCAGACTTTCTTTCAAAGCCACCCCAGCTCCTTTCAAGTGCCCCATCATCCACCCAAGGCGTGTGGGGACAGGGCTGTGTTCTCCTTGGGTTCAAGAGTGAGCACAAATACATTTAGTGCTTTCTGAAAGGCTTTCAAGTGCAGCACTGCTCTTTTTGCAGCTCTTTTTGCTTCCTTTGAAGGCAGAGCAGCAGCACTGAACTCGGGGCTGCAGTGCGTGACTGCTCCCTCAGCAAGCAGTTAAAACATCAGCTATTACACTGATGTGCAAATGTTATTTTGTGCTGAAGTCATGCTGGAAATGGTTCAAAATGTCTTGTTTATTTGGGTTCACGAGGGGCACGCTGTCTCACTGAGCTCTAATCTTGTTTTGCTCTCTGCTTTCTTTGCAATCAGCAGAGCTGGATTCAAACCACGCTGAGGGATTGAAGGTGCCTCTTGCTCTGCACCCCAGGCTGAGGGCAGCACCCCTGGGTTTGTGCCTTTTGGGACACCTGGGGTGTTAATCAGTTGTTTTCCCTCAGTCCTTGGATGGGTGGAACAGGCTCTGCTCCTGTGTTGAATTAAACCCTGTGCTCAGGTGAGACCCCACCTGCAGAGCTGGCCCAGCCCTGGGCCCAGCACAGGAGGGACTTGGAGCTGCTGCAGAGAGCCCAGGGGAGGCACCAGGATGGGCAGAGGGATGGAGCAGCTCTGCTGGGAGGAAAGGCTGGCACAGCTGGGGGTGCTCACCTGGAGAGGAGAAGCTCTGGGGTGACCAAACTGTGGCCTGAAGGAGCTGATGGGAAAGGTGGAGAGAGGCTCTGTACAAGGGGTGGAGGGACAGGACACAGGGAATGGCTTCCACTGCCGGAGGGCAGGGATAGATGGGATATTGGGAATGAGGAATTGTTCCCTGGCAGGGTGGGCAGGCCCTGGCACAGGGTGCCCAGAGCAGCTGGGGCTGCCCCTGCATCCCTGGCAGTGCCCAAGGCCAGGCTGGAGCAGCCTGGGACAGTGGAAGGTGTCCCTGCCCATGRCAGGCAGGGAATGGGATGAGCTGTAAGGTCCTTTCTGTGATTGTTTTAAATATCTCTTACTGGATAAGCACTGACTCACTTGGTCATTATCTTAATGACAGATGCACTTGTTTAAAATGACTCCACAGTTTTGCAGTTTTATTGTTTAACAGATAATACAGTTATTGGGATTCTTGCACAAGATGCTTTGTTTCAGTTCACTCCTTAAATGTTTCTTTCTCTGTTTGCAAGATGCATGGAAATGGAAGGGTTTTCCCTGGCCTGTGCTGTCCCCATGGCCAGGGAGCAGTGCAAGGCTGTCAGCAGCTGTTTGACAGATTTTCCTGTACTACTTAAGAAGACAAAAAGTTACATCTCACATATTTTGCTGTGCAGGGATAAATCCACGGCAAAGGGTGGGTGAAATACTTGTTATGAACATACTGAGGGATTTTGTAGTGCCAGCACAGGGTGTCTGCTCTGTCACCAGAGTCCTGTGCGACTGTCCCAGCTGTTCAAATGATGTGTGCATCCCTGCTGCATCCAGGCAGGTTTAAATATCCTCCTGTCCAGAGCATGCTCCCTGCATTGTGGAGCATCCTCACAGCCATCTCCAGACACTGACACATCACCAAAAAATTCCCCAAGCTTTGCTAGGAGTTTCTTGGAMAGCTGGGGAGCTCCCTGAGCTGTGTGTGGCAGATAGGGAAAGGCAGAAAGGTGAGGGGCAGGCTTTGCACACAGGCTGTGTCATTATTAGGATATGTTAACATCTGAGGTGGTTCCAGGTGGTTTTTGGGTGCTGGTGCTGATCCAGATGAGCTGAGGATGAGCTCCTTGTGTCTGCCCCAGGCCCTGGTGCTCTGTGCCAGCAGAGTGCCCWGCCTGGGCATTGGTTACTGATAAAAATCCAGCTGCTGCTTCCCAAACTCGGGGGCAGCCCTCAGCTTGCTCTGGATGCTTTGTTACAATTCCCCGCCTGTGTTTTGGTCTCTGTGAAGCTTCTCAGGGAAGGCAGCTCAACACCAAGGCRCTGTCTCCAGCTCTGCAGTTTTGCTGATGTGTTTGAAGTCCCCAGACAGTTGATCAGGCAAACTTGCTGCTAAATGGATGATCTAATTCCCGGTGAATGCTGTGATCACAAGCATTACCCTACATCACAGAAACAATTTGAAAACCAGTGCGTACTCCTCAAGCTGTCAGTTGTCTTTCAGCACCCTCCTTGTGCTCTTTYATCTTGAAATGCTTGTGCTGAAGCTCCAATAAACTCACCTGTCAGCAGCTGCAGGGATGTCTCCTCTGTCTCCAGCTCCTAGCTGTAGCTGGCAGTTTAAAAGCTGTTTACAGAGGAGATAAAGCAAGGAGCTCTCTTGTAGCTGCTGTTTCTCTAAATGATTTTTCTTACACTCCAGTAGTACTCAGCACAAGGTTGTGTTGGTGCTTTGTGAGGATTGCTCAAAGCCAGCACACGAGTTCTGTGCTMAGAACCTCTGAGGACATGGGCAGGGCAGGAAGGTGTCCCTGTACAGAGGGAAAATGGGATGGAGAGATGGTCTGGAGAGAGGTGACATCCTGGAAAAAGRGGAGGACAGAACACCCAACAACCTGACTGCTTGAAGAGTGGCCCCAGCAGAGGAATGCTGTTTCACAGCCCACAGGTGTGTGGTTTGAATTTTGCAAGGGAGAACTCTTTTGAAACCTGAAATTCATGGACTCATAAAATCATTAGGGTTGGAAAGACCCCTGGGATCATCCAGTCCCAGCTGTGCCCAGTGCCCACCTTGTCCCCAGCCCAGAGCACTGAGTGCCCCCTCCAGCCCTTCCTGGGACACCTGCAGGGCTGGGCACTGCAAAGCTCCCTGGGCAGCCCCTGSCAAGGCCTGAGCAGCCTTTGCATGCAGAAATTCCTGCTGAAATTCCAAGGAATTGATGCCTTGAGAAGGCTGAGCTAGAACAGAGGCTGGACAGAGCTAAAGAATAAAGCARGGATTTATTAAAAGGATCTCCTCCATGGATCCACCTTGGGCAGCACAAGAGCCCAGCCAGGGCTGCACCCAAGATGRACCAAAATGGGCACAAAATGGACACCTGGGCACGGGGTCTGTCACTTTGATCAGCTCTGTTCCATTTGCATATTGGAGTTCATTGTCCAGTTACAGCTTTAGCCCMTGCAGTCCCATCCTGCTTGTTTTTCTCTCTCCAGCCCATGTTTGTGCTCTTGGGCCTGAGATTTGGATCATTTGTCYTTGGTCCCCAGCTAGAGAAGGAATTATTTTATCTAGCATTATTAAGGATAAATAATTCCATATAAGAAGGAATTATTTTATCTGTCAACAGAGCTCACCATCCCTTAATATGAAGCTCAGACCCACACACTAAAGCAGCACAGAGTCTGAAAAATRTAACAGCTGAGACATCAGAATAGCTAAGAGAGTCTGKTTTTTGTGGACCTGTTTATTCTCTTTCTTCTCAAGGGGAGGTTCTAGATGGTCATTTCAGTGAAATCCCTGTTCTCATCCTTCCTTCCTGTTCCAGCATCCAAAACTGTGCAGTAGGAGTACCTGACAAACTGCCCCAAGGAGCAGCTTTATTTTTACACCACAGCCTTGCAAAAAGCAACTCTAAAAACTTAGTTAAGTGAGCTTAATAAAGCAGCAAATTTTTGTTTTGAGTCCTTCTGCTTCTTGCTTGTGCAAGAGGCACCATCCTTGTAAAAGTCTTGCTAAATCTGAAGCTCTTCTCTGTTTGTTTGCAAAAACCCACCCATTGTTTCCATGTTGATGATGCACTGGTTGTTAAGTTTTATCTGGAGAATTCTGATACTCAGCCAGGATCTGCTTCTCTGTGGTAATTTGAGGTGGGGTGAAAATGGACACTTCAAAGCAATCCTGTGTTGTCGTCCTGTGAGTTTGAGATGCTGAAAACAAAGAGAAAAAAAAAAATTAAAAAATTTAAAGATCTGTGTCCCAGCAGGAGTTTGAGGCTACAGCTCTGCCCCTGGGTGTAGTGTGAATATTAATGACACAGAACTGTGGGGACTGTGCACATGAAGAGAGGAAACCCAGGTGTGTTGAGCAGGAATCAGGTGTGTGCTGCAAGGTCAGTGAGGCTGGAGAGCAGCAATTGGTTACTAATAAAAATCCAGGTCATTTTCTGTGCACCTCCTTAGGGGTCACTTTGCTGGTGATGCATGAGGAAATAATAAATGTAGGTGACCTAGGTTTGTGTATGTGTATTTATTTGATGCTTTATTACCAGAAAACATCTTCASCTGATGGGAGGAAGGCACATGCACAGCCAGGGATGTGGTTAGTTCCTTGCTCTGCTGCTCTGGTTTAAGAAAAATTTTGGAAGCCTCTGTTTCAAGATATTGAGAGGWTACTGCATGCTGCAGGCTCTTTCCTGTCTCTGAAGCCTAATGCTTGTTTTCTGCAACACTGGCAGAAAGCAAAAGCATGATTAGTTTGGGGTTTTGTTCTGCTCTTGGGAGGCTTTTTTTCTGAATTGGAGGTTTTTTCACTGCAAATAGCTGCAAAGTCAAAGTAGTAAATKAATAAATATTATTAGGGAAGGAGTAGATAACAGAAAAAGCTACTGTAAAAATAATTTTWAAAATGACCTTTTTCTCCATGATTCTGCATGTCCTGAATCCTCCTCTCCAAAAAGAAAAATGTTCAGCAAAGGGTGATGAAGGTGATCAAAGGCATGGAGCAGCTGTTGTAGGAAAGGAGATAAATAAACTTTGTCTCTTTAGCATGGAGCAGAAATGATTGTGTGGGGAAGAAGCAGGGAGGGGAATGTTAAGCAGATTGGGAGCTTTRCATCTTCCAAAGAAGATGACTGTACCCAGGCCTTCCTCACTCAAAAGAAATCCCAAAAAACTAAAGCAAGGAAGGAAGGAACAAGCTTGTAAAAGGGAAAGCTTTTCTTTTGGTGGTGTGGTATTCCTGGTGGCCAGGATGTTGCTGGAAGGTGAGAGGTTGGTTCAAAGGAGGCTGGATAAAGCCCATCCTATTAAAAGCTATTGAAGACAGTGACTCCTGGCTCAGGGAACAGTTATTAAAGCAGAGTTGGGAGGAGTCCCAGGGTGTGTGAGGCTGCAGGAGCTCAGTGGGCACCTGGTGTCACCTCCCATTKTGTGCCCCCAGCTCTGCCCCAGCCCCTTGTTGTAAAAGGTATCACTGTCTGTGTTAGACTTTTTGTTTCAGAAACCTGAAACTTCCTTCTGTAAGCAGGTCAGGAATAACACCCAGCTGTTGTGTAGCTGTGCAACACAGAGGCTACAACCTGGAGTAGCAGATGAAATGTGGGATTTCTTGGCTTCCGGACTATTTCCTACTTTTGGTGGGTAATGGGAAACAGGCAAGCAGGAATAGCAAGTGATTCAGGTGATAGAAAGCTGGTGCTCAGGAGCAGGTGATAGCAGCAGCTGTCTTGGCTGGTTGGGCTGTGCTCCTTTCCCCAAATCCTGCAGTCTGGAGCGTGCTGGGTGGGTTGGGGTGGCAGCTGCTGCTGGGGTGATGCTCAGGTTACCCTGGTGCACTGGAGGCTCCCTGCACACTCCATTCCCAGCCTGATGGAATGTTTGGGTAGAGCTGGAAGGCTGGGATTGCACCTTCACCCAGGGAAGSTAAAGGTTCCTCAGCTGCACAGAGCTTTTTACCACACCCAGGGGCTGCTTGGTGCCATCTGCAAGGACTGAATTTCCCTGGAGATGTTGACGTTCCGCAGCGTGTGGGTGTCAGGAGGCTTTGGGAGGTGGAGGAGGATGGAGTTGGAATAATGTCCTTTGAATCAGAGCTGTTTTGATCTGCTTAGAAAGAAACTTGCTGCTGTAAAAGGAGGGGAGAAATCCTCAAACACTGGACTACTCTTGTTTTTTGTGCTGAGAAGAAAGACTTGGAGCAGGAGCTGTTTGAGAATTAATCGTGGTCTGGGCAGGGTAGAAACCCAAGTGTGGGTGAGCGTGTATGGGGTCACTGACGTGCTGCACACACATTCTCAACAGCCATGCCTTGAAAATAGACAGAAACTCTTGGTTCAGAGGGCTCCAGCCCAAGGCATGAGCTTGATGACCTGTGTGATAACTTGGAGAGTAAATTCCAAGTGATTCATCCCTTTTCTGATCCCTCTTGAACTCTGACTGCTCGTGTCTGTTGCTGTCAAGTGGCTGCTCCTGTATTTATGAGCGAGGTGGAAACTACTGACCTGCTTTGCCTCCTCTGAAAGGCAAGTGATAGYTCTCTCTGAGATGGCAGGGGTGCTATTTCTGCACGTGCCTGGACTAAAWTTACTGCAGGCAACTGAAAAGTGTAGATGGTGACGACTGCTGGAAGGGAAAGCGTGTATTTACTGCTCCGTGGCAATGGATTTATAGACAGATAGTTTGGTTTATAGATAAATATTGTTGCCTCTATTTCTGTAGCCAKAAGCAGTAGATTTTAAAGCCTAAACTTTGCTATAATCTAGGGACCTTTTAATTTTTTTTTTCCCCTATCCCATCTGCCGAGTTCTTCACTGGCGGCTGAGGCGTCACGTGGCGCCAGGAGAGCCAAGAGAAGTGACGCATCCTGGTATCCCATGGTAACTCTGCTTTTCCTCTGCTTTTAGCTCCTTTGCTTTGCTCCCAGATGGAATAACCTGCCTGTGGGATTACACTGCCTCTGCTCACTCACAGGTGAAGCTGAGGTTGCAGGGTTTTCACTCCCTGCAAACGGTTTGCACTCGCTAACCCAAATTGAAAGAGGAGCAAAGAGCACCACAAAACACAAGGCACCAAACCAACACCAAGCCCAGAAATCTCCCAGTTCCCCACCCAAACGTCTCAATATGCAGGAAGCATCGGTGGGAGTTTGCYCTTTGTTTGCCATTCAGGATAGTGAAGCTTGTCTGAGAAGTTTCTGCAAACCACAGGTTGATACCCTGCGAGTGAGGTACAGTTCTCACCAAAGATTCACAATTGTCACCTAAATTTGCAGTCTGARCCTTGCAGTTCACACGGGTTTTGCTGCTGGAAACTTGTTAGGTGAGGCTTGATTTTTTTTTCTCTTTTTTTTTTCCCCTCTTTCTTCACCACCCCCCATCAGTTGTTTTTAACCTCTGCTTGCTGTATGCAGTTACTGCCTGCATTTTTGTTAGAAATATCCTATTTATCCCCCAAGAAAAGCTCATGGTTTTGCATCCAGATATGCTGATATTTTTTTAGACTTCTAAATTTTTTTGGAAAATGGATCATTTAATTATAGAATCATAAAATGATTTGGGTTGGAAGGGACATTAAAGCCCATCTTATCCACCCCTGCCATGGGCAGGGACACCTTCCACCATCCCAGGCTGCTCCAAGCCCCATCCAGCCTGRCCTTGGGCACTGCCAGGGATGCAGGGGCAGCCCCAGCTGCTCTGGGCATCTGTGCCAGGGCTTGCCCACCCTGCCAGAGAACAATTAACTTAAAGCCATTTTCTCCTCTCTGTTTGTATATCCACTGTAACTTTATTGTATTAAACCAGCCATGGTATTTGCTGCAAATGGAGTAGCTCCTCACCAGGTGTAAACAGTGAGTAGAGCCCTTGCAGTGCGAGACCTCAAACCTGGTTTTGTAGCCTGTTTCCAAACTCTTCTGTGCCTGTTTTCTGTGTGCACTGAAGCACAGCTAAAGCAATGTGTGTCTGGTTTAACTCTGCCCTGCCAATTGGATTTTTGCTTTAGGGCACAGCTTTCACAAACCCAATTTATCCTCAGGGAGGAAGAAGAAAAAACTGATTCTGCTCACACATAGTCCCCGTGTAGTGGAGGAGTCGGTGGTGAAGTTTTTCAGTGTGGCAGGATTTGCATTTCTGTTGCCACAGCTACAAGTGAGCTCACAGCATTTCAGGAGCAGGAGTTTGCAGAGTGAAGGCACCAGTGCACCCAGATGAGTCATTCTGGTGTGTCCAAGGGCTGGGGAATCACTTCTTCAATGGGAGAGGATGCCCTGCTGTGCGGGGGAGGAGGCAGAGATGTAGTCTGAGCACTTTGGGGCTGCCTGGGTTTATCTGGGGCACGAGCTGGGAGATGTGTGCTGGGAAGAGGCTGCTGAGCTGTCACCTGCTGCACAACATCCCTCTGGGCACCTGGATGTTGGGAAGTATCCCAGGATTCCTTTGATGTGCTTCCTCTGGCTTTGCTCCAAGCAGGTATTTAGTACAAATCTCTCTTCTCATCCTCACAAGACTGAATTCCTTTCTGTTGTGTTTCAGTTCCAGGCAGTCCATCCTGCTGCCCTGGGTTTGCATGGGGACTGCTGCTGCCTGGCTAAATCCAAACAATAGCCTGCTTGTGGCAGCTGAAAGTGGTGCTGGAAAGAAAATCCCTCCTCTGTAATTGCAGGAAAAAAACAAGCCTGTGTGCAGCAGGAAGCAGCATGACTCTATTAACTCATATTAACTCATACTTTTAATTTTTTTCCCTGTGTCTTCTGCACAGTCTGTGATGATTTTAGCATAAACTGCTTAGGAAGAGTCCTTGGCCTGTTATTTAGTTGCTGATTGCTTGTGTGGCAGGGGAGTGGGAGGTTAAGGTCTCCTCCAACCCAAACCATTCCATGGTTCTGCAATTTGGGTGCCTGTCAGAGGATGGTTAYCCTGAATCCAGAGATTTGCCATGTAACCATTGTAAGTAAGCATAGAATATTTAATAAGGAGATAATTACCTTCATCTAGGTAAGATGTAAAACTTTGAGTTGTTTTGATGTCAGGTGTTTTCCTTTTCCAGGCTGGCTGGTGTCTTTCACCTCCAGGATTGCCTGCTCCTCTTGTATCAGTGTTTCATAAGCTGCCTGCAATGGCYTTTTCCTGCTGATTCTTGCCCTTGGAATGGCCTACAAAAAGCTGTTTCCTCCATGTTATCACATGCAAAGCACTGCTGTGACACTGCTAAAAGTCTCAGAGCTGTGGTGTGAGACAGAGGTTGCAGGGACAGAAAAGCTGGAGGTGAGAGAGAACTCTGATACGTGGCCAGCTCAGTTAATCCAGGGGTCTGGAACTAAAGGGAGGGGCTGAATCAGAAGTGTTGAGAGCAGCTGTGACACTTTTTTCTCCAACAAACAGCTGTGACTTKTCACACAGGTCACTTCACTGGCATCCTGTCTATTCACCTGGGCTCATTAAAAAAAAATTCATTATTATTACTCTTGCTCGGTGCTGTTGAAGTTTTGAATTTCTATGTTTGAAAGTGCTTTTGTATTGATGATGTGCTTAAGGTTTTTTTTTTTTTTTTTGCTGTGTTGGAGGCCTTTTTCTGCTGTGACTTTTTATTTTTGGAGCTCTGGGTGTGTAGGTTTATGGATTAAAATAAACAAGGAGGGGGAGAGCCCTCCAAACAAAGCCCAACTGGGAGCTCAGGAATCAAATTGAAACTGTGACATAGAGGGAGGACAAGGGTTTAGGGCAGCACAAATGCCAAGTGAGGTCTCCAGGGGATGTCTTTGGACAGGCAGGAGGGATGACACCCCCAGAAAGCTGTGGCTTTTCTGATCTGTAGGTCAGGGGCCTGAGCATCTCCACTTTGCCTTCATGTGCCCTCTGGAATAGACTTGGAATAGGGAAATTCAGCTTGTATTTGACAAATGCCAGGTGTCCTAGCAGGTGGAACAAAACAAGCAGCAGATCAAACTGAGGGGCCACTGGCCACCAAAGCTGTAGGAAGGGGCATTTTTCAGCTTATGGGAGTCCCAGCAGTGTGTGCTGAGCTTGTGGGGTGGGCAGGGAAGCTAAACAGCTAAATTATGGATTTGTTACTTGGATTGATGATCAAATGGAAGGAGACTGAAGGCTATAATACAGCCAGGATTGTGAGGCACAGGAATAGTGCTTCTCACTGCTTTTTTTGGACGAGGCTGGCCAGGGAACAGAGGTCAGAATGGCTGGGGAAAGCCTTTTGGCACCAGCACGGTGCTGCCTGCAAGTGAAGTTTATCCCTGCAGGCAGCTGCTCACCCCAGCAGCCCAATTTTGGCTTTTGTTGTTTGGTTGGTTGTTTTTTCTCCTCTTAGTAACTCTCCAAAACACACTGCAGGGTGTCTGCTTGCACCTAAGGGATTACCTTTGTGGGCAGGAGAATAAAGAAGAACAGAGCTGCTGTCCTGGGGATCTGCATTTGTGCTTCTGCCTGGAGATTTTGGGCTACCTGTGCTCCCTGTGCCACTGGGATGAGCCTCTGCAGGTGACACAGTGTCTGGCTGCTCTCACTCTTGTCCAAAATCCCACTCTTGGTCCAAAAATCCACAAGGATTTTGTGGTCTGTTGCCCTGGTGGAAGCCAGGGGAACAGGATCTGGGCATGAAAATTATTGTGGAACTGTGACAGTGGATCTGGTTTGGATGCATAAAGATGSAATTAAGGCTTGAGAGAAATGTTTTGAACACTTGTGGAGAGTTTGGGTGGATGAAAGAGCCCTGCAGGGTCCAGCAGAGCCTGGGGAAGTGCTTACCCAGAGTGTATTGGCACAAGGTGTTCCTTGAGTTCCTTTCACCTTGAAAATACAAATTAAAAAGGGGTTTCTGCTGCCCAGTGGGTTCTGTGGGGTGTTTTCCCATGGGAATCCTTCTCCCTTCCTTTCTAAGAGGCTTGTTTTGATCTGACATTGTGGTGGGATTTAATCCTTCCAGTACAAGAAATTAAACAAAAGTTTAAAAATAAAAATATCACCCAAATCTCAGAATGACTTTTGAACCAGCRCAGGCAGGAGAGAATCCCTGTGTGGATTATTTGCTCTCTTGGGTTTTGATCTTGTTTTTTTATTGGCCCTAAAAATGTCCAGAGGTTAAAATTAGAATAATAAACATTTACAAGGGAATTTTCTACGGTCAGCTTTCATTTAGCACTGAGAGCCCTGGAAAGCCTGGTCCATTTTGGGATGCTGAAGACAAAGTGAGTTTTTTCCTGTTTTATTTTAGAGCTGCATGATGGATGTGGAAGCTTGACTTTTCCTTTATTTAGTAGTGTACCAAAACCAGCCTTTTGCTGTATAAACAAAGGGTCACATTCATAACAGCAAGAGCAACTAAGCAAGGGCAGTGACTTAGAGGGGGAATATCTTGGTATTGCAAGYGTTTAATGGATAATGGAGGTCTTTTGTGCCAAAATCTTTCTGAATTTGTAACATACTGACCACACMAAGTGCTGCAGCATTTCCTGGGCAGGAGGGAGAGCTGCTGTGTCCATCTCTGTCACACTGCCCTGTTGCACAGTGTGTTTGGGGAAGGAACACTGTTCCTTTTGTCACCAGAGGAATGATCCTAAACTCTGTTTGGGTGAGTCTGTGATGGAAACCTTGCTGTGCTGTGTTGGTTTTGTGRTTGGTCCCCATCCATGCCCTCAGTGTGGGGATGTTCCCTGTGCTTCAGTTCCTGCTTTTTGGATTCAGGACCACTCCAAAAATACATCTTGGCTATGTAGCTACCTCAGGAGATCCCCAAGCTCCAAATCTGCTGCTTTGGGGCAGGATGGAGTCCTGGCTCCCTCTGGACTGATGTGCAATTTCCATATATAATTATTTCCCTTCATGTGTGTGTGSCTGTGTTTTTATTTCTCTGGTTCCCTGAAACTTTGGCCATTTGTTCCTTTCTCTGCCAGCAGCATGCCAGGATCCTTGGGGTGGATCTCACAGCAATGTGCAGGACATGCAGCATCCCTGATTCCCCACTGGTTTGCTTTGTTCTGGGTTTCAGTGCCAGCTACAACCTCCTGGTACCTTCCAGCTGGGGAAGGAGCCACTSTCCTCCAGCAGGGTGACACAGAGACAGGGCTGGTGATGCTTTGCTGGCAGTGAGGAGCTGAGCTGGGCTGTAATTAGCAGCCTCTCTTTTCCCTTGCAAGTCCAGAGTAGTTCTTTCTGTGTTAGTTGGTTCTGCTTTATGGGGTTTGATTCAGTATGGAACAGTAGCTCGTGCTGCCCAAGAGAAAAGTCCTCTATAAATGGGATTTGTTGTGTGTYCTGAGTGCCATAAGTGTAAGGCAACTCCTCAGCCTCCCCAGGAGGAGCTGCTGTGATGGTTGGAGATGCTGGTGTGGTCTTTGTGTTCACAGCTGCAGGGATTGTAAAGATGAAGCTGTGAGCTGAGAACCCGAGCCCCCGTGCAGATCTCTGCAGGCAGTGTCTCTTGTTTTGGGGCTGCCTCTTGGTGCATCTACTCAAGAAATCCCAGAAGAGTTAAAAGGAGCCCTAAATCCCATCTGCTTCCACCCCTGCCATGGCAGGGACACCTTCCACCATCCCAGGCTGCTCCAGGCCCCAGAGTCCAGCCTGGCCTTGGGCACTGCCAGGGATGCAGGGGCAGCCCCAGCTGCTCTGGGCACCCTGTGCCAGGGCCTGCCCACCCTGCCAGGGAACAATTCCTCATTCCCAATATCCCATCCAGCCCTGCCCTCTGGCACTGGGAAGCCATTCCCTGTGTCCTGACACTCCATCCCTTCTAAAGGATCTCTCTCCATGTTTCTTGTTGGCTCCTTCAGGCCACAGTTTGGTCAGCCCAGAGCTTCTCCTCTCCAGGTGAGCACCCCCAGCTGTGCCAGCCTTTCCTCCCAGCAGAGCTGCTCCATCCCTCTGCCCATCCTGGTGCCTCCCCTGGGCTCTCTGCAGCAGCTCCAGGTCCCTCCTGTGCTGGGCCCAGGGCTGGGGCAGCTCTGCAGGTGGGGTCTCACCTGAGCCCAGGGGCACAGGGGCAGAATCCCCCCCTCCCCTGCTGCCCACRCTGGGGCTCAGCCCAGGGCACGGGGGGGTTCTGGCTCCCAGCTCTCACCCCAGCACCCCCAGGGCCTTCTCCAGGGCTGCTYTCAGACRCTTCCCAGCCCARCCTTTTGTGTTATACTAGAATCCAGCTGGTAGCCACAGGTGGAACAATCCATAAAAACCTTCCCAAGCTCCTGGATGGGACCATGGACCCTTCCAGAAAATGCACCTGCTTGGGGCAGGGACTGGGCCAGTGACCCCAGAAGTCCCTTGTTACATGGGGCATCTGGGTTTGGTGGCACCAGGCTAACACAGGGACAACACCCATGGCAAGAAGCCAGAACCCTGGATGGCCTTAAATCCCTGTGAGCCAATGCTTGCAGAGAGTCAATTTAAAACTGCACTGGTGCCTTTTTTTGGTTTTTTTTGCTGTGTGAAGAGACCTCGAGTGCCCTGGCCCCAGCTGTGCCAGCTGCCCCCCCAGCAGAGCCCAGCTGGGCTCTCCCTGTCCCTGCTCTGCCCCCAGTGTATTTGCAAAGAGAGGAGAAGGAGGAGGAGGAGGTGTGCTAAACTGAGAAGCAGGCAAGGCAAATGCACTGACAGTTAGAGACAAACATGTTTTATTGGGAGCTTTTGGACAAAAACCTGGGTATTGCATGGAGTCTTCCCTGTCCCTCCTTTTTAGGGTGAAATAATGATAATTTTAAGATAAATTTTGTACTTTCCTCTATTGCTGATGACTCTCACTTGGCCTCTTTTTGCCAAACCACCTCCATCTGTGGGAACAGGGAATGTTGGCAATTTAAAGAAATTACAACTTCAATTTATCTCTTGGCCTTCAAATAAAAAAAACTTTAGTATTTCTGTTGTTTTACACCAGCAAGAAGTAGTTACCTGCTAAGTTAATGACTATTTTGGCCTGTAAACCTAAATGAAGTCCATGTCTGACTCTTCTTGCTTTGTTCTAACAGAGGATAATCATCCTCTGGTTTTTAGAGGTGKAACAGAGCATTTGTGGGGCTGAGGGCTTTTTTAAAGCATTCATCCCAGTGGTGATGTTTGAGGAAAAAAAAAAAAAGGCAAAAGGGAAGCAAAACTCGAGGGAGATGGAGACTGCAAGGGACCTTKATGGAATGGGAGTGATGAAACTCCTCCTGCCTGGTCTGTTCACTTGTCTGTGACCCCTGTGTCACTTTGGGAAAGCAGAAGTGGAGCCAAACCATGGCCAAGGGGAGTGAGCAAGGGCTGGGAAGTGAGTCTGGACCTCAGCAGTGAGACAGGGCACGTGTTCTGCTGGGCTGTGACACTGTGGCACTGTGCCTGGCACAGGCTGAGGTGCTGCTCCTGAGTTCCTGGTGCTGTCACAGGTGATACCCAGGCTGGGAGAGGGGACTGGCTGCAGGCTCCCAGGATCCCAGCCTGCCTGAGCCTGGCATGGACCTCTGCAAGGTCACCTTGGCAAGCAGGGTCACCCAGAGCTGCTTGTCCAGGGCATTTGCCAGGCTCTGTCTGTGTCTCTTTGCCACTGAGGGGTGCAGAACTGGGCCCAGCACCTCAGGAATGGTGTCACCTGCGCTGAGTAGAGGGGAAGGGTCACTCTTGTCATGCAGCTGGTGGCTTTTTTGCTGGCTCTGGGGTTYGTTGTCATCTGTCCTGCTTGGCAGAGCTGTTCCCAGCCTGTGCTGGCTCCTGGGGTCACTCTCYCCCCCAGGTGGTGGAAGGACTTTGCTTTGTTTGAACACCTTGAGGCTGCTGCCTGCCCTTTGCTCCAGCCTTTTAGAGTTGATCCAAGTGGCAGTGTGACCCTCTGGTGTACTGGCCACTCACCCCAGTTATTGTGTCACCAGCAAAGTGCTCAGGGCACGCTCTGTGCATCCTCCAGGTCAGTAAAAGAAGTTAAACTATTTTGGCTGTCATATCAACCCATGAGAAGTGTCTGTCTCCAACTGGACTTTGTGGCACTGACCTCTYCCTGCTGGGCCCCTTTTCCACCCACCTCCCTGCCCTCCTGGCYGCTCCACACTTTGCCAGCTCATCTGAGGGTGTGAGATGAGCCAGTGTTGAAAGTCTTGCCAAAGCCAGGACAGACAGCATCCTCTGCACTCCCTCCATCCACCGGGATTGTTTCATCCTAGGAGGAGGCCAGGCTGGYGAAGCAGGATTTTTTCCCTTTGTATGTCCATGCTGACTACTCCTGATCACCCTCTTGTCCTTCAGGTGACTGGAGATGGTTTCCAAAGCTCACCAAGTGTGGCCTCACAGTGACAGCAGCCATCAGCACTTGTGGATCCATCCCACCAGGTCCCAACCTGATCCTCTTCCACTAAGGATGAGTCTTCCTTGTCTGGATTTCTCCTTTGGCCTCAGGGGCCTGCAGTTACTAAAGGTTGGCCTCACTGGCACCCTTCACATCCCTTGCCAGATTCAATTCCAGATGTGTTTTGGCTCTCTTAGCCCCATCCTGCCCCATCAGTGTTCCCAGATTGCTCCTTGATCTTGCAGGATCAGTGTTCCCAGATCCCTCCTGCATCACCTGCAGGATCAGCGATCCCAGATTCCTCTTGGATCACCTGCAGGATCAGCGATCCCAGATTCCTCCTGGATCACCTGCAGGATCAGCGATCCCAGATTCCTCCTGGATCACCTGCAGGATCAGTATTCCCAGATTCCTCCTGGATCCGCTGCCCCTGCCCTGCTCTTTGCACTAGGCTCTGATCAGGAGCTCTGTGCTCCTCCATGGGGGCCTCCTGCCCGCTCAGCTGGATCAGCTGCTTGTTGGGGTGGTCTGTCCTTCAGCCTGGAGGAGGTGATCAGCCAGCTCTTTTGGGTCCCTTTTTCTTTTTGTCAGCCAGCTCTTTTGGGTCCCTTTTTCTTTTTGTCAGCCAGCTCTTTTGGGTCCCTTTCCTCTCCAAGCCCATGGGGTTCTCCAGGCACACCCCTGAAGATGATGCCTGTTCTCTTCAAGTCCAGGCCTGTGATGCAGCTTTGTCCCTCAGCTCCTTCCTTTGAGGGCTCTGAGCACCGTGGTCAGTGCAGCCAGAGCTGCCCAGACCTTCACACCCCTGACCAGTTCTTGTCTCTGTGTGAGGATGAGATCCACTCATCCAGGGGCAGGGCAGAGAGATGAGATGGATGAGATACTAGGCTGTTCCAAGCCCCATCCAAGGTGTCCATGGACACCTCCAGAGCTCCAGGGGCATCCCCAGCTTCTCTGGGCCATGGCTCCTGGAGTCCTGCAGGCTCTCCTGCGTGCCCACCTGGGTGGGTGGGTGCAGGTGGCTTTGCTGGTGTTTATTTGGACGTGCAGCCGTGTGTGTGTGTGTGTGAGCTCCAGGGTGGCAGCAGAAATAGCACAGCTCCTGGCAGAGCCCGGGATATGTGAGGTCCTCCCTCCCTGGCTGCATGCGTGCARTATTTCTCTTGGCTCGTTCATCCTGGCTGTGGTGTCCGAGTCGAGGCTGTGTGTGTAGCTTTAGGAAAAGAAAAGCTTTATTTCTGTCTGATATTCTCCCTTCCTTGCGTGTTTGCAGTCTCTCCAGAAGGGCTGTGCTTCTCCCTCCCTCTCCTCTGCCTATTTATATCCGCGGTGACGTTGCAGGAGTGTTTGCTTTGGAAGAAATCTCTCCGTCTGTCTGAGCCAAACTGAAAGCAAAGCCGCAGGAGAAAGCATTCAGAGCTGCAGGAGAAAGCAAAGCATTCCTTTCTTCTCCTGCCGGGGAGAAGGGAGGCCTGGGGACTCGGAGGAGATGATCACCTGGCAGGGACAGGAAGCCTGGCAAGGTAAACGCCTTTTTCTGTTTGACTAATGCACTGACATCACCCCCAAAAGCCGTGAACTTGTCGTTCCGGGGGATGGAGGCGTGAAACTCTGGGGTGGTTTTTAGAGAGGAGCTGTGAAATGAGTTGCTGAAAACCTCCAGGCTCAGGACAATGGCTCTTTAATAATCCAGCGAGACTTGTCTCATCAGCTGCTTGCATGCACAGCRTCACAGCTCTGGGGTTGCTGTGCCYCCTCATCGGGTGATGCACAGGGGCTTTTCCTTCTCCCCCCTGCTCCCCAAATATTGTGATTGCACTGTGGCAGTGATTTCCTTACAGTAAAACTGAATTTTGCCTTATCTGTACCTTTTAAGCCCTTCAGAGCCCTGGCTCTGAAACTTCCCAAGCCTTTCTGTTATTATTGTGCCCGGTCTGAATCTAAAATAAGGAATTTGCTTGATAGTTTTATAAAGGTACAAACTGAATAGTCGGTATTGTGTTTGTAGGGTAGTTTGCAAAATAAGAGCATTTACTTTTGGTTAAGGCCAGGTTTTCTGACATCTGAAGCTGCATTTGCTACTTTTTGCTGCTTGTGAGCTRTAGGAGACACAGAAAGTAACACTCGAAGGTTTTGAAGTGCTCAGTATGCAGCTGAGCCCTGGTTTTTGCAGAAGTGCCAAACCCTCTGCAAATATAACAGTCCAGCATAAATAAACAGCCAAGAGAGCGACTCTGCCTCTCTAGAAAGTTGAAGTATTTACCTTCACTGTTTTACTCCCCATTAGATATTTTTAACTCCTAACCAAACTGCATTTTTGGGACCTGTAATTGCAGGGGTAAAACCTCTRACTGTGATTTTTAGGAAACACAACAGACAGTGGAAGTTCTGTGGAGATGTTCTGGATTGGAGCTCTTTGGTGTGGATGGAGGAGAAATGGAGCTATTGTTGCTCTAGGAAATYGTGGGTGCAGCACAACAGTACCCAAGTGAGGTCAGCCTTTGGGAGTAGCTACAGGTCCTTAAAAACACCAGGGGTTTCTTTGATTGAGAGCATGGCAGGGATGGTGCTGTCCCCACTTTGAGATACACGCCTACCCCACTTAACTCTTGTGGAATCAGCTCTGTGCTAACCTTGGGAATCCACTGGGAATAGCCAGGAAGCAGTAGGGTGTCACAGAATCACTGAATCATGGAATAGTTTGGGTTGGAAGGGACTTTAAAGTTCATCCTGCCCTGGGCAGGGACACCTTCCACTGTCCCAGGCTGCTCCAAGCCCCAATGTCCAGCCTGGCCTTGGGCACTGCCAGGGATGGACCAGCCCCAGCTGCTCTGGGCACCCTGTGCCAGGGCCTGCCCACCCTGCCAGGGAACAATTCCTCATTCCCAAGATCCCATCCAGCCCTGCCCTCTGGCACTGGGAAGCCATTCCCTGGGTCCTGTCTCTTCATCCCCAGTCCCTCTGCAGCTCTCCTGGAGCCCCTTTAGGCCCTGGCAGGGGCTCTGAGCTCTCCCTGGAGCCTTCTCCTCCCCGGCTCTCCCAGCCTGGCTCCAGAGCAGAGGGCATCCAGCCCTGGAGCATCTCCATGAGCTCCACTGGACTCACTCCAGCACCTCCAGACCCTTCTCCTGTCAGTGTCCAGCAGAGTGAAGCCCCTTGTGTGTGCTCCTGGAGAGGGGTTTGTGGTGTCCTGGGGTTTGAGAACAGGAACATAATCTGTGTGTTGTGACTGGTGTCAAAAACAGAAGTGCAAGTGCCAGCACAGTAAATGCCAGCCAAAATAGGCATGATGGATGCCAGGGGAAAGGTATTTGGCCATGGCTTGATTTAGCTGCTCTGCGTGTGCTGCAGCATAATATGTTTATTTAAGTTCATTTAAGTTTGGTTTAATTAGTGTGTGATTATGGGGMTTTGKGAAGGAGTTTTGAATTGAGTTAGAGATGGGACKTTTGAGATGTTTTGSGTGATGTGGGTTTATTTTTTTGTCTTTTTTATAAGTAGGAAGGATGAGTTTGGTTCATACTGAATATGGTTTAGAAGGTCACAAGACTTTTAGTTACAAGACTTTTTAAGGAGTTATTTACTAATAAAACACTGCTAATAAGGATATTTATATTTTTGACTTAATTTTAAAATATTTTGTCTTATGGATTTATATTATAGTGTAAGTTTTTTAGTTAATTATGTTGTAACACACAAACGTACAGTACTATATTTTAATCTCTTTATTTACTTTTGTAACTACTTTACTTTTTATATTTTAAATTCTAAAACTCGAAATTTTTTTAAAAATAATTTTMTATGTTTTTACTTTAAACTATAAATCTACATTTTCACTTCTAATACTTAAGTTCAAAAGCCTTTCCYAAGATCTCAAATCAAATCCTATATTTAATTCTAAACTTTAACTTACAAACCCAAAGTTCTAAAAGTTCCTTACATTTCAAATTCCAGCACATGATGAAGCCCAGACAGAGCAGGGTGCCCAGAGCAGCTGGGGCTGCCCCTGCATCCCTGGCAGTGCCCAAGGCCAGGYTGGACTCTGGGGCTTGGAGCATTCTGGGAYRGTGGAAGGTGTCCCTGCCATGGCAGGGGTGGAATGGGATGRGATTTAAGGTCCCTTCCAATCCAAACCATTCCATGATTTTATGCCTTTTGTGCTGCTTGTAGAAAAGTGTCCCTGTAAGAAATATGAGTTGGGATTTCATTGAATGCTGATTTTTTTAGGAGACATAGCCCAGAAAGCAGAATTTCAATGGTTCTGGTAGAAGGACCAGGCTGTTATTTTTCATGCTTACACAGAGCTTGAACATTTTTAAAGAATAAATTGGACTGAAGGTCAAGGTCATAAAAATAAGGTCTAACAGGCCAAATTTTTATTGCATTTTGATCATTGGTGGAGATAAAAGTACAGTTAGATTTTTATCTGAGTGACACCAAAAGCAGCCTTTGCTTGTGGTGGCATTGCTGCCTATTCCCTTTTTTGTGGGATGAGATAAGGGGACATATAAACACACTTCCCCTGAAAACCTTTTAAGCCTTTGAGATTAATGGCTTTGGCTTCCTGAGCATAATCTGTTCTTTCCAGCTCTTAATTAAGGTCATCCTGAGAACCCAGGTGAACTTGTGGCCGGGGTAGTCACAAGGAGGAGGATGAGAGCTGGAATGATGGARTTGCACAGCTCAGCCCTGTGTAGAGCCCTGAAATGGGATAGTGGGAATACAACACCCTGCAGCCCTCACAACCAGCTCCTTATCACTCCTGATGACTTGTTCCCTTTGCCCTTGGGGCAGAGGAAGTGTGTGTTTGAGTATTGATCCACATCATGCTTATTAATGACAAAGGTATTGGGTAGGTGGACATGTCAGGGCTGTTTAACCTTTGGATATTGACTGCCAGCTCCCTAGGGAGAAAGGAACTGGAGGCTGGGATGAATTTGTGGTGGGTGTTTTATCTTCACACTCTTGGAGTGGAGTGTCCCAGTGCTGGGTCTGCTGCCTGGCAGGAGCAGGAGGTGTAATCAGGTATTTAGGGTAACAAACATCCTGCTGAAGAGCCCCAGGAGTGGATTTCTCACTGCTTGGTGTGGCTATGGCGTGCAAGCAAACGCTCAGGATGTGGAGACAGGGTTGATTTATCTTTAACAGGAAAAAACCCCCTCCACACCCAGAGCCCTGCTGTTGAMCTTTAGCACCACACATTCATCCTGTATTAACTCCTGCTTTGTGTTTGGGGTTGTGGCTGGGTTTATTTTTGGTTGCTTGGGGTTTGTTGTTTTGAAATGTTTATTTTGCTTGATGGTGTCTAAGGCCTTAACGAAGCCAGAGCATCTGATAGCAGCAGCCTTGTGCCAAGGTGTRGGGCAAACAGCAAACTCTTTAGATGGAAAAATCAGTGGGAGACCAATCTGTGTCCCATTACACTGCTGGGTGAGGAAACTCTCTGTAACAGAGGCCTCTGGGTTGAAATTTTGGGTTTGGAAGAGACAGAAGCAAGCTGGAATTTTGGGGCGGTGACTTTTTTAACCAGAGGTTTTTARCACACCTGGGTGATGAGACTTCTGGGAGGGCAGAATAAGTGGATCAGGGAATAGGAGTGGCACTTCCCAAGCTGGAAGTGCTGGATGTGGGATGCAGTCACGTGGGAATGATACCCTGCCCTGTGAAAAATGTCCTTATTGTTGAGTGGGGGGTTTAAAAAGGGCGTCTCATTTCTATTTTTCTCTTTTATGGAAAGCTTCACTCTTCCAGGCTCAAAAGGGACCTCAGTGGTGTTGAATTCTTGCTTTTGCCTGGGTGTGTGATTGCACATGCCCTGGATGGAATTGCCATTCCAGAATGTTTTCCCTGGAGAGGTGCTGGGTGTTCAGCTCTGCAGAGCCACCCCTGGGACGGTCCATGTGTTTCTCCAAGGATCTAAAGGTCAACCACAGCCTTGAACCAATAAGAACAGAAGGCTGGGCACTTGGGAAAATTTAGATTAGATGAGAGCTCCAGGAGCTGCTTGGAGGACRGATAGCACAGAGTGAAGATACCTCACTGTGAGGTCCTGTATCCTGGTGAACCTCAGGGGTTTGGGATCCCACTGCTGCTCCTGCCATCTCTTTTAGAGTGACACAAGGAAGGTGTGTGATCCCTCAGAGCTGTCCCAATGTGTCCAGGGGTTTGTAGGGAACAGGAGTGGAGTGGCAGTGCCCGGGATCAGCTCAGCCAGGCAGAGCATCCCGGGTTGCAACACTGCTGCTGCGAGGGCGAAGGACAAGCACGTGTCCAAACACAGCAGCACGAGGTGKTTCTTCACTCCCTGCTGAACCAGGAGCAGGAGGAGCTTCCAGCTGGTTTTCCAGACGATTCTGGTTTGCTGCCAGGGTTTAAAATACACCTTCCCTCTTGCATACGTGCTGGAGCACATGATGCTGAAATTGGAGGAATTCTGCTCAGGGAACTCAGTTCAACTTGCAGGCAAGGCTGAGCTTTTTTTAGGGAGAGAGGGAGCAGAGTGGTTTCCTGCGGACGTTGCTCTGTGAGTCACACGTTRCATGACACAGCATTCCTCCCGGGAAGCTTCATTGCTGGAACTGATGAGCACATCAGCGCTCTGGAATCTCCCTTTGAGTTAGCAAACACACCTAAGCACTYCACCTGCTGCTTCTGGAAGTTGTTCTGATAGTGCTTCAGAGATTTTAAACTCAGCTGTTTCAGAGTTTTTAGTTTCTCTCAGAACTCCATTAACGTCAGTATTTTTAGTTTCAAAAGCAGCTGTCCATTAAGAGCCTTCCACATAAGAAGTTGTAATGGCTTTTAATGCTCTAACACAGATGAAATAATAATTATTATTTAATTACACGTGTAATAATGAAGTTTCACATTACTTCTCTAAGTGTTTTAATGCAAACACTTTTAAGGYCAGAGTAGCTTTATAATTCTCCTGTAGCACATTTTTTTCTGATGTGTCAGTGACCAGGACAAGTTACTTGAATGGACAGACAAAAAAAAAGCTTTGAAGGTTTTTTGGGCTATGTGAGGTGGATGTATAGATTTATATTGCTGGTGGGAGGCCCTGTGAACACATCACACAGTCACAGTGCTGGGCTGGCCCTGCTCAGGRACCTCCAGGGCTGTGTCCAGTTCTGGGTCCCCARTCCAGGAAGGGCAYGGAGRGGCTGGAGCRTGWCCAGGGMAGGGGCTGGAGSCCCAGGAGGGGCTGAGGGAGCTGGCAAGGGGCTGAGCCTGGAGCAAAGGAGGCTCAGGGGGGCCCTTGTGGCTCTGCACAACTCCCTGCCAGGAGGGGACAGCCAGGGGGGGTCGGGCTGTGCTGCCAGGGAACAGGGACAGGACAAGGGGAAAGGGCCTCAGGCTGGGCCAGGGGAGGCTCAGCTTGGCCAGCAGCAGGAATTTCTGCATGCAAAGGCTGCTCAGGCCTTGGCARGGGCTGCCCAGGGAGCTTTGCAGTGCCCAGCCCTGCAGGTGTCCCAGGAAGGGCTGGAGGGGGCACTCAGTGCTCTGGGCTGGGGACAAGGTGGGCACTGGGCACAGCTGGGACTCCATGGGCTGGCAGGGATTTTCCAGCCTAAAATAATTCTGTGATTCTGAGCAGTTTTTTCTCACTTGCCAGAGACTTTTGTTGCCACGCTCAGTRCTGGATTTCACCTGCTAATACACAATTCTTTTCTGATGGGTAGGGAAAAAGGGGATAATAATRATCTGACAATCAACACAATCGGACTGGTTTTGATGTTTAGGCAGATTTAAGCTGTCAAGGCAAGGAMAGCCTTTCCCTAGGCCTTTGGAAAGACATTCCAAATGGATGTGGTACTTCTATGATCAAGACACATGAGCACTGGGGTAGCAGCCCTTTCTCCTCAGTGCCAGCAGTCAACCTCAGATCTGGTTTTTGTCACATTGCTCATGTTCTGGTGGGAAAGAAACAACATCTCTGTGGCCATCTCTGTTCTTCAGGCATTTTTGGGTGATTGTCACTCCTGTTGAAGCAGGATGGGGAAGGTAGGGGTGAAACAGCARCAGCCACTGAACTGAGGGCAGAAGTCCCGGATATCCAGTCCTATAGAAAGAAAATTATGTCATCAGCTCAGGCTGTCCTCTCTTCCAGCCCTTAGGCTAAATATGTCCTGGCTGCACTGTGTWGGAGAAAAAAACACCCTCCTTTGCACATCCAGTGGAAGAGTTCATTGTGTTTCTTTTTATTTGTTTAGGGCTTTGCAGGGTGTTATGTTGTATCTGTCTGGACACATGCAGTATTTAAATGCACCACGGTTGAAAAGGTGTTCTCAAAGCTCCCTTTTAATTACCTGTAATACTCGTCCAACTGTCTTTTCTTCTCCCTTCTGGCCCCACCTGACTCGTGGGAACACAGGGCTGCCTTTGTTATGTGCCTTGAGGTCACTGAACTCACACAGGCCTGGATCATGGGGGAGAAAATATCAGCAAGATAAGATCTGCTGGAGGAACACAAGGGCATTTCTGTCAAATATGAACGCGTTTATTGTCTGGAGGGAGTTACTGAGCTGGCCTCTGGCCTCACCAGGTGACTTGTGCTGTCCTGAGAGGTGTGTGAGGGCCCAGAGTAGACACGAGTGTCCTCAGCATAACAAGGAGTCCTTYTTGGCCTGTGGCATCTTCTAATTAAGCTGTAGATTCCTCATATATGTTCTCAGTGGGAGGGATTTACAGGATTGGTACTGACTGAATTACGTCTAAAGAATCTTTAGGTGATGAGCAGTTACTGTTTTCACCCCAGAATCCCTCCTGGAAAGGGGGGCCAGGTTGGGCAGATGATATCTGTTGAGTGTTACAGAGCCCAGTCACTAAAAAACTGCTGGGAGACAGAAACAGAGCTCACTGGTGCCTCATTGCATGTCTCAGATTTTAAATAAAACGGGCTGAGTTGAACTTGACCATGGGCCATTTTTAGGTGTCTAAACTTTGTGGAGGAGCTGATGGTGAGCACATTGTTCCACTGGATACTTGGCTGTCTCCATGTGTTAGGAAAAAGCACTGCTGGGCCGTGCTCAGGGGCGTGGATCTACTAAAAACCCCAAAGCAGCTACTCCTATAAAATACTTGTTTTCTGTGTGATAGGATGACTGTGGAAGGATTTCTGTGTGCCGCTTCTGAAAATTCTTTTTCCACCCTGTGGCTCTGCAGATTCCTCGGTATTCCTGGCAACAGGCTCCCTCTCTCGGGATGGAGCTCAGAAATGCTGCTGTTTGTTCCTGCTAGCGCCTATTTTTCAGTTTCCACATTATTTCAYCCGTGGAGTGGAAGCAGGCTGCTTCCTACGCCTCTGACTTCACTCCTGGACAGTGTCTCTGTTGGACCCAGCAGCCAGCAGGCTCGGGAGAGTCCGTGCTCTGCTGGAACACGCTGCCAGCGCTGCTGCTCATCCCATCAGTGCTCCCAACATGACTCAGCCTGCTTTGTGTTGTGGTTTTGTACCGAATTACAGCAACTCCCCGCTGTCCCGAGGCGGTGGCCAGCAGGCATCCTCTGCTCCCTCTCACCTGGGATGCTTTCACCGGCCYTTCCTGAGGGATCCATGGGCAGGAGATGCTGTGTGCTTCCAGTCCTTGCTGCATCCTTTGGGATAGAGGCTGGATGCCAGCCCTCGGGGGGTGCTGATGCTGCCTGGCCAGGGATCTGCTGCTGGTGGAGCCAAAAAATTCATGGAAAGCTTGGGGAATGAATTGGTTGTTTTGCTTCGTGTTAGTGTGGTAAAACACGACTTTTCTTTTTGGTGGAGGGATTTTTTTTTTTAATTTCTAGGGTGGCCCTGATATATACTGGAAAAAGAAATCCTTCCTGCTTGCAGTCACTTTTAAGTGACACTTAACGAAAGCGTTCCGCGCGTCCAGCAGGAATCACCAGACCGAACACGGGTGGTGTCCCCATTTCCCCGTGTTTCAGGCGCTGTTTGCCGGCAGGGCAGCGCTGCCGGGATCTGTTGCACCACCCGCGGCCGGGCTGGCACTCCCGGCCTCCTCCTCCTCCTCCTCCTCCTGCTGCTGCTGCTGCTCCTGTGGCGGGCGCTCCGTCCCCTCCTCTCCCGGTGCTGACGCACTGGCGCGCCCGCGGGAGGAGCGGCGGCAGCGCTGTCGCTCCATCCCCTCTGGATCTCCGCTCACCTCTCCGCCTTTCCCTCCGCAGGAGCTTCCCGCGGGGCTGGCGAGCGGCTGGCAGAGGAGCACTGAGGAAGCCCAGCCCGGGGGAAGTTGAAAGGCGAACTTTGAAGGCGAAGGAAGTCGGGGCTCCGCGCTCCGGGAGTGGCCGCGCCGCCGCCGTGTCCCCGTCCTGCTGCCGGGAGCGGCTGCGGCTGGAGGAGGACGAGCCGCGTYTTCTGCTGCTCTCTGCCGCCTCATTTCCAGCAGTGAGTAGCTCTTTCCTCTCCGCATGGTCCCGTTTGAGTGTAAAGGGGTGTTTGGCTCTGCTGGACGGCCGGGGGCTGCCTTTGGGGAGGCACAGAGGGGCTTGGGTACAGCCAGGTCTACAGCACAGCTCTGGGGAGTTGGTTGTGTTTTTCTTGGGTGACTTTTTTGAAAGTGGCGCTTAAACTTGTGGTTACTTTGTTGTTTCGCTGCTTGGTTTTAATCTTAGTTTTCAGTTTAGCTTGAGGTCTTTTTTACTAGAAACCAGCCAGGCTTGCCAGCCTGTGGGACAGCGGTGACCTGCCGGTGGCTTGTCCCCCGGGTTGTGTGCGACAGGGTTGTGTTTCCATCAGGCAGCTTCACCTCCTCCCGGGGCACGGAATCCCCCCCTGGTTTCTGGGTTTGGAGGTTTGTTTGCAGCACACCTGTGGGAGATAACCAGAGTTACACAGCGTGGCAAYGGCACAAACTAAAAGCCAGGGACAATCTGCTGTCCCCTTTGTGGCACCTCGGGCAGCTCTCCCCACGCCTGACCTCCCCCTTGACTGCTGCCAGATATCCCCAGGGCGGTTGTTTGTGGTGTTTGTAGGAAGGAGCAGGAGCRAGAAGGTGTTTTAGACTTTCTGTGATGTCGCAGAGCGGCTGTGCTTGTCCCTGTGCCTGCTCCGTGTGTGTCACGGTGTCCCCGCTGCCCGGCAGCATGAACACAGCTGTGAGTGTRCAGCAGGGTGGCCCTGGGTGTGAACAGCCCGTGAGTCACTGGGAGAACACAGAAACCCTCTCGGAGGGCACAGGGGAACAGAACTTCATCCCTGGATCCGCTGCGGAGTCTTTCCAGGGGCYGTGATCCTATTTGTGCTTTTTGGGCACGGCCGCCTCTTCTGCTCATCCTAAACCTCTTTGGAACTCAATGCTTTAAGCTGGAAGCTTTATAATAGATTTAGAGCGATGAGTCAAGGAGGTTGTTTTTTTTTTTTTTTTAACTTCTGGGGAAGAAACTAAACCAAACTKCCTGCAGTGGCTTATTTGTGTGTATTTTTGATACATATATTTGTGTATATGAACACACAAGTGTACACACAGAGAAGAGCTACTCCAGGCGTTGGTTTTTAGGCTGTGTGTGTATAGATGGGCACGTGTATCTGTATAAAAAATGTGTTTTTATAGCAGGATGGTGTGAGCAAGCTGAGAGGAGCATTAATTTCTTCCTGCTCTGTCAAGTAATACCCTGCCTTCTTCATTTGCCAGTTGATTTGGTTATGCAGACAAAGGCAGGAAAACAGACCATAACAAAACCACTCTTATCTAATCTGCTTAACAGCACTGTCAGGTAAATCATTAACCCACGGGCCTGGTGCCTGGAAAAGATGCTAAAGAGGTTTCCCTGAAATTCCCCTTTTCCAGAAGGTAAGAAATGAAATTAGTTGCAGATCTTGGTTTCACATGTGGGTGTTTGCTGCTGCCGTGGTTTCTGTGCCTGTTAACAAAGTGCTGCAGTCCAGTGGATTAATGATGGGAGAGGACCTGCTCACCCTGAGGTCTTTTTCCTAAGARAGCAGCTCCAGCTAAGGCAGAGGGGAAACACAGCATTTACTTACTTGTAAACGCTGTCATTCATTAATGAAATGTGATTTCACGTGGGTTCATGGCTGATGGAGTGTTTTGCTCAGCAGCTTCGTTTCCTGGCATCCTGTGATTCAAATCCCTTTGAGCTGGGAAGATTTGCTGTGGGTCTTGCTGTGCTTAATTCCACACCAGACTTCTGTTTTGGTTGACTTTTGTTTCTGTAGGCATGTAAGTGATCGGTTTCTCTGGAGCATTTAATACTTAGAGTCTGTACAGTCCTGTCTGCAGTTGCTTTACGTTTTGATTGATCGTGTTGGCAGYGGGTTTGTTTTGTGTGAGTAACTTAAAGCATGGAAAATCTGTAGCACATGGACAACAGCAGAAATAGTTCCAGTTGTGATGTTTGCAGCCATTSCCTGAACAAAGAAAAAGGGTTCAAGAAGAGCTTAAGCTGTTCTAGCTGCCCATGTCCAAGAGCATGACTCAAAACTTCCAGCTAAGCTCCCTGAGTCGGTGTTGGAGTTGTGCCTTCACCGCCCTAAGCTGGGTCTGTTTAAAGTGCCAAACTCTCAGTGTGGCTGTCTTCTGCCAGAGGTCTGCCTGGTCCTRCCAGGGCATTTTCAGGCATCTCCAGGGAGAAAATGGGTCCAGTTGGAGGGCACAGCTCAGAAAGCTGGACCTCACTTTCAGTGCTAGCCCATGGCCCAAGTGCTGTGTGCCCAAGTTTGGCACAGCTCAGCACCCTGCATAGCCTGTGCTCTGCTTGCCTGGCTTTCCAGCTGCCTGGGAAAGTTCCAAACTGCTCCTGCTGCTCAGGAAAGTGCCCTTTTTGCTTGGTTAACTTTACAGCCTGGCTGCACATTAGCTTTTTAAAGCTGAGCTTTTTAAAGCTGCTCTCCCATGTGATGAGAGAATTCAGGGGTTGCTGTGTGTCTGACACCTGACGCCAAGTGCCTGGGGGAGGAGATATCCAAACCTGGAGGAGAAGGTGACTCCAGACCGTTCTCCAGGAGGTGTGAGCTTGTGGAAGGAGGTCTCTGTGCTGGGGACACCCCAGGAAGTGTTCCCAAGTGCTGTGTCAGGTGGTGATGCTGCCTTACAGAGCGCAGGGTGGTCCCTCCTCCCTATCCTGGGAGAGCCCAGTGCAGGAGCAGATCCATGCTCTGGATCCTTGCTGATCCTTTCTCCTTTGAGGTTTTAGGGACAAGAGGTGCTGATTGGGACCTCAGCCAGTTTAAGTGAGCCACGGTCCTTTGGGTAACCAGGTTGCCACACTCTGTGTGCAGTCAGAGCTGCTGTGGCCACAAGGGACAAGGAAAAGGAGCACACCTTGGGAATGTCCCTTGTGCACTCTCCTCTGGCCTGAGSATGGTTTTTTGCCAGGAAAACTGCCCTGATGGAGCACTCTGTTGTCTCCAGCTGCTTTCTGCAGCTGTCTGCATGGCAGAGGAGGTGGGGGAAATGACTCTGGTTAAAAATAGAAAGGTGGATTAGGAAATGTGAGCTATGGTTTCAGCATCCAGCCGGGCTGCTCTCRCAACTCGCTGCTGCCACCGAAAGGGGAAGGGCTTGCTCGAGCTCCTTGTCTGCAGAAAAGCAGGAAAAGAGCAGGTTTTCCTGCAGGAAACCAGCAAAAGAGCAAGTTTTCCACCCAGGCACAGCAGAGGAGGAGGGGGATGCCTCTGAGAAAAGCTTGGTGAGCTCTGCTGGCACAGGTGACACAGTCCCTGGTGTGCAGGGACTGGAATTCAGGTGAAGGCTCCCATTGGAAAGGTTGGGTTTAAGCTCATCTGGGTTAGTCTGCCAGAGTTAAGGACAAAGATCTTAGGAGATTTGAATTGTTCTTATTCTGCCGTTTTATTAGGAGAATTTTATATGGGGGGGAAAAAAAAGCAAAACCAAAAAATAGTGAGGGTGTGATTTCACTGAATGTGAATGTGTAATATGACACTCTCAGAAGAGACTTTATTTTGCAATAAGTGTGTGAAGTGTCAACAGCCAAGCCAAGGGGAAATARCTTGTGCTTTGGAAACCATGGACTTTTAAAGTTGCTTTTAGGAAGTGTTTGCTGTACARTGTTTTGTCACCAGCCTTCAGTGTTTATCACTGTTCCCTGTGGTTATCACTGGTCCTTTTGATATATTTTCTGTTGCCTGTCCTAAAACAACTGAATTCCTAAAATCCAGTTAGGAAAACCATTTTTTTTTTCTTTGGGAAAAAAGTTTGTTTTGTGTGCTGCTTCTTTTTTTTTCTTTGATTTTGGGGGTTTGAGGTTGGTTTTTTTTTTTTCTTTCTTTAATTTTTTTTAAAACTCTTTATCAGCTTTTAGAACAGTTTGAATTCTTCTTGATTCAGCTGCTGTTGTTGTAGCACTCCCAGCCACACATTGATAAACAGTGACCCAACCTGTACTGTGTTGAGAAAGAAATATCCAGGGGCGTTTCAGATAGATCCTAGATGCATCCTGCACCAAGCATTCCCTGCACAAGATGTGGTGAAGGGAGTGCAGCAGTTATTTATCATAGCTAAAGAATGTTTATCTAATACTTAGTTCAGAAAACCTGTCACATTTCCTGGGCAAATACTTTGGAGACAAACAGCATTTATTCATTTTGAGAAGCTGTGAATACAAGGTGGAATTCAGTATCAGTTTCCCTTCACCTGGAATTGTTCTATCTTTTAAAAGTGAATTTAAGAACTGAAGTTACATTTCAACCTCTGAAAGAGAATCTTGAAGACAAGCAGGTATTTTTATTCAGTTAAGTTTCATAACACTTCAGCATGATTTCTCACAAATTACTGGGCTGCTTTTCATAACCAGGAGTAAAAATTCATTGGTCTCAGTGATAGATATAACACTTGTTTGCTTGTAAATTTAAAAGATCACTTCAGCTGTCAAGCAGGTTTTTCACCACTAAGACTATGGATGCTATAATACTTGATTTATTTTTTAAAACAAGGAAGTTGAAGACATTTGACTCCAGTTTATTTGTATTGGAGAAGCTGATGCTTTGGGATTATTGGGTATTAAACATCAAGGGTGAGAAGGATTTAGTTGACACACCCACCATCAAGTGAGTTTTGGTGTAAGTTTGATTTCAGTTTCTTTACCTTCCCACCTTTCTGGGTTTTTTCCATATGATTTCTAACTCCTTTGGTGTTTTGCAATTTCCCCTTTTCATCTCAGCCATCTGATTTGCTCTGGGGACATTGGTTTGTCTGTTYTAAAGCAGTCACACCCCACCTAAATCCTGGCATTGTTCAGCTCTCTCTGTGTGTTTGGATGTTGTACTGAGGTTAAAGCAACAATGAACAACCCCACCAACAGCCCAGGATGCTGGAGCAGCTCTGTGGGACAGACCTGGGGGACACCGAGCTGTCCC
>JACDOX010000184.1:275823-331824 GCA_014549065.1 Cardinalis cardinalis | reverse complement strand
TGTGGGTGCCCCGGCAAGGCTGAGGGAGCTGGGGCTGCTCAGCCTGGAGAGGAGCCCCAGCTGAGAGGGGCCCTCAGGCCTGGCTGGCCCTGGCTGCAGGGAGGGGCAGAGCAGGGCCCAGGCTCTGCTCCGGGGCCCAGCAATGGCACCAGAGCCACGGGCAGGGCCTGGGCCCAGCAATTGCCCTGCACAGGAGGCACAACTTCTTCCCTGGGCAGTGCCCAGCCCTGAGCACATTGCCCACACAGCCTGGGGGCTCTCCTGCCTGGGGCTGGGGCAGAGCTGGCTGCACACAGTGCTGTGCCCTGGGCTCTGSGATGGCCCTGCTGGAGCAGGGAGGGGACACCAGGTGCCCWCTCAGCTCCTGCAGCCTCACACACCCTGGCATCCTGTGAATCTGCCCTGGGCAAACCTTGAGAAACTTYATTTTTTCTTAATACAGTTGCACATAGAGAGGACAGATGTTTCAGGTGGTGAGGGGATCTCTAATTCTGGTGGAGTTATGAAAAGTGATATTGCAAAAGCCAAATGAGAAATGAAAGCAGCTTTCATTTCTGCTGTGTTTGCCTTCACAAATCTCCTTGCAGCTTCTGGGAACAGAAGTGGTGCAACTGTTTGCTGGGAACAGGATTTTAGTGGAGGGAAGAAATGCTTCTGGGGAGCTGAGAGTGAAGCCTCATAGCCCAGAACAGTTTGGCCCTGGTTTAATTTCTGAGCTACTAAATTTACATCAGCACCTCTCTCCCAAACCACAGCGTTTTAAATGATAACAATATAACTGTTTAGCACAGGGGCTGTTTGCAAACATTTTTCTCTCTGGTGGTGGCCTGGCTTTTATCAGATGTGAAAGGAAAGGTGGGAAAAGAATTGATCTGGTAATTCTGGGTTACTTAAGCTAAGAGCACTGGGTTACTGATTTGGATTTATCKGGGAGAAAAGTGACCCGGGCTCAGACTTTTGTTAATGTTTAATGTTGTGTAACGTTCTGCCCAGGCATAATTGAGCCATCAGTGCAGGAGTGATCCTGTTGGAGGGGTTTATTGTGAGTGATTACAGAGCCTGCTGTGGCTTTCCTTTCATTGCAGCCTGAGCTCATTGATGAACAGGGTCATCATTTATTTACAGTTCTTGGGATCCTTTCACACTGATTCTCCTTCTTCTGGGCATGGAGGAGGATGAGGAGACACCMCAAAGTTCTCTAAAATACTCTGCCCTCACCTTCTGGTGGTGGTTTGGCATTTCTCTGGTTCTAGCAGCCTCTCCACTTTCTCCTGATCCTGGTGAKTTTTCATCTGGATTGTGCCACTGGGCTGGAAAGGGTCTGACCTGGGGTTGGGAGGAGCCTCAAAGGATGGAGGAAAGGAGAGAAGGAAGAACAGACTCTACCAAGATGTAAAGGAAAATAAGGAAGAAAAAACCGAAGAGCACAAACACTCCTGCTGGTTCTTGTCTAGGTCTCACTTTGAGATGAATGCTCCTGATTTTTCTTAGTGATTTCCCTGATTTTGTGAGATTCCTGCATAATGCAGTTTGCCTCCATGCTCTGCCATGCAGAGCTTTGAAGCAGAGAGGGGGTCCTGCCTAAAAAGTACCTTTGCAAACAGGTGAGCAGAGCTGCAGAGAGAAGCTGTGGCTGCCCCTGGATCCCTGGAAGTGTCCCAGGCCAGGTTGGAGCAGCCTGGGAGAGTGGGAGGTGTCCCTGCCCATGGCAGGGGGTGGGATAAGATGGGCTTTAAGCTCCCTCCCAACCCAAACTGTTCTGGRATTCTGTGAAGTGAATTTATACTCAGAAATAACTTTGGGCTGAAGATTACTTTCAGTTCTGTTCAACCTCAGAGGAGGAGGCATCCATGAGCTGAGTGTTAGGGCAGACTTGGCAATTTCTGGGTCTTCAGTGGGGACCTGTTGAGCTTTGTAAGGTAGGAAAGAGCAGTGTGAAGTCCCTGAAAGAACTGAGCACCCCTGGCTTGGAGCTTTTCATGTCCTGTCATAGAGAATTCAYTGACACAGCTGAGCACATCCTGAGCTCATCCAGCTGCCTGCAAGATCACCTCAAGTCCACTTTGYAAATACAGAGCAGTAAAAAGGTAATCCAAAAATATTTGGGGTCACATTTTCACAGTGGAAAGTGGTTTTCAGCTGCCTCCAGGGTTGTCATGACTGAACTTGGAGGTTGTTGTCTGCCACCAGCTGTCTGAAAGCAGCTGTGCCTTTTCCATCAAATTGTACAAACACAAAAGAGGCAAGATGTTGTGCATTGGAAGCAGCAGTGTTATTTGTCAGTCAACTGCCTGAAAGAAAACATCTCAAGAAAAAGGAGATGGCRGTGATTGGGGGCAAGTTTTCCATAAAGCAGCTCTTACTCCTCCCTAGAGAAATTACAGAGCAACACTTGTAACTGCAAACTCTTGAAATTGTAAAGATGTTGTGTTTGTGTGGCAAAGCTCTGGAAAACAGATACAGCAGTGAGTTTTAGCAGTGCAGTTCATAACTGCTGTCATGGCCCCAGGCAGGGAAATCAGACAGAAAAGAGCATTTTGGTCATTCTGGCTGAATTCCCAATGAGTCTCCCTGTGGGTGGCTAGGCCCAGAGCAACTGGCTGCCCCTGGATCCCTGGCAGTGTCCAAGGCCAGGTTGGACATTTGGAGCAGCCTGGGACAGTGGAAGGTGTCTCTGCCCATGGCAGGATGGGTTTTACCATTCTGGGATTCTGTGCTGTTCCATCCCATTCCAAGTGCTGGGTTTGGTGGAGGCCCACACCAAAACCATCTGATGTTTGTCTTGAGGCTTGATTCTGCCTTTCACCCATCTGGCCTGACTAAATAATCCATGAACTAAAGTGGTTTCTGCTATTTTTAGGCAGTACAGATCACAAAGGRGAACATAGATTCAACATTTCTTCATATCAAGCTCCCTTGCCTGCTGACTGACCCCAAATTCTGTGCCCTCCCTYAGGGGACACAAGTCCCCTTGTCCTCAATGATTTATGCAGCATCTACAATAACAGGGCCTGTTGCTTTCGGACGTGGGTGCATTCATATTTTATGTCTCTGCCTGCCCTTCATGTTTTATTTACTGGAGAGTGTAAGGAAATTGGTTACTTGGCAAAAAGTGGCTTTTAGTGGGCTAAGGAGCTCCAGGTTTCCTGAATTTTGGGCTGGCGCTGTGTCTGCTCTGCTCCCCGGGGGCTGTTCCACTGCTTCTCAAGAGCTTTCTGAATATTGATCCTTCCTCCTTGCTCCTCCAGAAAGGAAGGAGAGCCTGCAGCCTTGCTGCTGGCAGCCTGTCTGCTGCAGATTGTGTTTGGGGAGGGCAGGAAATCCCCAGACCAGCCAGGAACGTGGTCTCCTTGTGCTGTCCAGGAGCTGCTGGCTTTTCTGGGCTGAGCTCAACTGTGTCCCCATTAAATCTGAATTTACACGGTGCCATATGGRGCATGTCTTACATTTCAGGCTGATCCAGACCTGGATCAGCACAAGTTGGTCTTGGGATCAGATAAATTCCAGACCCTGCATTGTTTCACTGCTGATGTGAAATCAAACCTAGAATTAGACCCTTGTCAGTGCTGTTGTGGTGCCACACAGGGTGAGCTGCATATTTCAGCAAGATCTCTGCCACTGTACTTTTATGCCCTCATCCACATGAAATATTTGTAGATTTAGGTTATTTTCAGACCCAGTGAAAAGCTTTTGCAATGCCCAAGGACAGATAATAATATATTTGCTTTTAAAAGAGAACCTCGTGTGTATTTATATTGTATTTATATCTTGTGCTATATCTGGTAGCCCCACCCTTACCTCTAAAAACCACACAAACAAACAAAAAAGACCTGAACAACCCCCAAACTCCAACTTCTGTGACTGTTTAACATCTTTTGGTGTGTASTTTAGTACTTTATCTTGTTTCCAGAACACCACTTGTATTTTTCCCACCAGTAGTCATTCCAACAGCTCTTGTGTGGCTTGCAGGAAGATTTTTTGCTTTCTTTTTAATAACCTCTTACTGAAATGTTGTATTTTATCAGGTTTAGAAGGTGTGGGAGATTTATCTAAATGTTGCATGTCAGAGCACAGCTTGAGGACAGTCCTGTAGAGCAGGTCTGGTTGTGGGCTGGGTGCCCCTTATTTGTTTTGKGCTCCTGAGATATTCTGGAGGCCCATATGCATTTCCCAGGCCTGGAGGGAATTCTGGGGAGTCACAGAGCCTGGCATGAGGTGTCTCCATGGGCTTTTCCTGCTCCCAAGGGCTCCTTGTGAGATCACACAGTCCCAGCATGGTTCTGCTTGGAAGGGACCTTAAAGATCCTCTCATCCCRAGCCCTGCCATGGGCAAGGACACCTTGCTGCCCCCTGGGCCTCCCCCCCCTCTCAGGGAACAATCCCTTCCCAGCATCCAGTCTAAACCCCCAGATGAATTCCTGCAGTACCAGAACATCTTACCTGACCCCCCTCCTGCTCAGAGGAGCCCCTGCACATCAGAAAGAGCAGCAGAATTGTCATTCCTTGGTCTTGTTTGCAGCAGGGATAGTGGATCCTGCTGGACATCCCCAGGGAATGTGTCTCCTGAGTATTTAGCTTTGGGAAAGGCTTATTCCCAGCCAGCTCCTGTGGGGCTGTGCTGCAGGGAGATGGAAAGCAGCATCACACTCTCCTGCATCTCCTGATTTTTCTAGACCAACTATGCAACAAGAGCCTTCCTCTCCTTCTTGCACATGCATGTCTTGAAGAGACTTAYTTSATTTTTGGTGCAACTCTGAGCAGGTATTGCTGGAAAGAGAGGACTCTGTGTTCCAAAATTCAGACTGCTGCTTCATTATCTWCTTGGCCATTCCCCTTTTATCTTCAGCCTGAGCAGCTTTTCCCAATACTCTTGCAATTTCCCATCCTTCCCCAGCAGTCACAGAGCCCTGGCTCCGTGGCCATGGATCTCCTGAGCCAGCTGGGAGAGCAGATAGCTCAGAGTGGGGCTGTTTTCAGGCAGCACCTCATTGGCATCCCTGCCTTGCTCTCCTTAATACCTTGCTAATCTGAGCTTCACCCACCTGCAGATTGAAATCTTTCCTCCTCTCCCTCCCTCTCATCTGTTCACACTTAACAACAAATAATTAAAGATGCTTAAGCCAGATGCCTCTGGAGCTGCTTGGTCATGCGATACTTTGCCTCAGAAGGGATGGAGGTTGATTTGTTTGAGTTCCTCTTTCTGGAAGAAGAGCAGAGCYGCTGGATTCCTGCAGTTCTGGCTGCTGTAAGATGCAGGGCTGGGCCTTGTTGCATTTAACTGTTGGTGTAACAGCAGCTGTGAAAGCCAGGCTTGGTTCTGCAGTGATCCTCCCGAAGCCACGGGTGTCCCTTCGTTAATTAAAGAGTTAATTCCTGTGTCCACTTCCCAGGATGGAATGCTGGCTTTTATTAATTGTTTTTCCAAGGGTGGATGTGGCTTTTGAGTGCCTGAACCAACTGAGATTATCTAAGCAATGGGCTGTGTTWGCTGTGGTGAGTGCCCTGCAGGGAGCTGCTCTAATGCACAGCCTTGTGAGATTGTGAGAAACACAGCTCACTATTGGAAATTTTTATAGAAGTTTATTAAGGGATTAGAGAGATAAATCCAAGTGCTGGGATGCTTGGCTATTTGCACACAGTTAACTTAAACAATTTTCTCTATAAAACCGTTCTTAAAACCATATGTTCTCTATATGCTGTTACATTATAGGGGGTACATGTATATTCATAAGGGTTTATACATACTCAAACATTCTTTTGAGTTTTAACCTTTGACTTGTCTTCATGCCATCTTGCAGATGAAACCAATATATTTTATTTTTTCTTCTTGTTGTGTTTTCATTCCCTGATAATGAGGGTCAATAAATTCTTCTTTTTTTTTTTTTTTTTATCTTGTCTTTCACATAAGATAGTCCCTGAATGTGGAAAATCACTTTTAATTATTTTACACCATTTTCTGAGTTAGTTACATGAAAAAATAATTTCAACATTATGCTACAGYCTAAGATAGTATATATGACACTCTCACTTATAAAAACTATACTACTACTTATAAAAGTTRTAGGATGCATATATAAACTGACAGATTATACTATATCAAAGGCAGTAATTACAAATTGTACTGTATCAGGATTTTTGTGACTAATAATAGCTTGCAAAACAAAAGTTAATACAGGAATGAGAAAGCCAATAACTATTTGTTATTTATAACAAGAGGAAACACATGCAGAGGGCATCTTCCAGTCTGTGCTGTAAGTTTTGGCTTGCCTTCTTTTAGTTAAAAGAAAATGTTTAGACTGGTAAGGAAAGTTTGCTCGAGGCTGGCAGCTGGACACCCTCCATTCTTCCTGTGGCAGGAGGAGAGGGATCACATGCCCACCCGTTCAGGAGGCATCTGATGGAAGTGRTTTTAGTTATTTCTGGCTGTGAAGGGTGGACACAGTGCTGGCTGAGCTTTGCAACTGTTTTGGATTGCTTTGCTGTTTTATGGGCTGTGGGTGAGTGGTGGATGACAGCATTCCCCAGGTGGGGGACTTTGGAAGGTGAAATATTGTTCAGTTTCCAACTGACAGAGAGCAGGGTTAGATTGGATAGCAGGAAAAAATTCTTCCCATGAGAGTGGGGAGGGCCTGGCACAGAGTGCCCAGAGCAGCTGTGGATTCCCCATTGCTGGCAGTGCCCAAGRCCAGGCTGGACAGGGCTTGGAGCAGCCTGGGACAGTGGAAGGTGYCCCTGCCATGGCAGGGGTGGCACTGGAAGGGCTTTAAGGTCCTTTCCAACCCACACCATTCTGGGATTCTATTTTTAAACACAGCTTCATTTCCATGGCAGGAACACAAGCTGCTCACACTTACCCAGTACCTTGGGCTGAGATTCCCTTGTTTGGCTGGAATTACAGGTTACCTTTGGAGCTGATTGCATTGATGTGTTCAAATCCTACCAGTTCAGCCTGTGGATCTGTTCCCCAGCCATCCAGACTTTCCTGTTCAGTGTGCCAGGTCGTGGAGTGATTTGCAGAAGAAAGGATGGCTGAGAATTCCAGAGATGTTCCCTGGATTGTCCATAGCCAGGTGCCTGATGGACATCTCCATAAAGGTGTTAGGACAGCATGACACAGGCACATCCCTGTGCCTCAACTGTGCCACTAGAAAAGGAATTTAGAAGCAATTGGATGTGTCTGCAGGAGGAATTTACTTCTGAGGCTTTCAGGTGGTTATTGAAATATTCAGAATTTCCAGAACAGTTAGATGGTGAGATCTGAGCTTTTTGTCTTCCTTTATTTCTCCCTCTTTGTGAACCTAATTGATCATAACTTTTGAGCYGAGGGGAATATGTAAAACATATTTTGCAACCTTTGAACACACTGTAATGACTTCMAGTGACTCTGCTTGTGGTCTGGGCAGTTGTTTGTCATGTACCTGGTGGTACTGTCCCCATTGCTGTCAGTGGGGAAGGAAGTGTGTTTTCAGTATTGTTTTGTGATCTTCAATCATCTATCAGTTAAAATTGTAAGGAATGCTTCATGTTTCAGGGAAGATGTTTGTGTATTCCTGTTCTTTGAGTTCAGTGCCCACTTGTCAGCAGCAAGATCTGAGCAGGATTTGCTGGTGTCACAGATCACTGATGGGAGCAGTGTCACATCTGACATGGATTGAGAGCAGCTGAGTAGGGAGCAGTGGATGGAATGAGTAGGAATAGTCTGACACACAGATAAATCTGTGGGCAAGGCACTGGGCAARGAATAGCTTGGGTTTCTGGAGGCCAAATTCTGAAATTTGGAGCTTGTTGAATGATCCAAGTGTGGCATTCAGTGGCCAAAACACTGAGCAGCAATGATGAAATTGCCTGTAAAAGGCAAAAGCCAGAGACCCCTGGAGCAGGGACCAGAGCTGCTCTGAGCTRTTTGGCACCCTCCTTGTGGCTGTTGAAGAAGGAGGTGCTGGATGGTGGGCTGGGAAGGGGAGGATTTGTGTCCCCAGCCCCACTGGGTTTGCTGTCAAGGCCAAGTGGAAGTTCTGCACTGCAAACAGAGGGATTTGGCTTCCTGTGATGGAGAGTAAAGAAAGGTTCTGGGATTTGGCAAATAARCCGAGAGGGTTTTTCCTGCTCGTAGCATAACCACAAAAAGGAAGATGCCAGGACAGTTCATCTGCAATGTCAGGAGATCTGGCTCTAAGACACATCCCCACCATGCAGGCTGTACACCCATAATTTGTTGGCAGTCAAGATGGTTTGGGATGTTTTCCTTTTTCTTCCCTTTCTTGTGTTTATGATTTTGCTAGACCAACTATGCAATAAGAGCCTTTCTCTCCTTCCTGCAGATACATGTCTTGAAGAGACTTGATTTTTGGTGCAACTCTGAGTAGATATTGCTGGAAAGAGGAGGACTCTGTGTTCCAAAATTCAGAGTATTTATACAAGAAGTAATCTTGAATACGTGTGGTGTTTTGTCTTTCAGACCAAGGAACACTCAGTGTTACATGAAACTAAATTAATAAAGGCAAACCCAGGGATTGTTTTGTTTTCCAAGAGGAATGGCATTGAAAATGAATAATGTTGATGGTGTGTCTTTTTGGGTGGGTTTATCAAAAGTAACAGCTGAAGTGCAGAGAACAGCATTGTGCATGAAGATATTCACATTTCAGCTCTGGAGGCTTGGAGTCTTTGATGTGGGTCTGATGTGTTGGGACTTCAAAAGCAGGATGTTTGAAATAAAATATTTATATTGCTAATGAAATATGGAAATATTATTCTAGGCTGGGAATTGTAGTGTGTAAATTTAGTTTTCTTTTGCTTTAGTTACAACCCTGGCAAAGGCAGCTGGGAGGGAGCAACTCTTGTGGTCTGGCTACTGTCTCATACATGGCCAGTAACAAACCCTAATATTAAAAAAATCTGTCAAGTAACTGATTTAAGTCTTCAGTGAGGATCTGTTTTCTCTGTGATTTCTGCCAGGTTTCCTTTTCCTAATCTCCATGGCTGGTTTGGCAAATTATGCTGGAGTCTGCATTTCAGAGCCACGTTACCATCAGTCACAAGACTGCTCTCAGTTTCCTTGAGCACAACTTCCCTTTCTGTTCCCATGATTTTTTAATTTTTAAATTCATGCTGCCACTTAGATTCCCAGAGGTTTCCAACAAATCTGACTTTCTAATAATAAATGGCTTTTAGGTAGTCACTGGAGGTAAAAAAACCCTCACAAAAACCTCAGAACACCTGCACTAATTGAATTAAAATATGGAGCATGTCATAAACGTTTAGTCTCTCCTTATTTTCCTGCTTCCATCTTTTTGCCCTGCCTTGTRGGGAAAAAAGCCCACACTTTTTCTGCCTTTCCAGTGTTTCATCTGTTTTCCTTTGAGGCTGTTGTGTAGTTTGTGTATCAGTGAGGGAGGCTGGGCAGTCTCAGGAGCATCGCTGYGCGCTCTCAGTGCCGGATTGTCTGTGGGGTTGCACGAGGACGTGGGGCTCTATTTCCAGCCCTGCCCTGGCTCTGCCTGACCCAGATCCTGAGGCAGCACAGGGATGTGTGCTCAGCTCAGCTCTGCTGGGGACAGAGCCTGCTGCTGCCTGAGCACAGAGCCCACAGCACTCGGGGCTGCTCTGTCCACATCCCACAGGGGCAAGGTTTGAGCGTGGTGTGGTGCCCAAGAGGTGTGGGTTGGTTTATGGGGTTGGTTCTGCTGTAGGAAGCTGCTGAAGCATTGAAGATTCTGGTGTCTGAGCAGATTGTTCATAAAATGACAGAGTGGTTTGAGTTGGAAGGATCTTAAAGCTCATCTTGTTCCACCTCCTGCCATGGGTGCCATGGGTTYCACCTTCTGCAGGTGCTCCATTCCAATCTGGCCTTGGACACTTCCAGGGATCCACGGGCAGCCACAGCTTCTCTGGACACCCTGTACCAGAGCCTCACCACCCTCACAGGGGAGAATTTTTTCCCAATATCCAGTCTAAAMTAATTTTTAAAGATTTGTGATGTTCTGTTAATATTTTCACACCCCCCCCCCTTTTGCATTTGGGGTGGGGAGCATGGATTTCCTATTGCAGCTATTCAAAAATAAGCCAATATTGTAAGTCCCACTTCCATTGCAGATATTTAAATTTTTTAGGATTGAGATATCAGGATTGTGGAATGGAGTAAAATAAAATAGGAAATAGGATGGGTGCTTGGGGTACMCCTGGAATGAGCAGAAGGGCTCTGCCTCCCTGACTTGGGGCAACTTCCCAGCCTGAAATAATTGCAACTTAAACCTGCCCTGCTCCATCCTTTCCATTCCAGGATCACTGGAAGCAGGATTTCTGTCCTGGGAAAATAAAAGCCCTGCTTAGCAGCTGCTCCTGGGACTGCTGGTCAGGTGAGGCCTCCTCCTGATGTTTGCTCGTGTTCCTCACTACTGCCAAGCACCAGGAAGATGGGAGAGGAAGAAAGCTGAGCTGTAGGGCTGTAAATCACAGAATTAGGGAATTGTTTGGGTTGGGAGGGGCCTTAAAGACCATCGAGTTTCAGTTTCTGCCATGGGCAGGGACACCTTCCACTAAGACCAGGCTGCTCCAAGCCCTGGTGGAAACTCATGGAGGGAAATACTCCCTGGTGGTGTTGCCATCTGGAGGTGGGACACTTTTGGTTATCCAAGTGTGCTGCCAGTACTTTGGGTTTTTAATCCTCCACGCTCAACTCTGGGCTTGTGTTCTRAGCTGTTACACCCATGAGTGGATTTTCATTTCTGGGTGTTTTTTTAATAATTCAGTTAGGATAGAAAATATGTGGTGAGGGTTTCTTTTTCTTCTTGGTATCAAGTAATTTAGAAAAAAGCAGGCTGCTCAGGGATTGATGTAGTATTCAGGCAGGRCTTTTTCTCCCTCTGAAGCTGTGTAAGGAGCTGTGTTCAGAGGATGTGGGCGTTGCTTTGCATTTTCATCTCAGCCTCTCTTTTCATAGTAGTAGCTCCTCTTGCTCTGACTTCCTGTCCACAGCCCAATGTTTTCCATCTAAGGGTGACCTTGGAAACCTGTCTTAGAGCTCTGTGCAACTTGTGAGCCCACCTGTGCCTCAGTGTTATACTTACAGCTATTTTATGTTTGCATATATTTGCATTTCCAACACAAACCCAGCTTTACTGGCCTGTTTTACACCGCCAGCAGTTTCTTGCTTGTYAGTGGTGCAGAAGGGGTGATGCTGGTTTGGAGGCAAGCCTGTCCTGGAGGGAGGGAAACACTGCTTGAGAGCTTGTTAGGGCTACCCAGCACATAATTTGTGGCAGGCAGCTCCCTTCCCTTGCAAATTGGTGTGCAGAGGTGCTTGTCAAGTACAGGATGTCCAGTTATTGAGGTGTCACAGTGGTATTGTTGGCCATGATGAAATGCCTGGAGAGGAGGTGGCTGTAGCAGTGACTCAGGCCCTGCTGCTGTGAACAGTTTGTTTTGTGCTCTAAAAACACAGGACAAGAGCTCCCAGCTTGTTTTGTGCTCTAAAAACACAGGACAAGAGCTCCCAGCTTTTATTCGGGGCACTTGGTCTCTGTGTGACTCCTGCTCATCATTCATGGGGAATTCACTGCTGGGCTGGCTTATAAAGCATTAAATCTTCAGTTCTTACAGCAGCTGACTTGCTCTGCTTATTTGTGTGCACACATTATCAGTGTGAACCTCAAAGTTTGGTTTCCAARGGCCAAAATATCACTATTGTACCTTCCAGCTGTGCTTATGAACCTCTCTCATTTAGGCTCTCATTTTTTCACCGAGAGTTGAATCCTCACAACTTTTCTGGGCTGTCTGGGAAGGGTGCTGAGGGTTGCAAGTGGAGCACACCAGTGCCTCTGAAAGGATTTCCTGGCTCCTGGTGACGAGTTGCTGAAATAGCTTTTTATTTGACTGATTTCTATAGTGACTGTTGCCCTGGCAGCAAAGCTTAGAGAGTAGAAGCACAAACACGAGCAGGACACAATTTGATTTCAGAAGGCTTAGGTTTGCTTTGCTTTGGTTGGGTTTCAAAGAGCTTTAGGAGGAGTTTCAAGATGAGCAAACAGATAAGGGAGGTGGTTTTTTACTGGTTTAAGTGGATGTGGTTTTGTCTCATCAGTGTTAATTGTGAGAATTAACTGTTTCTGCTTGCAAGGAGACCCCAGACCTGGGTCTTGTCCTCAGCACCGGAAAGATGTGGAGCTGTTGGAGCAGGTCCAGAGGAGGCCTTGGAGATGCTCCAAGGGCTGGAGCCTATTTGGGAGAGCTGGGGGTGTTCAACTGGAGAAGAGAAGGCTCCAGGGAGAGCTCAGAGCCCCTTCCAGGGCTTAAAGGGGCTCCAGGAGAGCTGGAAAGGGACTGGGGACAAGGGATGGAGGGACAGGACCCAGGGAATGGCTCCCAGTGCCAGAGGGCAGGGCTGGATGGGATATTGGGAATTAGGAATTGTTCCCTGGCAGGGTGGGCAGGCCCTGGCACAGGGTGCCCAGAGCAGCTGGGGCTGCCCCTGGGGATCCCTGGCACTGCCCAAGGCCAGGCTGGAGCAGCCTGGGACAGTGGAAGGTGTCCCTGCCCATGGCAGGGGTGGCCCTGGATGAGCTTTAAGGTCCCTCCCAAGCCAGATCATTCCATGATTCTAAGTGGGAAGGAGTAATCAGCTGATGATTTCATGGCTGATTATCTTGTTCTTTAACCAGAAAGGTTGATGCTCCCACYCTTGCTCCTTGTGCCCAGCTGATCTGAGAAGAGCAGGTTTTGATGGGCACGGTTGTAGCAGTGCACCCCAAATCCTTGTTTAACCCTCTGGCCAAGATGTAGACGAAAGTGGTGGTGGGAATTACTCCCCMTGTTTTGAGTTAGCACTTCAGTGTTTGCTGGCAGCAGGAGAAAAAGGTCCTGACATGAGGAGGTGCCACCTGGAGCCCTTGATGAGGTTGTTTCATCCTACTCACTCTTGTGTGGGTATTATGAGGTACTGGTTTTCCACAGCATCATTATCACGGTGCAGTTAGTATTGTTATGATAATCACATTGTTATTTATAATTCCTTCTTGGGTTCAGGCTCCTTAATGAGACAGCTCTGCTGCAGATGGAGGGAATTTTTAGTCAGCCAGGCTAAAGAAGCTGTGTTAGAGCTGGGGAGGTTTGTGTGTGCCACATCCTCGTGGGACCACGCTGAGCCTGGGCATGTGGCCTGGCTGCAGCTGACACTGCTCCCCACCTCCTGTCTTCAGGTGAGAAGAAGACCTTTTGTGGAAGGGAAGGGCTCAGGGAGAGCTGTGAGTCCCCCATAGTTTCTGCAAACCACACCCCCATCAAGCTTTCATGGATGCASCACAGAGAATGAGGAATTTTTAATGTGACAAGCTGGAAGGTGTGAGTAAAGAAGCTTTTTTGCCTATTCCTCCCCCATTAGACAGGCTGTGAAAACAGGCTTGAATAAGAAGTGGTGTTAAAAATTTTAGTTGGTTTTCCTCATTTTAACTTTCAGTGAAAACARCTCCTCTCCATGGCCTGTGTCCTTGGCAGAGGATTACCTTTCCTCCTGTATCATTTACTCTGCTTTTACAAAAGGTGCTTGATAATGATTTACACTGGTGGTGTGAGAGCACATTTTGGAACTGATGGTAGTTTCCAGCAATATTGCCCAAACCTGCAGTTTTACTGCAAGGCACWCTTTTGTTGGCTTTTGTCAGGCTGCCAGGCCAGGTGTCCTGGGGTCACACAGCATTTTGGGACTCTCCTGCCAGTATCCAAGTGATATTTGCAGCTGGCAACAGATTTTTCCATCTGGACCTCATCTTAGAACCTGGAATGGAATGTAATCAKGGAATTGTTAGGTTGGAAAAGCCCTCTAAGCTCATCAAGTCCAACCATTCCCCCAGCACTCCCAAGGCCACCACTAACCCACGTCCCCAAGTGCCACATCTACAAATGTTTTAAATCCCTCCAGGCAGGGATGGTGACTCTGCCTCTGCTCTGARCAGCCTATTYCAGGGCTGGACAACCTTTTCCATGGAGAAWTTTTTCCTAATATCCAATCTAGACCTTCCCTGGCAGTGGAGATGTAGTTTGGAGGTTGGCTACAGGCTCTTGAACCGTGTCTTTAAATGTTGTCAGTGTGGACAGGAAGCTGCTCTGTCAGGTTCAGGGGTTTGGGAAACTGGGATTTAGGCACTCCAGTGTTGAAAACTGAAAAAGTTTAGTTAATACTGGCCCACCTTCTGTGCCCACAGAGTGCTCAGACAACCCCAAAGCCAGGCTGGATGGCTGCTGCAGGCCCAGAGCTCGGGTGGGGAAACAGCATTAAAAATAAATAACTTTGGCTTTATCATTGTGAGGCACCATCCTGGGAAGCAACAAGAAGTCTGTTAGGATTGTCTGCTGGGAATTTGTGCTGCCAGAGCTGGGATTTGAAATGAGCACATGGAGATGGGCAGGTGGAGCTGAGCTGCTGCTGAGTCCTGGCCTTGTAGGAGCTTCTAATGTGGGTTACCATGCATAATTCAGGCCATCCTTTTTCCATGTTCAGAGCTCTGTAACTAAATACTGATTTGCTAAACACAACTTGAATAATGAAGCAATCTGTGGTTTGAAAGCTTTCCACAGTATTGAAAGAAAAGGAAGCAAAYAGAGCTGTATCCTCACTTCTGCTCTAAAACAGCACAGATATGCACAAAGTGGAAGAGTCATCTTCATCCCTTGCTCTGTGGATTTAAGTGTTTGCACATTTGTGGTGTGTCCAGGAAATGAGAGGTGGCCTGTCCAAAGTACTGCCAGTCCTTCCATCCAAGGCTTTTTCTTTTCTCTAGTATCACAGTCCCTTCCATGGAAAATCAAATTAAAAACTGCACCTTTGTGTATCTTGCTGAGCTTAGAGGTAGCAGGTCAAAAAATGAATTGTGTACAGTGTAGTCATGTTTGCATAGGAGTAAAGCTCTKTATCTGTTCTGAGCCACTTCAGCCCAAATTGTACCAGTAGGGTAAATTATTTTGGCTTTCCTCAGTCACAACTTTGCTCCCTTTGATGAAACACAAACACTTGGGAGCCTGGTAAGAGGCTAAAAATATCCTTTCAGCTGATAAAGGCTTGGTTTGACTTTTGAAAATATGAAGTGGTTTTTTTTCCCTGTGTTGTTACCTTCTCACTTCATGTTTATGAGCTGCAGCGGAGCCCGTGGTCTGTGGGTTGGTGGAGCTTCCACTGCTTCCCTCTCCTTGCTCTGGGGAGGAGCAGTTTTGGTTTTTGGTTCAATAAACACCTCACACTTGAGGATTTGCTGGTGGTGGTCTCTGCCATCACTACCTTGTTTGCTGCCCRTGTCTCAAAAATTCAGGAGGAGATTTCAAGCAAGTAACTTGTGTRTGCTTGTAACTTTTGTACTGGAAGCAGTCAGCTTTTCTAAGCTATTTCTGCAATTCATTGAGTACAGAAGTTTCTTACCTAGTTCCTCTTTTTAAAAAAATAAAAAATAAGAATTTTCTCCTAGTTCCTTTTCTTTTATCTGGTAGACAACATTTCTTTGAATTGGAGCAGTATACCCTGGTAACAGTCAAATTCACCTCACAGAGCTGCTAAACACGTGCAAACCTAAATGCTTTAGTTTATTTTCAGGCTAATCTGCTTGATTATTGATTTTCCTGCTGCTCTTTTGGCCCAGACAGTAGATCCTTGCTTACCTACATCAATTTTTTTAGTATTCATGACTGCATTTGGCACCTGGAGGAGTTCTTGGGTGGGTTGGATGGGGCTTGGAGCAAGCTGGTCTAGTGGAAGGTGTTCCTGCCCATGGAATGGGATGAGCTTTAAGGTCCCTTCCAACCTAAACCAATCTGGAATTTTGTGATTTTTGCCTTGCAGAATGCAAAACAGGTTTCATATTCAATCACTGGTGCCACACATTGCATTAAGGTACCTGTCTGTAAGGGGTGGAAGAGGTTTCTACCACAATAATACCACACATTTGCTCTGTAGCTCCTTAAATCCATGAGTATGATGATTGTTAGAGGAATTTGGGTGCTACTCATGGACTAGAGCCTTGAAATGGAAAATGTAACAAATACAGAGCAGGAGGGAAGCTTCCCACAGCTGCAAAGTGGTGTTCAAAGTGGTGTTGTTTTAAGAAACCAATGGTGAACTTGGGAAGGACGTTGCTGTGTGTACAAGGCTGGAGCTCACATCTCCAGAGTCTGTTGTCCATCCCAAGCCAAGCACACCTGGTTTTGTGCAGGAATTTTGGCTTTGGCCATGAACCACTGAGTGCCATGCTAATGCCTGGTTCTGTGTTTCTCTCCCCCTCCCCAGGAAGAAGAATGCCAACGCAAAGATGAAGTAGAGCGTTTCCTACGCTGGCCGCACGCCGGTGTCGGCTGGGTAGGGACAGGCTCTGCCTCTGGCCAARCCCATTCCAGGGACAACAAGATGAAGCCAAGGAGGAGCTCCCCACCACGCTGGAGCCGCAGTGACTGCTGCCCACTTTAAAAAGCCCATGTGCCACCGTCCCCGGCGAGATGAAAGAAGTGGTGCTGTGGTCACCCGAGGAGGTGACCGGCTGGCTGACGGACAATGCCGTGCCGGAGTACTGTGAGCCCCTGAAGAACTTCACCGGGCGGGACCTCATCAACCTGACGGAGGAGGATTTCAAGAAATCCCCTCTGTCCCGGGTGTCTTCCGACAGCGGGCAGCGGCTGTTGAACATGATYGAGGGGCTGAAGATGGCTCACCACATGGAGGCTCACAAGAACGGCCACGCCAACGGGCACGTGCGCGCCGGCGACGCCGCGCGCCAGAACGGCTTCGGCGCCGCGCTCAAGCTCAATGGGGGCGTCCCCAACGGGTTCAAGAAGGAGATGATCAAGATCCCCATGCCCGAGCCGGAGCGCTCGCAGTATCCCATGGAGTGGGGCAAGACTTTCCTGGCTTTTATTTATGCACTTTTTTGTTTYGTCTTCACCACGGTGACTATCTCGGTGGTTCATGAACGAGTGCCTCCCAAGGAGGTGCAGCCTCCCCTCCCAGATGCATTTTTTGATCGCTTTGATCGGGTGCAATGGGCTTTTTCTATTTGTGAAATCAACGGCATGATCCTTGTAGGACTGTGGTTTGTTCAGTGGCTGCTCTTAAAATACAAGTAAGTAAAACCTTTTCAAAACTTGAGTGCTTCTGGCAGCTTTTGGAGGGCAGATGCTGGTTTGCACCCAAACAAAATGAAGCTTCTTGTGATCTTCTTATCTCAGTTTTCAAAGGTGAGGTAGCATGCAGTGTGAGCTGCTTGTGCAGAAGGCAGAGGTCCAAATGTTCCCTAAGAAACTGAGCAACACCCCTGCTCATGTTTTCTGAGTGGTTAACTCGAACCTTTTTCATGGGTGAAAAGCCATGGATTTGATGAAATGATGTTCTGAACTCACTGTTTGTTCTGAGGGAACACAACTCATACTCTTGTGAGGGCAGCTGTGAACCAGGATCCARGGGAATGGCTGGAGCTGTGCYGGGGGAGGTTCAGGTTGGATTTCAGGGCAAGGTTCTTCCCCAGAGGGTGCTGGCACTGCCCAAGCTCCCCAGGGAGTGGACACAGCCCTGAGGCTGCCACTGCTCCAGGAGAGCTTGGACACTGCTCCCAGGGTGCACATGGTGGGATTATTGGGATGTCTGTGCAGGGACAGGAGCTGGGTCAGTGAYCCTTGTGGGTCCCTTGCAGCTGAGGATGTTCCATAACTTTAAACCCAAGGGAAACAGCTAAAGGGGGGGGTGTGGGATTGCCCTCAAGAAGGAGGTGTGGGGTTAATAGGGCCATCCCGGGGATCAAACACCCTGTGGTGGAGCTGAGCAGAGCCTGTAGGTGAGGAACAGCAGAATCCTTGRAGGTTTTCAAGCAGCGAGATGTGGGTTGAGTTGGTGGTGACATACATATATATATTGGTGTCACTGGCAGGTGTGAAGGTCCCCCCCTACCATGTCCCCATTTGCTTTAGGGTGTCTGTTTTTATTTATGTTATAGAATCACAGAATGTTAGGRGCTGGAAGGGACCCTAAAGGTCATCCCATTCCAACCCCCTGCCATAGGAAGTCCCCTTTGGAAGGGCCTTTTCTGGTGTTAGGGGAAGATGCCAGAGCTTGGTCAGTGTATACACTGATCACGGAATGTTTCAAGGACCAAAATCCATCTTTTCTATCCATGAGCAGAGGGATGAAGGTCCAAGAGGCCCGAGCTGTGGCTGAGCCACAGAAAGGGAAGAGCAGGAGAAAGGGAAGAGCAGGAGAAAGGGAAGAGCAGGAGAGGTGCTGGCAGGAACAGGAGCCCAGCAAGGTGGCTTCATCTGGAGAACTTTGTTCTTGTGGTTCTGGATGGGGCACACCAAAGGGGTGGTGACTCAGTGCTGCAGAAAAGCTGAATCCCTTTTGTGGTGGGGTTATCMCCTCCCTTTGAAACTTAATTCAGGAATAAAGGGAGGGCATTGGGCCAGATGGGCCTTCCTCACTTCTGCTTCCTCATCCCTGGAGGTGCCCAGGGGCCAGGYTGGACRCTGGGGCTTGGAGCAGCCTGGGACAGTGRAAGGTGTCCCWGCCCATGGCAGGGGTGGCACTGGATGGGCTTTAAGGTCCTTTCCAAGGCAAACATTCTGTGATTCCATGATTCTGATGCTGTCCATGGCATGGGATTGGGCTGGTGTCTCTCCAGAAGGCAGGAGCAGTTCTGGCTGGGYGCTCTGGAGCTCAAGGAAGCTGCTGAGGCAGATGAACTTCCCTGGGAAGCATTCCCAGATGCTGTGGGAGAAGCACAGTGCCAGGATTGTGTTTGGCTCGTGGGGCTGAAGGAGCAGCCTGCTCCTTGCTGAGCTCTGCAGAGCTGGGCTGGAGCTCTCCGGGCCAGGAATACGTGTGGAGCTCGGACTTGCTGGCTGGCTCTGAGTCTCACACAGATCCTCCTGGGGGAAAGGGAAATACGAGGCTTTTTACATTTATTTTTACTTTATATTACAGTGCAGAGCTCTCTCAGATTTTCCCAAGTTAAAATATGCCAAATCCAGCAAAATCAAGTGGTAGTTTTGATTAAAAACGAAATTCAGTGCTCGGAAAAATGCTTCTTTGGTCTCTCAGAATGTGGKGTTGCTCAGCCTTTAATCCCCAACCCCCTGTTTGCCTTAATGTTAAAAAGAAAAAAGCAGGTTCATGTCTGGTTCTAAAAGCCACAAGSATGAGATATGAGAGGAAAAATTCTGCAGAGGAGAACCCCTGCTCTACTGGAATGGTGCCCTCCACATTTAAATTTCAGTTTGTGGAACAAGATTAATAATTAGCATTCTTAACTCACGGTTTTGCCCATGTTTACACCAGGAGAGGGAAGAAAAAAGCCTGGACTAGTGTGTTACAGCAGGGAGTACTCCAGTGCAAAATGTGTTTAGCCTGCAAGAGTTGAATTTTTCCTGGTAAATCAAGGCACTCAAGGTGTTACTGATCTGGCACTGCAAACTCATACTCCTCCAAGAGTGGAGCACTCCAGTTTAATAACCATGCCAAAAGCACTGAAAAATTTAAAAGGTGGCCAGTTTTGGTTTTTGAAAGAGCTCAGCTTGATAGGAATATTTTTTTTTAAGTGAGCAAAATAGCAACAACTGAATTCAGTGCCTGAAGGGAACCTCGAAGAAAGAAGGAGAGAGACTGGGGACAAGGGATGGAGGGACAGGACCCAGGGAATGGCTTCCCAGTGCCAGAGGGCAGGACTGGATGGGATATTGGGAATGAGGAATTGTTCCCTGGCAGGGTGGGCAGGCCCTGGCACAGGGTGCCCAGAGCAGCTGGGGCTGCCCCTGGGGATCCCTGGCAGTGCCCAAGGCCAGGCTGGACATTGGGAGCAGCCTGGGACAGGGAAAGGTGTCCCTGCTCAGGGAGATGATCTTGAAGGTTTCTTCCWATCCAGACTGTTGTTGGATTCTGTGAATGCCAGAACCTGCAGCTTGAAATGGCCATGAGTGCAAAGAGCAGTGATTTAAAATGAACCAARCCCCACAGGGTCTGTAGCCAGTGGCACACGAAGGGTGATTGCTGTAATTGGATTTCTGTAACCCTGGCAGTGATCTCTCCTTAGGATCTCTCCAGAGGTTGCTCAGTCCTGGTGGATGTGCCAGGAGAGGTTGAATTGTCTTTCTCTGAGGTGTTTTTAGGTGTTACCCCTGTGGGGCTGGCTGTCCCTCCTGAGCCCATCCTTTACCCGGGTGCTCCTGCTGGTTTTGCAGAAGCACCTCWCAGTACCCCAGATCTGCATCTGCCCTCTCTGAGAGCATCAGCCCTYGCTAATAAATGTCTCTGCAGCTGTGGCTGCTGAGTGGCTTCCCTGCAAACACCCTGTCCTGCAGCCAGGCCAGCTCTGCATTTTTATTTGGGAGCTTTCCTTGCTGATGTGAACTGCTTCCTTTAGAATGCTGCTCAGGAAAGATGTGTTCCCTCACTCCTCTGGGTTACACAGGAGACCCTTTGTAATCACTGAATTGTGTGTCAGCTGAAATAAACTTACTCCTTTTCATCCCACAATGAAAATCCTGTAACTTTATCCCCTGCCTCAGATAGGAAATCAGTGACTGGTCACAGCTAATGGAGGGGTGTGGGGCATGAAATCCCCTTTAATGTCTTCAGCACCCAATCTGCACAGGCTTTTCCATMCTAATCCTTAGATTTCCTGTATTCACCTTCCAAGGCAGTGTGAGCTGTGTTGCTCCTGTGTTCCTGGCCTGGAAGGCTTGGGAATATTTGTGGAGTAGTTCAGCATTCCCAGGTGGAAGCTGATGGTGTCAYGAGTTTCCAAAGCATCAGGAGAAACCAGCTGCTGCTTTGTTTTATTTACCTTTGTGGATTTTGTTTGCCTCCTTATTTGTGGCTGTTTTTTCTCCCTGCCAGGTCTATAATTAGCAGAAGATTTTTCTGTATCGTTGGCACACTATACCTGTACCGGTGTATTACCATGTATGTGACTACACTCCCAGTACCTGGAATGCATTTCAAGTGTTCTCCAAAGGTAAATTCCTCCTGCCTGCCCTCATCTGCCTGTTTCCCCCTCATCCTGCTCTTCCCAAAGCTGCTTTCTCAGAAAGTGTTTTTAAGGGAGGGGATTCTGCTCCTCTGCCCTGCTCTCGTGAGAGCCCACCTGGAATTCTATGCACAGTTCTGGTGGCCCCAACATAAGGAAGGATGGAACTGTTGCAACAGGTCCAGAGGAGGTCATGGAGTTGCTGAGGGGGTCTGGAGCATCTTCCCGCTGGAGCCAGGCTGGGAGAGCTGGGAATGCTCAGCCTGGAGAAGGGAAGGGTGTCTGGAGACCTCACAGCTCCTTCCAGGGCCTGAAGGGACACAGGGGAGCTGGAGAGGGACCCTGCAACAGGAACTGGAGGGACAGGACACAGGGAATGGCTTCCCAGTGCCGGAGGGCAGGGCTGGATGGGATATGGGGAATGAGGAATTGTTCCCTGGCAGGGCGGGCAGGCCCTGGCACAGGGTGCCCAGAGCAGCTGGGGCTGCCCCTGCATCCCTGGCAGTGCCCAAGGCCAGGCTGGACTCTGGGGCTTGGAGCAGCCTGGGACAGTGGAAGGTGTCCCTGCCATGGCGGGGGTGGAATGGGTGAACTTTAAGCCCAACCCAGGCCAAACCACTCTATAATTTTAATTTGAGAGTGCTGGTTTGGTGTGACAGKGACACCCTTCTGCAGGTCACTGGCTGCCCTCTCAGTGGAGATGTTGACAGGTGTTGCAGGGCAGTGCAGGGATTCCCACCCTTCTCAAAGCACTGAGCTACCCAAATTCTGCAGCATTTTCAACTAATTTGCATGATCAGCATGTTCCTGTCCCCACTGAAGCTGGTGAAGGTGTGCAACCTTTGCCAYGTGTGAGTCACTGATTTCTAAATAAATACACACCTCAGTGTGCCAAATCCAAATAGGATTCATGCTTGAAAATGGCCCAGAGAGACTTTCCTAAGGCTGTCTCCTGCACATATTTTTGCAATTCTGTTAGCACAAGGACTTCTCACCTCCTCCCCAGTCCAGCCCTGACTCCCAGGGATAAATTGTGAAAGCCRTGGCTGAAACCAGGCTACTGGGACAGAGGTGTTGACCCTTGTGGTCAGCCTGGGAGGGTCATTCACGGGCTCAGGGTGGAGATGGGACAGAGCTGGTGGTGTTGCATCCACCCCTGGTCATTCAGCATTGCTGGAATCCTGGTCCTTGCTGCAATTCCTGGGGCTGGCTGTGCTGTGACACAGCTGAAGCRGGAGAAAGGGCACAAGCAGAGCCATAAATCAGCTGGCAGGTTGTTAAAATCACTGAGGTACAGGTAATAAAAGCCTGATTGGACTTGATCCACGTGCTGAGGTACAGGTTGTAAAATCCTGATTGGACTTGATCCATGTGCTGTTGTTGTTTTGGTGAGGATTGGCACATCCAAACAAAGCTTTGGTTCCTCAGRGAAGTCCAAGGCAGAACTTTTGTGGCTTTTTGAAGAATTCTGGAAAGAGAAATGAGTAGGAGAGGATTCAGCACTGTGCTTGAACAGCCTGCTGCTAGGAAATTAAAAAAGAAAGAACACAGGTATTTATGGGCTGAAGTAAATAAATCTGCYTGTTTGGGGAATTTATGGCCTTGGCAAATCCTTCTCATGACTCAAGTAGAGACAAGCTGAGGGCCCTGATAAGATTAAGGAGTTTTCTTGAAAGCCCTAAATGTACTGGTGGGAAAAGAATAACCTCTCAACACCTTATTGAGTTCTATGTGATTGTGAAAAGTGGGCTTTGGGGAGCAGTTTAGTGTTTGTGAGCAACTGCTAGGAGGAAATATTTAATTCCTGCAAAGAACATGCTCCAGTCTGTCAGAAATTATTAATTTCCACTTCTTAAAGCAAGGCCAAGCTTTAAAATAAAAACATAATGGCCAGGCTGGGGAGAGGGGGAGGGAGGGGGTTTGTGTTTCCCTCTGACAGTTCAGGGGTTTCCATGGATTTTCAAACACCATAAAATGAGGTGAGGATGCAGCCCAGGTGTGCATTGATCYGTTAGTCTCTGCTTCCTGATAGGTCCCAGAAGTTCTCCACACATCCTGGTTGTCCCATGGCACACAATTTTTGTGGATTTGTTTAATATTTGGCCTTGGCTAAGAGCTGAGAGCAGCAAAAGTGTTGGGCAGTGCCAGCTGCCCTGAGTCACTCGGGAGARGGAGCAGAGTGTCCTCTGGGAGGGACTTGGTTCGCTCGGATTTGGCTTTCCTTGGGCAAACTGAAGTTTTTCCAGGAATGCTCCATGAGCCAGTGCCAAGGTTGGGGTGGGTCAGAGCAAATCTGGGTGTGGAGGGAGATCCCTGTTTGGATTCAAAGCACAGGCCTGGCCCCGTGCTCTGACAGACAGCACAGATGTTTCTGTTGGCGTGGGAAGCAGAAGGAAATAATCTAGCAGGCTTTTCCAAGGCTTTGGGCTTTGGAGTGAGATGTTCCTCTGTTCATCAGATCCTGGCTTTGGCTGTTCAGTCTGGGCAGTTCCTCCTGGTTTCTGTTGGATGATCACCAGTAGGGCCTGTGCTGTTACCAGCAACATGAACTAAATTAAACCTCGTTTATTTTAGAGTCTGCTGCCTCTTGAACAGAAGGAAAATCTCACCTGAGCACCAGCTACAAGAGGTGCAAAGCACCAAAACACTCCTGTCTCATTCCCAGTCTTTTTCCTGCAAGAAATGTGCTGCCAGCTTTTAGGAAAGGCTGAGGGTTTATTTATCTGCTGATTGATCTTGTGGATCAAAGCAGGAGGGGAGGAGAACTGTGGCAGTCACATTCTCTGAAAAATCCCTTCACCCAGGATTTTCCTCCTGGGAAGCTCAGAAGCCTCAGAGGAAAGGAAAACAATTCTTATCTCATTTGCTTCTCCTGTGTTGTGCTCATGTGGAATGTGTTTGGAGATTGTTTACCACAGGTGATTGTTCCATTGGATTCTGGTGTGAGTTGTTTTCACTCTTTGGCCAATCAGGGCCAAGCTGTGTGAGGACTCTGGAAAGAGTCACAAGTTTTCATTATTATCTTTTCAGCCTTCTGTCTGTATCCTTTTTGTATTCTTTAGTACAGTCAGTGTAGTATTCTTTAATATAATACAGTATTATAAAGTAATAAATGATCCTTCTGAGAACATGGAGTCAGGTTCATCATTCCTCCCTGCCATRGGGGTCCCTACAAATACAATAGAGAATGGAAAGGCCAAATTGCTGCTTAAAACCATTGCTTTGAGCTGTGATATTTTACTGTGCTTTTGTGTTTTGCTGTCCCACCAGCTCTTTGGAGACTGGGAATCTCACCTGAGAAGGATAATGAAGTTGATTGCTGGCGGAGGCTTGTCCATCACGGGCTCCCACAACATGTGTGGGGATTACCTGTACAGCGGCCACACCGTCATCCTCACCCTCACCTACCTGTTCATCAAAGAGTGTGAGTGCCCTGCTGCCCTCCCCTGCTGTGCTGCCTTCCTCACTGAGGGGTTTCTSTTGTGCTCATGAGCACAATCCCAGTTAAAATATCTGTGTGTTCCATGGTGAAACAGCYTCACGCTGGGTATTGGGGGAGAATCCTTGGCTAGAGGGSTTGTAAGRGCTTGGGTTGGGAGGGACCTAAAAGCCATCTCATCCCACCCCCTGTCATGGCAGGGACACCTTCCACTGTCCCAGGCTGCTCCCAGCCCTGTCCAACCTGGCCTTGGACACTTCAGGGATCCAGGGGCAGCCCCAGCTGCTCTGGGAATCTGAACCAGGGCCTGCCCASCCTGCTGGGGAACAATTCCTTCCCAAAATCSCATCYAAACACAAGCAGGTTGATTTGACTGGCCAGAATATATTATATSCTTCTCAAAAGATTTCATAACCTTTCTCATTTCCAAGGATCTCATTACCCCTGAGTACAATTTCAAGTTACACCTTTAAGGGAGTGATACTTATTTTGTGATCTCAGCATTCCTGCTGTTAACCTGAGCCCAGGCACCTCTGTGTCAGCCAGGATTGCAGTCCATGACCTCTGCTAATGGCTGCAGTAGTCCTGATAAGCTTCCACTTGGGAGTAACCCCTGCTTGTGCTTCTTTGCAGATTCCCCACGGCGACTCTGGTGGTACCACTGGCTCTGCTGGGCTCTCAGCATGGTGGGGATGTTCTGCATCCTCCTTGCTCATGACCACTACACTGTGGACGTGGTGGTGGCTTACTACATCACTACAAGGCTATTCTGGTGGTACCACACAATGGCCAACCAGCAAGTGAGTTCCTGCCACTCCTTGGATGCTCCTGCTTGTAGCCTGGTGGGGGGAGAATATCCAGGCTCACCCATGTCCTGTGAAGAGTTCCTCTCTTCCTCCCAACTCTATTGGGTTTGTAGGGGAGAAAGAGGCATCATTCATTGGGTTCTTGACCACAAAAATATGGRAAGGGCTTCCCAAAGGCAGGCAGGGCTCTCCCACCCCTGGGTAACCTCAGTTTTTTGAATTCTTCTGAATTTGGGCCAGGTGGCCGCRTTTGTGACAGAACAACAAACCATTTAGAATCTTTTGCCTTGCTTTTGTTTTGTTTGGTTGTTGAGGCCAGCTGGGGTTTTCCTGTGCTCTGTGGCTTGTGCCACAGGTCCCTCGAGGTGCAGGAGGAGGCCTCAGCTAAAAAGGAACTGGTTTTTGAAAGTGTTTCCAGGGGGTGGAGTGTTCTCCTGGCTGGTGAACTGGAACAATCAGGGAGGAGCTGACAGTGCAGAGGAAGGTGAAACCTCATCTGCTGTGCAGGGCAGGGTCAGGCTGGAGATCAGGGCAAGGTTCTTCCCCCAGAGGGTGCTGGCAATGCCCAGGGAATGGGCACAGCCCCGAGGCTGCCASAGCTCCAGGAGAGCTTGGACACTGCTCCAGGGATGCCCCAGGGTGGGATTGTTGGGGTGTCTGGGCAGGAATWGGAGCTGGATCCATGATCTCTGTGGGTCCCTTCCAGCTGTGCCTGTTCCATGGTTCTCTGAGAGGAAATGCACAAGTCTTTGCCACAGATTGTGGACAGAGGAGTTAAGAGACATTTTTAGCTCCATAGCAGCATATTGGTGTCCAAATATTTTCTGTKCTCATGGGCAAAGATCTTTTGCTTATCTGTGGCATATGCTGTTAATTATGTGTAATAAAGATCTCCTACAGTGGTAGAAGATGAATTTATGTTGTGACAGTGCAGATTTTTAGATCCTATCACAGAATCACCATGGGCTTGAAGATGCCCTCGAGGTCATGTAGGTCCCACCTGGTTATTCCACTGCTTTGGTGCTGCCTGAAGCAAACACCACAGCCATATTTGACTCATTGCCACTTAGGTGCCCTTGGGTGTTCACTCAGCTTGGGAGGCACTGGCTTCTGTGCCCACGCTCTGCAGCTCCTGKCACACAACAGCTGAGGGTTCCACACACAATCCAGAGCATTCCACGCTTTCACTCTGCTCYTGGYCTCCCAGAGCAGTGGTGCTTCCARGCTGGAGGTGCTGGAGTCAGGAGTGCCCCCAGTCCTGCTGAGGARTTGCTTCAGCAGAGCTTTGGTGTGGAGATGTTCCTGTCCTGCTGCCTGAGGTGGCTCAGCACTGCTGCCCCGAGCTGCCAGGATGTTGGGAAATGCCAGTGCCTGGCTCCTTCCCTGAGCACACACTGGTGTGCTGCTCTCTCCTTCCTCCTGCTGGGGCTTGTGCCTGGCTTTAAAATTAAAAGCAACAATGGATTTATTTGACACCTGAGCTTGACATGGAGATGAAACTCAAGAATACGAGCCTTGTGTGTGCTTGTGTGCACACGTGTGCTCCTGTGTTCCCTTTGGGTGGKTGGATACAGGGATCCCTGGCTCTGGTGTGGATAATGGGCAGCAGAGGGGCTGGATGTGGTTGGTCTGGGGCTTGCTCATGGCTGAGAGAAGSAGAAGGTAGGAGAGAGCAGTCTGGGAGTGTGTGGAGGGCAGGGYAGGGTTCTGACTTCCTCCAGATGGGTTGGGACGTGCCCTGCTYATGGCTCCAYWTTGCAGTAAGGTAGAAAAAACATAAAAAAAGCCTTATAAAATAAGCCTGCTCTGGCTGGCCTGTCATTTMTTCTAAGTCAGGCYAGCCCTGTGCAAGTTCCCATGTGAAAGCAATCCTGGGGTGAGCAGTTCCTTAGCATAACMATCTATTCCTGGGTGAAAAACAACCAGCACCTGTAGAAACTGTTTTTACACTGKTRGMCAGAAAAATTAAAACTATCTCTCACAAACMACTTCTCCTGCATGTACACACTGAGAGTTTTAGTGAYCAGTCAATACAGAATAWCAACTTGTTACTAATAAATAAGTAATTGGCAAGAAGGCTCCTGACCAATTGGAGTCMCACAYAGGGTCTGTAAAACTGTATAAAAAGGAGTTATGTGACTAAAGAAGGGGCTTTTTCCTCCATGAAGAAAATGGAATCCTGTGTGATGTATTCCCATAGCTGCACAGGCACACAGCGAGGCCCAAAGTGATTCCTGAGCCCCATGGAATTTCAGAGGCACTTACAGAACCCATCCTTACAGAACATCCTGCCTTGGGATGGCGTTTTCATTCCCAAAAGAGAGCAGACACCTGTTTTGGGCCRCTCAAACAATTTTCCTGTGGGCCCATCAAACAGCTGAGGTCCTGCAGGCAGGGGTGGGCAGGTTTGGAGTGTGGGATCTGTTTGGGAGGTGAGATTTTGGGAGCAGCAGGAAGCAGGACAGCACCTATTGGAATATTTACCAATATTGCCGGACAGGACGTGCCTGAGCTTGTCTGGCCCTTGCTGCTGAACTGTGGTGTTTCACCCCAGAGACACTTTTGGCCATCTGGGTGTGTGGTGCTTCACCCCACAGACACTTTGGGCTGGCTGGGTGCTGCAGCTGGGCACGTGCAGACAAGTCCAGGCCTGCAGGAGCTCTGGTGGTGCTGGGATGGAGCTTCCTCCCATGGAGGGGCCGCTCCTCAGGTTTCCCTCTGSYRGWGAAGCTTTAAGGTGATGGTGAAGGAAAGGAGTCAGTTCTGRTGGAGGGKTTGGATCCAGAGCTTTATTCTTGSCCACRGGCCTCTGAATSCAGCACCAGCTCCAACAGAACTCCCCAAACCACTTGGTTGCTGTTCTTTTACCCCAGCCACCTGCCCAGTCACMTCAGGCAGCAGGACAGGAACATCTCCACACCAAAGCTCTGCTGAAGCAACTCCTCAGCAGGACTGGGGGCACTCCTGACTCCAGCACTTCCAGCYTGGAAGCACCACTGCTCTGGGAGGCCARGAGCAGAGTGAAAGCGTGGAATGCTCTGGATTGTGTGTGGARCCCTCAGCTGTTGTGTGACAGGAGCTGCAGAGCGTGGGCACAGAAGCCAGTGCCTCCCAAGCTGAGTGAACACCCAAGGGCACCTAAGTGGCAATGAGTCAAATATGGCTGTGGTGTTTGCTTCAGGCAGCACCAAASCAGTGGAATAACCAGGTGGGACCTACAGGGGAGCAGGGAAGGGGTTGGGAGCCACCAACCAGGTACAGGAGGGGAGGTCTCAAGGGACAAAGGACGCGTGGAGGGCATCCTTTGAATCTGCCAATCACTCCACGCCCTTCTGGAATTCCAGGCTTGACAGACAGTGCTGGGAGGGGAAAGCAGAGGTGACTGACACACCTGGCAGGGAATTATCAGGGGAGGGACCCGAGGTTCTGAGGTAAACCCTGAAATCACAACGCAACAACCACCGAGGGACGAACGGCGGCGCGAATAAAGGACCTGCCCTTCAGCAATCCTCCTTTTTGTCCTCCTCCCCCCTGCAGGTGCTAAAAGAAGCTTCCCAAACGAACCTCCTTGCAAGGGTGTGGTGGTACAAGCCCTTCCAGTACTTTGAGAAGAATGTGCAAGGCATTGTACCTCGCTCGTACCACTGGCCCCTGCGGTGTCCGGCGCTGGCGCGGGGCCGGCAGGTCAAGTACAGCCGCCTGGCGAGTGACACCAGGTAACAGTGTCACCCTGCAGGACCTGCCCCAAGTGCTCACGGCTCCCAGAGAAGATGCCATAAACAAAAACCCACCGCTCCCCAGCCCCTTTCTTTAGCAGCTCCCCTGGACCTGACCTGTTCAGTTACCTGGTAAGCACTGTGATCTTTTTTTCTCTCCAAAGGATCTGCGTTGGACAACAATAAAAGAGAATTTAACTGATCATGCACTGTTATACATTTCTTGTTGATAAGAGTTGGGATTTGCATTTGCCCATCACCATGTTCCTTTGTATATGATGCGACAACATAGATGAAAAAGCTTTTATATCATGAGTTCTGGTCTTTCCAGTCACGTCTGGGAACAAAGCATATTATTTTCTTGGGAAAACATACTTTTCATATCTCTTGCCCCAAAGATTGGGCTGTAAGCCATTTTCTAGCAAATGACTATATGAAGGTTTCTAAATATCTGCCTTGGGTGAAATCAAGAAATCTTTCTACTCGTTGCACCTGCGCTACGAATAAGATGATAGACACAGAAAGGTTTGGTAAATCCTGATTTTGTAGATTCTGCAGTGACTGACTGTGTCAAAAAAGTGCAAAAAAAACAAAAAGAGAAAAAAAAACCAAAAAAAAAAGAGAGAAAAAATGTAAAGTGATTTTCTAAGTATTTCCTAACTTTATTTTTCAAAATGTGTATGAAAATAAAAAAAATTAAATTTAAAAAGATTTTTACATGTCAGAGAATAGAGAGTTAAAAAAAATTTAAAGAAAATGCTTCTTGGGAGAGAGAGAGATTTGTCTATGTTTCTAGTGCCTTTCTTGTCTTGATTGTATGGTCAGTAGGCAGTCTTATTAAATGTTTTTATTTAAAATAAAGTATTCCATGAAAGCAGAATTATATATACTGTATAATTACTAATTTTTGCATTTATAGCTAAATTAAACTGGAAATTTGCTTATAATGTTGACATTGCCACGTGTAGGGAAAAACCTCCCACCCCACCAAATAAAAAAGGGTCCGACCTTGCTCACACATTGTGGGCAGGTCAAGCTAAAAAAGAATCACTTTATTGTCTACTTGGTAGCTGGGTTTTAAAAAGCAAAACAGCCATGAATTCCTGTTTTTTAAGAATTTTACAAATGATCACTGAGTGAACTATGAATGGTTTCTCCATCCCCTTATCGGAGTGTTGTTGATAAACAACAAAGATAATCTATTTCTTTAAAATATTTGTGCAGAAACTGCATGGAATTCTTAAGTTTCCACTCCTACCATACATACTGTATGTTTGGGGAAGCCTCCTATCCTAAACTTGCCAATGAAAAAAAAAAAAAAAGAATGAAGAAGAGAAAAATATATATATAAATATATATATATATATCCATTCTGTATTTTACGTGAAGCAGAGTTATCTTCTGTAGGTTTTTTGTGTATTCACAAGGTGATATTTGTATTGTAAAACAACAATGGTGAAGGAAAATAAAAAAGGCTTTTGAAAAATGTAGTTTCCTTTTATCTTCTTAATAATTCAGTTGAAATTTAAAGCTGGGTTTATTCTTCCAAACCTTGCCTTTAAGTTGATGTTATTGCACTGTAGGCCATCCGATGTGGACTGTATGGAAACTGCATTGATGTGGAATTGCTGTTGGGCAAAACAGTGCCTTAATTATCTGAAATAAATGCTATGCAATCGGGAGGAGCCTTCCTGGGAGCCATCTCCAGGCCTTGAAAAATCTACCCTGCAACTGCTGGGATGCAGCACAGGGCAKGGTGGGCATCCCTTCCCCCAGCAGCTGCCAGAAAAAAAAAAAGAGAAGAAAAGCCAATTTCTGTGCGTCTGTGGTGGTGAAGGTGGCATTTTTATTGTCTTTCTTTTCCCTTTCTTTTCCCTTTCCCTTCCCTTTTCCTTTTTTTTCTTTTTTTGGGGATATTTTATCTCTGTCTCTCTGCCCTGTTCCTCAGGCTTGGCCAAAAGCCTGGAGAGCTGGTGAGGTGCTGCTGCTGTGCCTGGGGATGTTCCTTATCAGTTCTGTCTCCCTGGGAAGGAGGGAAGCAGGGATGGAGAGAGGGGTTCCTTGGCCAAGCCCTTTGTAACAGTATTTGCAGAGCTGGGGGGGAATTTAGGGCTCAGCTCTGCCTGCTCTGCCTTCAATTCACAGCTTTTAGGGACTAAAAGTTGGATTTTCAACAGCCCCAGCCCAGCCCAGCTGATTTTTGAGGTGATTTTTGAGAGATTTGGTGCTCCCAGACGTAACCCGAGGAGTAGATTTTTCAAGACCTGGCATCACGCACACCCGAACCATTGACATTAATAAATGTATGGATATATATGCACATGACATTAAATGGAACCTGCTCAACCCTGCCTTGTGGTGTGTGACTTTGTGCATGGCTCTGGCTCCTCATGGTCCCATCTGTGCTCAGCAGGGCCCGCTGCTGCCTCGGGGAGGGAGCCTGGGCATGGGGCTGCTGCCTCTGGAGGAGGGCCCAGGGGTGGATTTGGGACACAGGTGCTGTGCATTGGCTCACTCCAGGCTGTGGAGCTTGTGCTGCCTTGGCTGGGTGGGATGGGACGTGCCTCCGGATCAGGGCATGGTGCTGATGGCCAGGATCCCAAATTTCCCTCTGTGTTTTCCCCCTGCCTTRGTTTGGAAAGACAGGAGTCTGCTAAGGAAGGCAGGAGCCTCCCCTGAAATGGAGAATGTAAACCCTCCCCACCCCTCTGAATTGCTATAAACTTTAAATTAAGGGGGGGCTCAGGCAAAAATATGGGAGCAGGAAATAACAGTTCTTTAATAGGGAAAAGAAAAAAAAAATAAAATGATAAAATAAACAATGCAGTGCACTAGAACAACACTGACAGAGTCAGAACCCAACCTGACACCCTGTGGGGTGTTGGTGGCAGTCCAATTGGAAATGTGGCTCAGCCCTCCTGCAGTGTCAGGGGTGGTTCTGCTGGAGCAGGGATCCTGTAGGGAAGGATGGATTCTTCCTCTGAAGATCCAGTGGAAGGAGAGGCAGCTGCTGTTCCTCTGGGGAATCCCATGGAGAAAGCCAGGCTGGTGTCTCAAAAACCTCTGGATTCTATCTGGGTAGCAATGCTTGGCTCCTCCCTCTGGGCTCACATCTCCCAATGGGATGTTACAGTTCTTATCAGCCATGCAGGGACATTCAATGGCTGTTATCAGCAATGTCCCCTCCCGAGGGAGGWGTGAATGTGGTCACTCAAAGAGAGAGATAAAGCAAACTGCCCACTTGGCAAAGGTAATCTGCCATGCAGATGGGAATGGAAAACATCTTGCATTGCAATCTTTCCCTTTGCTTTCCTGTGCTCTGGAAAGAGCAATCCCATCAACTTTCCCCTCCTGTTTTCCTCAGGACACAGCTCAGTGCTCATTCCTGGATACAGGAAGGTAGGGAAGGTTTGACACCCATAAATACAGGGATGGGAGGTGTTGAAGGAGCATGAGAGCAAGGGCAGTGATCCCTTTGCTTTCCTGTGCTCTGGAAGGATCAATCCCATCAACTTCCCCCTCCTGCTTTTCCTCAGTGCTCATTCTCTTCCTGGTGCCAGAGCACTGCCCAAAGAGAAGCCACAAATTCCTGTTTTGGCAGCTTCTCCCATCCAGCTCATCAGCTCTTGGCCACAAGTATTTGCCAGAAGGTTCTGTGGTTTCTTTTTGCACCCTCTCAATGCCTCTCCTGCCCCTGGCTGTCCATGTGTGCTGCAGGTTGGGCAGGGAATGCCAGTGAGAGCCAGGATTTGGGCATGGCACCCTTTGTTTAAATAAATAAACGCTTGGGCACCACTCTCAGGCACTCTGCAGGACCAGGAGTTGGATTTTGATGGTCCCTGGGGGCTGGTCTCTCCCAAATCAGGATATTCTGTGATTCCAAGGTGATGGAAGGAGCAGGTTTGGGAGCAGACAGGGCTCCCATAATTTGGTTTTCAGCAGCAGCTCAGGCCCTGCTGGCATGGGTGGACACAGAGCAGCCCACCTTATTCATTTTATGACAAAAAAAGCCCCCGGTGGGGTTGAATTTGGATCTGCCCAAGTCTGCATTGCTGTTCTTGGCTCTTGAGGTTTTCCCGGTTTTGTGCCAGAGTTTCTTAGCTTGGCCTGTGCTGCTTGGCTCCTCCTGGGAGTGATGCTTCCCTGGGCTCTCCCACATCCCAGGGAAGTGCCCTGGGGCTGCTGCTGCAGCTTCTGATGAGGGATGGCAGAATATTCTCTATTTGTGGCGGAGCTTTCACCCCTGGGTAGATTTAAGGCACATACCCGGGGAACTTTGGGGTGTTCACATGTCTGGCCATAAATTATTAGCAGCAAAAAGTCACCATGAGTTGATTTTCCAGAAGGGCAGGAGAGTTCCTGCTCTTGAGGCAAGGCAAGGGAGGGTGGGGAAGGAAAGGCAAAGCACCCCAGGACAACATTTTAATTAAATTTGCCAGGTATCCCTTCAGCTCAGCTCTCACTCATTAACCCGTGCAGGACTTTGAGTTCAGAAACTGCAATTTTGCTCCCTTTCCATTCAACCTGCCCCTCCTAAACTCTCCATGTGTGTGTTTTCCAGCAGGAAAATYACTTTTTGCTACCACAAAGAACTGCTCCCACTTCCAGCTGCTGCTTGGAGCAGGGGTGTGTGTTTTGGGCAGGGAAGAAAATCCCYGTGGTGTTGGATTTTCACAGAGAGCAGCCCTGGTGTGTCCTTGCCAAAGCCTGGCAGGGCTCTTGCTGTCAGCTCTGTGCAAACACTTTTATCTGCTGCCAGAAAGGACTTTGGCCATTTTCTGTTCRATAAACAACATTATGTAAGGGGCCTCTTCATTGCTGGGACAGCTCTGAGGGCCCTCACACCCAGGGTTGTGACTTGGATAAGGGAAGAGATGAGGATCTGACTCCATGTTCCAGAAGGCTTGATTTATTATTTTATKATATATATTACATTAAAACTATACTAAAAGAAGAGAAGAAAAGGTTTCATCAGAAGGCTAGGCTAAGAATAGAACAGCAAAGAATGATAACAAAGGCTTGTGGCTCAGACAGAGTCCGAGCCAGCTGGGCTGTGATTGGCCATTAATTAGAAACAACCAACATGAGACCAATCCCAGATGCACCTGTTGCATCCCACAGCAGCAGATAATCATTGTTTACATTTGTTTCTGAGGCCTCTCAGCTTCTCAGGAGGAAAAATCCTAAGGAAAGGATTTTCCATAAAAGATGTCTGCGACACAGGGTCTCAGCTCTGCACCAGCCCCCTGCTCATGCTGAGCTGATGGTTATCCCAATTTTCTGCTCAGGACCTGGCCAGGGTGTAGCAAACAGGCTGGAATCAGGGTTTCTGCCCTGCTGGGATGAGTGAGGCCCTGGCACTGGGGAACTGCCCATCATTACAGGTGATCCACTGTGGCTTCTCAGCAAAAAAGGGATTTTTTTCCCCCTAGAACAAGTGGGACAAAAATTATGCAGCCAGTTTCAGAAATATTTCCAGGCCTTCTAATTTTTTTTTAAAGTAATTTTAAAATTAATTTTCAATATCTTCATTGTCCATCAGAAGAGTTTGTGTTTCAGAAAGTTTACAGAGAAGATCATGAGCATTTTTAAGAGAAGAGTTTGGTTTTAGCCAGTTAGTTTTAGTTTTACCCAGCTCCAGCTTGGATGGTTTACAGAAAGGGAGCTCTCCAAGAGACCAGGAAATGCTGGTTTTAAAGTGAAATTTGGGTGCTGTAGGAAAGGGCCACTTCTCTGAAATGATCTGGTCTGGCTCAGGAGGGATGAGGAACTGAAAAATGAGGAAAGGGAAGTAAATGCTTCATGGGTTTATATTTCAAAGCCAATTTTCTTAATTCATTTTATTTTTCCTCTCCAGAGGTAGTTTGAATCCTCTTTCTTAATGATGTGGAACACAAGGTTCACTGGGGGAAGAAATGCACATTTGGCCATCTGTGTTGAGTGTTTTCCTTTGTGTCAGCCGTGCCCGATTCCTTCAGTGGATCCATTCATCCCAGGTGGGTTTGGACACTTCTCCTGCTGAGGATGGGATCCCTGGGCTGTCTGCAGAGAGCAGTCCTGTGGTAGCACTGATGGGGATTAACTTTTTCTCAGCAGGATGAAGATTATATAAAAAAATAAATCACTTTCTTTAGATTTGGCACAAAATGGCACTGGGGAGAAGCTGGAGGACTCCTGGTCTGGGGAAGGAGGATGGTCTGTGGGAGCTTCTCACCTTCCTCACATTGCCACAGGCAGGGAGGCATTCAGAGAGATCTACCCAGCCCTGAGGTGTTTGCAGCCCAGAAAGTGCCTTTTCTGCCCCAAAAAGCTCCTTGCTTCTGGTGGGGAGCTCTGGGTGCCCAGAACCTCAACAGGAAAACAACTTGAACTAGAACCCCCAGGGCATGTTTTGAGCTGTCACCAGCCTTCCTTTCCCTCCTCCCCCCAGCCACAGGTGGTTACAGAGCCACTTGTCCTCCTCAGCTGTTTGCATTTCGTGGGGCGAGGCTGGCAGCACTCTCCATCCCMAGAGCGATTCCTCAAAACCCAAACTCAGCTTCTCCCGATGCTCCAGCTGCAGGAAGAGCTCTTGCTCTCGCCCAGCCGGTTCCTGGCTCGTCCCTGTGCCRGCAGAGCAGCTGCTCCACGGCTCTGTCTGTGCCCTGCAGCTCCCCCCAAGGCTTTGGGACACACTTTGGGGCCCGGGCATTCCCAGGGAGATCTGCCAGCCCACAGGGCTGTTTTCCAGGCCCTGCAGGCTCCTTGGGAATTGCAGCCAGGAGATAAGGTATCTGGAAATCTCSTTTCTCCCCAGCAGCCAGTCCAAAAAGCACCGGAGCCAAAGGGCAGAGCTGAACGTGCCCTTGGGGCGCTGACGCAGCTCCTGCCATGTTAACCCTTGGATCAGGGATGCACCCAGGGAAAGGTGATGGGAACTCTTTTCCCTTCCCTGAGAGGGGAGGCCAATCCCAGAGGKGCTCCCAGGTTTTAATTCCCACCACAATGCTGGAAGGAGAAAGGGCTGTGGGAGGTTGGGTCTTCCCTCCCTGCTGCACCAACACCTGAGGCTGTGATGGGTCCTGTCCCCTTGGGGAGGAGCAAAGTGCCAAAAGCCTTTGGATAAAGCTGTTTGAGCAGCTGGAGAATTTATCCAGGCCTAGCTGGGACTTGAAACAGGTGGGAAAAAAGCTGGGTTTCAACAAATAAAGCTTTTGTTAAATAGAAAAAAATATTTTGCCCTTAAAATACAGTTGTGTTTCCAAGCTGTTCTAGCAGAGCATGGAAACCCTGAGCACATGGGAACCAGGAATCACATCCAGCCACCATTCCACAGGCTGGACAAGCTGTGATAGGGCAGAGGGAGGGAAAACATCCCCTTCCCAAATTCCTCAAGCAGCAGATGAGTCCTGGAAAGGTTATTTTGGGAGAGGGAGATGCTGCCTGCAGCCTAACACAAACACACCAGGGAAAAACCTTCCATCACCTCCTTGTGGGATTCCAATTATTGATTGGTTTCTCCTTATCTTGTGCCACTCTTGACTCACGGGGTTATTCAGCAAGAATTTTCCACCTGAACTTTCCAGCCTGGAGCTGGGAGCTGCTGGGACAGGCAGGGGAGCTCAGGTAAGGAGATTCCCCTGGGACCCCACAGGGTTGGGGTTTGCCCCTTCCAGGGGTTTTGGGGCAGTTTGATCAGTGTGGGTGTGTGTGGTGCTGATGGGCTCCAGGCTGGTGCTGGGATAGTTCTGCACAGCTCAGGGAACAAAGAGGGCAGGAAGGAAACCTGTGACTTTAGATTTGTTGTCACTGAAATATTTGCTCTGTGAAATTCAGCCCTGGCCACGAGTGCTGTGGCACAAGGAGCTGATAAGAGAGGTCACCTGGAGCAAGTCTAAGCGACCACTTGGCTCTCTGCTGGTGTCWTTTCTCCCTGCAGCCTTTTCAGGAGCAGAAGGGCTCATTCCAGCAGTTGTTTCCTGCGGGTTCATTGCTCCCAGGGCACATTCCCTGTGAGGAATAGCCTGCAGGCAGGAGCTTCACCAGAGCTGGCAAAGCTTCCAGCCAAGAAAATCAGATTCTCTGCCTCRTTCTGCCCTCTCTAATCACAGAATAACCACAGACTGGTGTGGGCTGGGAGGGACCTTGAAGCTGAGATTCCTAAATTGATGTTTATTATGGTGACAGTATTATGCTGAGCTTCAGCATCTCCTACAGCCACAGAGAGAGCACAGGAGCTGGTGGAATATTGTGGGGTTTGTTCCCAGATCTCTTCAGGAGGGTGAGCAAGGAGTCTTGGGAGACACAGGGCTGGGAATTTGTCCTGCCAGGCCTGGTGTCAGGGRGTGATTGCTGCCAGCAGGAGACACATTTTTGTCATAAGCTGAATGATAAATCTCCACTTCCCATCCTTCTCTGTGCTGCTGCTGTCTCTGATGCCGGRCTGGGGGACACAAACTGTCACCGTGATTTTTTCTGAAAAATCCCTTTGCCAGGATTTTTCTCCTGAGAAGCCTCAGAAAAGAAATGTAAGCAATAATTATCTGATTGCTTGGAATGTGGTCTGGAGGTTGCTGACCAACAGGTGCATCTTTGATTGATTGGTTCCATGTGAATTGTTTTTAATTAATGACCAATCCCAGTCCAGCTGTGTCAGACTCTGGTCTGTTACAGGTTTTTATTGTTCATTCTTTTCTAACCTTCTGTCTGGATCCTTTCTCTTGCTTTAGTATAGTTTTAGAATGGAATGGAATAGAATGGAATGGAATAGAATGGAATGGAATAGAATGGAATAGAAATCAGCCTTCTGAGATCTTGGAGCCAAATTCTCCCACCTCATCCTGGGGACCCTCACAMCACSCCAACAACAAATAGCTCTGTGAGGGTGGGATGTGAGGTCTGGCTGGGATGTGCCCCTCACTGGGACGTCCCACGGGCTCCCTTCTGCTCCCACAGTGGCYCCACCATGGCTGGGAAGAGGTCCAGGTGCTCCTTCTCCAGGCTGGAGCTGATCCTGATCGCGTGCCTGGTGCTGATGATCTCCCTCACCGTGGCGCTCCTGGTCCTGCACTTCCTCACCAAAACCACCAATGGCAAGTGGAGCTACCCCAGCCCCTCGGAGCCCTCTGCCCCAGGGGGTGCCCAGGGCAGGGTTTCAATGAGSGGGGGACAGGTGGAGGTCTCCAGGCCACTGCTGAGCTGTCACCACCACCTCTGCTCGTGGTCCTTCCGCCCCAGCACAGCAGCAGCGCTCTGGGCGTGGATGCACAGCCCCAGGGGTGGGCTGGGCTTGGCTGCAGGGATCCATCCCTTCCTTCCATCCTCCCTTCCCTCTCTGTGCCTGCTGAGAGCCCCTCRCTCCCAGCATGTGACCAACCCCATCACAGCCCCAAGCCCATCCCCAGGCACAGGGCATGAGGGTGTCAGGAGCTGGACTCAACATCCCACCAGCGGGACCTTCCAGCTTCCAGATTTTGGTCTCAAATTGGATGTAGTTCACATTTGGGACKCAAAACTTCATGGTTTTAGGCTTTGCACAAGTGATTCTCCTCTGTGTCAGAGCTCTTGGAGGAGGAGGTGGTGGATGAGTATTTCTAARGGGGTGGCTCAGTTGGCTGGTGTCATTTTAAAGGACACAAGTGGCATCAGCCTGTGGCCAGGGTGTTTCCCTTCTCCTGTGTTTCAAGTGACAGCCCAGGAAAGGCCAGGCTGGGAAGAAGGAGCATCCCCTGGTCCCAAAGCAGCTGCCTGGGGAGGGTTATGGGAACAGGGCCAGCACCCAGAAATATTTCATGTTTTCCCACAGTGTTATCTCAGCCTGCAGTGATCTGGGGCTCTGGGATTTCCTGACATGCAGATAACCCTTCTGATTGATTATGATTTGATAGCCATCCATGGCTTTTCTTCCAGGGGTTTGCCCATCCTGGAAGGATTTTTGCACCTTCCTTGTGGCTGGTGGGTGAGATGTGACCTCCATTGGGAGAAATTTTCCTCACCATTAGCCTGGACATCCCTGCTCAGAACTGCTTTTCCCAGCTCTGAGTTTCAGCTGGCTCTGCTGGGGTTTTTTGGGGGAAGACCAGGGCACCAGTGCTGGACACAGGATGTGTTGGACGTGCCCCTCTCTCTGCCCCAGTCCTCTCCCAACAGCTCCTGGCACACCATCCCTTTTCTTACCACAGCTGAGCCGAACTGGCTCTGTCAAACAGCACCTGGCCCTGGTTCCTGCGTGGCCCTGGTGGGCTTGGAGGGTTTGACTGGGAATGCTGGGCTGGCTCCCCCTGGCTGTGCATCACCACCCATCTGACACTGCCCAGTGACCCTCTGGGGAGATCCCTGGGGGCTTCTTCACSCCTGCCTTGCCACCCCAGGGGCCTTCACCGGCTCTGCACGTTGAGAGCTCGCTGGAAATCCCCTCAGAGCACTCAGCCAGAGCCCTTTGGCCTCTTCTGTGCCCAGCTCTGCTCGCTGGTGTGTTCACTGATCTGCCATTTGATGTTCTCACAGATTGCACCAACACCATAGCAGAGGAGGCAAAGTACTTGGTGGGTGTTGGCAGAGCTGATTGCACGGGGCCTGTGGCACAGGTGCCTCTGGTGAGTTGGGGGAATTCCTCATGGGGTTGCTGAAATACTGATTTTTCATCCTTTGGGAGTGYTTTTTGGGCAGGATTTCCTGTTTAGAGCCTCTGCCCTGCCAAGTGTGCGTCGCCTTCAAACCTAAATTGAGATTTCCTTGAGGTTTGGAGCAATGTGGGCTGGTGGCAGGTTGGGAGGAGATGGGCTTTAATGGTTGGGCCCCTTCCAAGCCCAACCATTCCATGGAATGTGGGGCAAGGCAGAGCTGCAGCTCGCAGTTGTTGAATGACCCCACGGAAAAAGCAGAGGAATAAATGGCTCAGTATTTATGATGGAGCTCCTCTCTTGCAGATGGGATATGGCCTGTGGCACAGGTCCCTCTGGTGGAATTCCTCATGGGGTTGCTGAAATACTGAYCTTTTTCATCCTTTGTGAAGTGTTTTTTGGGCAGGATTTCTGGTTTAGAGCCTCTGCCTTGCCAAATGTGCGTTGCCCTCAAACAAAAGTTGAAATTTCCTTGAGGTTGGGAGCAATGTGGGCTGGTGGGAGGTGGGGAGGAGATGGGCTTTAAGGCTCCTTCCAAGTCCAAGTCCATTCCAAGCCCAAGTCCATTCCATGGACTGTGGGGCAAGGCAGAGCTCAGAGTTGTTGAGTGACCCCTGGGCAAATCTACCTGGGAAAAGCAGAGGAATAAATGGCTCAGTGTTTATGATGGAGCTCTGTCASAACTCAGGACAYCCCTCTGGCTGTCCTGGATGGCTCCAGCCCCTGCCAGGGGGCTCAGAGACCCTGGCACAGAGCCCAAGGCACCTGTGACTTTGATTTGACCCATGGAGCAAATTACCACCTTTCTATGAAGAATTACAAGTCAAGAGAGTTTAAGTAGAATAATAGTTAGTTTGTCTCGGGGTGAAAAATAGATTTTTGGGGTTTTTAGAATGGGGGCTCGGGGTCCCAAGATGGAGGAATTTGGGCATGCCCTGTCCTTCTTCTTTCTTCTTCCTAGCCTGCATGTTCTGGGTGATGGTGGCACTTTTGGATTGGTTTAAGGTAAACTCACTGTCTAACACAGGTGATGGGTATTGGGTAGTTATGGTAAATAATGTACACGTSGTTTTTAGTATAAAAAGATAACACCAGTGTGCCTCTGTCTGACCTGCTGAGCAGACCTCAGCAGGCCAGAGAAAGAATTTTATAGATAAGAAACAATAAACAACCTTGAGAACGAGAACTGAAGAGCCCTGACTCCTCCTTCGACCGCCAGGCTGGGAAAAGAGACTTGCACGTGTCCCAGAGTCACTGCGACCAACAGAAATCCCCAGAGAGCTCCTCTCTTGCAGATGGGCTATGCCAACCCCGAGCAGGTGGGCGGGGGGCTCCTCTCCCGCCTCTACAGCCGAGCCTTCATCGTGGCAGAGCCCCAGGGCTCCCGGCGCGTCGTCTTCGTCAGCGCCGACATCGGCATGGTGTCCCAGAGAGTCAGGCTGGAGGTACCAGGGGCTGCAAGGGAGGGCTGCCAGCAATCTTTGGGGTCTCCTTGGGATGATGCTGTGTCTCTGCTGGAGGAGAGCTCAGCAAATGAGGCTGGAGTTTTCTCGCTCTTCTGTTAGTGGGAGGATTACCAGGAGCTCATTGGAATCACAACTAAATTATCATGGTGACTCTAATGCAGCAGAGGGGTGGGAATCAGAAAAAYAGAAACTTCCACAGACAGTGAAGGGTTTGATCTGCAGCCTTGGGAGAAGCTYGGATTGATGTAAAAATAAAACACACAGACATTAAGCAGAAAAAACATAAAAAACCATAAACTTGTGTTTCTATAGTTGTAATTAAGAATATGCCTTAAGKAAGTGAAAAACTGCACTGATAAGATGGTGAAGGGTTTATAATGTAGAAARCCATACTGATAAGATGGTGAAGGGTTTATAATGTAGAAAAMCATAYTGATAAGATGGTGARGGGTTTATAATGTAGAAAACYRTATTGMTAAGATGGTGARGGGTTTATARTGTAGAAAACTGTATTGCTAAGAGGGTGAAGGGTTTATAATGTAGAGGTGTGGTTGTATGGGGTGAGCTGAGAGTTTAGAAGTTATAATAGAAGCATGTAAGTGTGGCAGAAGCCCATTGGGCAAAAGTATCCACACTGAAGTAAAGGTGATGGGTTAGAAAAGCAAAATGAACCTTGTGGCATCTGTGCATTGGGTTAGAAAGTTCTACATTGCCTTGTAACAAAGAACTTGTGACTACTCTGAGCTATGGCCGAGTGCTTGCTCCTCTAAAACCTCACAGCCTCTGAGACTGATGTTTATCTGAGCAATAAATGATTCTTAGCCCAAAAATAGTCCCATCCCTTCATTACAAAGCRGTGACAATGACGGGGAGGTGCTGGAGGACTGTGGATCCTCCTGGGATGATCTGGGATGCGCTTCAGGTTGGATATAAAGGTCTTTTACCAGATATTCCTRTTTTGATCCTCCTGCCAAGCCAACAGCTACAACCTTGTTGTTGTGCCAGGCAGAAAGAGAAGGGTGAGGAGGGGGATGGATGGATGGTTGGGGTTTTTTTGAGCATATGAAGGGGTTTTTAGGAGCATTTGCTCCCCTCAGGTGCTGAAGGAGCTGCGGAGCAAGTACGGCGAGCTGTACCGGCAGGACAACGTCATCCTCAGCGGCACCCACACCCACTCAGGGCCTGGGGGGTACTTCCAGTACACCCTCTTCTGGATCACCAGCAAGGGGCTCATCCAGCCCACCCTCAAGTCCATCGTGAATGGCATTGTGAAGGTCGGTGTCGCCCAGSTCAGGGTGTTGGCGCCCAGCACAGCCCTGGCTGGGGTGTTTSGGGTGGCACCTGCCTGCTTTGAGGTGGGCTTGCTTGTTTGCAGCTCAGAAAGCAGGAGCTTTGAACCCTTTCTTCAGAGACAGCTGTTGGTAGTTTAAAAATGTTGTTGTAATTGTTGAGAATTTTACATGAGTTTAGGAAAAAATCCCAAACAAGCCCCTCCAAATTCCAAGAAAGGTGTGGGGATGGACAGGGAGGGAAAGAAAGAGATTTTCCAGATAACCTCCCACAGACTGATRGTCCCTGTCTTGCTGCTTTGCAGAGCATAGATATTGCCCATGAGAACATGAAGAAAGGAAGGCTCTTTATAAACAGAGGCACAGTAGAAAACAGCCAGATCAACCGGAGCCCCTTCTCCTACCTCGCCAACCCGGAGTCCGAGCGGAACAGGTAAAACATCCCCAGGCAGGAGGAAAAAAATTAACTAAAATTAATTAAAATTAATTAATTGAAAAGGGCYTGAAAGCTGTAGCTGCCCTCTCCAAGCATGAGGAATTGGTCAAGGATGAGACCTTGTGCTTTATTTAACAAATAAAGGGTCAGAGGGCATTGAGGTGCCGTCCTTGGTGCATGAATTTGTGTTCTCTCCATTTGCTGGAGGAGCAGTGCCTGAGCACAGTGACAGCCRCAGCTCTCCCCTCACCTTCCCAGCTGGTTCCAGGTGCTTCTCGAAGGCCCTGCTGTGTGCTGGTGGTACCTGGAATAACCTTTTCACATCCTTGCTCAGCCTAGAGGGGATTTAACCTGCAGAGCACCAGAGCACGGCCCTGACTCTGATGGGATTTCCCTGCTCTGTTCCCATCCAGGTACTCGTCCAACACGGATAAAGAAATGGTGCTGCTGAAGATGGTAGATGAGGATGGACRCGAGCTAGGCCTCATCAGGTACTGACCACCAGAGCAGCAGGTTTTTATCCACACCCTCATTATTTTTTGTAGGAATTAAGGTGTTCTGTTTTTCCCTCCTTTTTACATCACTGACTCCTCCTGGTTCCTTTGAATATAATAATCCCKGCAAAATAGAATTTATGGGTTCCTGCAAGAGTCAGTTCAGGTCTGTAGGAGCTCTTGGTGGCTCTGATAATGACAGTGACAAATTCTGTAACAATCCAAGGCCTGGATTGTTACAGCCATGAGCCCTCCTGGTTAGGAAGGGACAGGATGGGAATATTCTGCTCTTGTTAATCCATCCCTAAGCACCATGACTCTCTGTGTGTATTCTCCCAAAGAAAATTCCCATAAATTTGGAATACAAAAATTCAATAGGATTGAACAGGTCCATTGCTGCTGCATGGAGTGAACAGAGCATTTTGCCTTTTGTAATTTCACTTTAATTTCAATTTTGACCTCTCCTCAGCTGGTTTGCTGTGCACCCGGTGAGCATGAACAACTCCAACCACCTGGTGAACAGTGACAACGTGGGCTATGCCTCCTACCTGTTTGAGCAGGAGAAGAACAAGGGAATGCTCCCTGGAGAGGTGGGAGCRCCCAAAGGAATGGGGGGAAACAGGGCTGGGACAGGGAGGGGTCAGGTGGGACAGCAGGGCCAACACAGGAACACAAGGACTGTGGTGAATGCTTTGATTTATTTCCTTTTTCAGAAGGGAAATTGGAAGGTGTATTCTTGACTTTCCAAACTAGTAATCAGTGGCAGTTATTCAGACTGGAGGAATAACTCACATTTATTTTGATTAAAWTCTGGGGAGGYTGKKGTTGCCYCAWYCCTGGAAGTGTTCAAGCCTTGAAGTGTCCCTGCAGTCAGTATCAATAGTTCTCACGCCATAAATCAGTCATGGTGAGTGCCTGGAAGGAAAAAACTCCTGTGCCAGGTGCTCCAATGACCCATAAACATCTGATCAGCAACACGAGAAGCTGGGGAAGAGCTGAGGTGGAAGAGGGGGAGGAGGAAACAYTGTCTGCACACCAAGGTGGTGTGAAGCTCTCCCTGAAATGGCACCACGYGCATCCAATCCTCCCCTGCCCCTCCTGAGATGGGCTGGGCTTTGCAGCTTTCCCTGCCGGGCACTGTAAGGTTCCCCTGTCCTTGGCAGGGCTCTTTTGTGGCCGCCTTTGCCTCGTCCAACCTGGGAGACGTGTCCCCCAACACGCGGGGCCCCTTCTGCGCCAACACGGGCGAGTCGTGTGACAACCCCCAGAGCACCTGTCCCATCGGAGGGGTGAGTGTGTCCCGCCTGTCCCCACCCTCTGCTTCACCACTGGGCACGGGGAGGGCATGACAAGGTAAAAAATCCCCTCTTTTTGGGCCGTCCTGGGTGCCACTTCCAGGAATTTACCGCGCTTTGTCCCTCGCGCACCCGATTTTCTGGGTGYTCACCCCAAATTTAACTTGAGTGTAGCAACCCCGTGGCTAATTTTGATGTGGCCTGCAAGGAGCCCTCAGTTCCCACAGTCTGGCAGTGCCAGATGCTCTCCATAATCACTGATCACCACACAAATTTCCCAACAGGCCACCATGTGCATGGCCAAGGGGCCTGGGAAGGATATGTTTGAGAGCACCAGGATTATAGGGCAAAATATCTACTTGAAAGCAAAGGTAAGGGATATTCTGCTTTCTGAGTGTGTGTGAGTGCTGCTATGACAGGAATTCAGGCTCCTTTGAGCAGCTTGATTAGCCTTGTGGCTCCCTTCCCACTGGATATTCCCTATTCTATCTCTTATATTCCGTATTCTATCTTTGATCTCCTACATTCCATATTCTGTCTTCTATCTCCTACATTCCATATTCTGTCTATCTTGTACCTGTTTTGGCGAATGTTTGTAGATTCAAATTACTCTAAAGTTCCTTGATTTTGCTTTTATTGGGCAAATAATCTCTGCAACCAGCTGGTGATGTCTKTGTCTGCTGTGGAATCAAGAGGACCTCAGAGCCTGGAATTTGTTAGGACAGTGTAGGAAATCTTAATGGTAGGGAAAAATTTCCTCAGGTAGAACACATCTGATTAGAAACCTGAATTTAGACTTAAAAAACATACTTTAACATGAATTTAGACTTAAAACACATACTTTTATTTAGATACATCCTTGCAGGTGTTGCCATTTGAAAATGCTGGTTTGGGGTTTTGGTCTCAGTGTTCCTCACTGGGATTTGATGAGGATGTTCCCTCTCATCCTCTCCCCCTCCCTCCCATTCATCTCAAAGGCATCATGATGGGAAAAATCCTCCTGGGAGAGCTCAGAGACACCACCACACCCCACCTGGGGGCCAGTKTGGCATCACATTCCCAAAGTGACTCAAAAGTGAGGTAAAATGTGTGCCTGAAGCCCCCACAGAGGATGCTCCCCTTGCTCTGCTTGGCCCTGCATTTCCTCAGCCCTAAGGGCTCCCTTTTGTCACCTGTGGGCTCTGAAGCCACCCTGGACTGAATTTGGTGGCTCCCCTCCYGTGTGATGTGAGAGCAGTGAGTGCAAGGAGAGTTTTTGGCAGCATTTCAGGGGCTGGAGCTTGTGGGAACTGCAGCGTGTCCAGCAGAGGAGGAAGAGCAGGAGGCTTGGTGGTGGCTTTTCCTTCAGGTGCCCCTGTCCCCAGTCCAAGAGTGCTGGTGTGTGCATCAAACACAGTGGAAAAACTGCTGGTTTGTGTCTTTACCACCTCAGACTCCTGCCCTTCCAAGGCTGTGCCCTCAGCTCCTTCCAGGAATGTCATTAAACCTSTAAAACTTCTGCCAACCCTTCCCATGGACCAACCTGAGGCTGGAAAACCATTCCCTGAGGGGCTGAGTGTGTGTGGTAAACACCTTCAGCTGTCAGGAGTGCAGTAAATACCTGCAGCAATTGGAGGCAGTGAGTAGAGCAAAACTTCTTCTTTCTCACAGAAAACATTTTTTCTGCTTGGTCTAAGATGTGAGAAATGCAACCAGGGGAAGGTTGTCCTGAGAACAAGAGAAGTGTCCTCCCTCCCTGAGACAGGGAGAGCTTGCAGGTGACAAAAATAAAGGAACTTGGGAATAAGAGATTTGCATTAATATAGAATTTGCAGGCAACCCCTGACGAGGAGAGAGAATGATGCATCTGACTCCATCTTATCAGAAGGCTAATTAATTACTTTATTATACTATATTATTCTATACATCTAAAAACTGAACCTGCCAAGCACTCAACTCTGTACCCAACTGCTCTGAATCTCGTGACTSTCACCCCRCAGTCCCAACACACACAAAGAACCAAAACCCCATCACTTTGGGTAGACAATCTCCATATTGCATTCCACTTCTGCACAAACACAGGCACAGCAAATGAGATMAGAAYTSTTTTTCCTTTCTCTGAGGTTCAGASAATGTGAATCTCAGAAATATTCTTGGGAAGGATTGTGCCTTGCTTTTCTCTGTGAAGAGAGATGTGGTGACAYATTAACGTGAGCAAATATCCATATGGCTGTTCCTGACCGCTTGTCCCACAGGGATTTTTTTCCCACCTCATGTGTCCCTTAGGAGCTGTATGAAAAAGCCTCCCAGGAGGTGACAGGACCCCTGAGCTCAGCCCACCAGTGGGTGAACATGAGCAATGTGTCCGTGGAGCTCAACGCCACACACACGGTGAGAGCAGCATAACCCTCCTGTTCCCCCAGCAGCACCTGCCACCAGGAGGGAAAATGGGCTTGGTCCCATATTCTCCTGCATCAACACCTGACACAGGGAGGGAAAATGGGATTTGTCTCTTTTTYTTTTTCTTCTCCCCTTCTGATTTAGGTTCAGACCTGTAAACCAGCCCTGGGGCACAGCTTTGCTGCGGGGACTATTGATGGAGTGGGGGCTTTCAACTTCACCCAAGGTAATTTGGGGGCAGATCCCAGTGGGGCATCCCCCAGGTGGACTGACAGCCCTGCAGTCACTTCACAGCATCCAAAGGGATGGGTTTTGGGAAGGTGGAGGGAACCAAACAAACCTTGCAGGTTTGTCTATGGCCATTTGGGAAAAGGATATGGCCACRGCCTGGAGGAAGGAGAGCAAGAAGAAAGAGCTGATTTGGGGCTGTCCTGCTCATTTRTCCTCCTTCCCTGGGAGCAGGGAGTGTCTGAGAGCTGCTGGGGCAGCTGAGGAACAGAGTTTAAAGGTGTTTYCCCCTCAAGGCTCAGTGGAAGGGGACCCGTTCTGGGATCAGATCCGGGACCAGCTGCTGGGAGAGCCCTCGAACGAAACCAAAGCCTGCCACAAACCCAAGCCCATCCTCTTCAACACAGGAGAGGTAAGGACACACCTGTGGGGGTGCAGTGATCACTGGGCTGGGATCTGGGATCCCAGTCCCTCATGGCTTTGTCAGGGAGCTCTGTGATGTCTGCTGAAGAACGAGGAGGGAGCATGGCCTACCTGGGCTCTGCAGAGCTGCTGCTCCACTGGTCSAGCCCATCCCCATGCTCAGGGCATGGCTTGGTGTTTTCTGAGCTCTGCTTTACAACTCYAACTGGAAATTGCTGCCCCTTTTCCCACCTGATGCTCCCTTGGCACCGAGGCAAACGTTACTGCTGTACAGAGGGATCATGTCCAGGGTTTTCAGAGCACTTAAACGAGGCCATCTGGGTAAGGAAATCCATTGTTATTCCTTTCACCGGCCTCGTTAAAAGCTTCCCTGCTGTCACTTCGTGTTCCATCAGCTCCTCACCTCAGCTGTCCCCAAAAGAGGCCCCAGCTCCTCCCAGCCTCCTCCTCCATGCAGGATGGTGTTACTGAGAGTAAATTACACTTTATTCTTAGGGCTTTAGCACATTTTAGGGATGCTCTGGCAGCCCTCCTGCTTCTGATGTGCTTCACAAGCTTTTGTCATTCACGTTTTGCCCCCAGCAAACTGCTCCTCAGGAAAAACCCATTTTTTGGCTTGCTAGAGTGGGATTTTTCATCTCCTCATCAATCCCAATTCTCTCCGTTTCCCATGCAGGTGAGGGGTTTCTAGGTGCAACCCCGACCTTCTTTACCCACTTTGCCTAAAGCTGCCCCTCTGGCAACACCTTATTTAGGGTTTTTTTGGCCTTACCCATAGTATTTACTYGTGCCTTATGTGACTCTTATGGTCAGACATCACATGAAGGTAAAACACCTTCTCACGTGTTTCACAAATAAATTTAATTGACAAATAAATTCACAAAGCAAATCCATCTGCCTGGTTGGTGACTACAGGAAGGAAAACACCTCAGATTATTTTTTTTCSCTACTAAACCAGGGTATTTATATGCACTTTTTCCTGCCCCTCAGATGACCTGGCCCCAGCCCTGGCACCCAGCCATCGTGGATGTGCAGATCGCTGCCATCGGCTCCCTGGCAATCCTTGCTGTGCCCGGCGAGTTCACGTGGGTATTCCTTGGCTCTTGCTGCATTTACTGCAGCCAGATTTCCCTCAGACCTCCTGGAACAGTTCTGCCTGCAGGTAGAAAGGGGGGCAGGCTCAAAATTATCCCCAGAATCACCCTGAGAACGACTGAGATGCACACAGGCATCCTGYATCATTTTGGTTGTAACAAAATGCAGTTCCAAGGAAATGGAAGGAATTTGTTAACTTTGATTCTGTTTTGGGCACCACAAACGCCACAATGATTGCACTGACTGTTGTTGATGCAAATTTAAACAGGATCATGATTTATCTCTTGTACCTTTATTCCTACCCTGCCCTGGGGTGCCTCCAGCCCCTTCTCCCTGGCTGTGGTGATGGGCGTGAAATGTTTTGAGGTGTTTTGGTTGAACTTGAGCACAGAGGCTTTTAAGGGATGTTGGACAGTGTTGTGGGAATTTCTGGTGGGTGCTGCAAGTCCAGCCAGCAATTCCTGCTTTAGATCCCAACCCCGGGGGGGTTGAACTGTGCTGCCAGAGAACAGGGACAGGACAAGGGGAAAGGGCCTCAAGCTGGGCCAGGGGAGGCTCAGCTTGGCCAGCAGCAGGAATTTCTGCATGCAAAGGCTGCTCAGGCCTTGGCAGGGGCTGCCCAGGGAGCTTTGCAGTGCCCAGCCCTGCAGGTGTCCCAGGAAGGGCTGGAGGGGGCACTCAGTGCTCTGGGCTGGGGACAAGGTGGGCACTGGGCACAGSKKGGWYTCCAYGGGCTKGCAGGGATTTTCCAGCCTCAGKRATYCTGGGATTCCACGATTCTGGAGCCTGACTTTGTTCCCTCCATGCCCCAGGACCATGTCTGGACGCAGGCTGCGGGAGGCTGTTCAAAGGGTGAGTTGCTGAGGTTCCCCAGAGCACAGCACATCTGGAATTCTCTTTTCTTCAGCCTCCTGCTTTTCCCCTCCTCTCCTCCCAGCTGGGCTCATGGGGCTCGTGTCCCACAGATGTTTCCTTCTCCCATTTTCTTCAGACAGATTTTCCATCTGCTTCCTGACAGGCAGGAGGAATGAATATCCTCCCCAAAACACCAACTGATCGGGTTTCAGTCCATTAAGGCAATTCCACAGGGATCCAGGCACAACTGATGCCAGCAGGAGCTTGGCTCTGGGATGGAGAGGTTCAGCTCCTTAATCCCTACCAGGATTCTGCAACATGAGAACAACTGGGAAAAAAAAAGAAAAAAAGGGCAAAAGTATTTTTTCCATTTGATTGACACATCCTGGCTGCAGCCTAAATAAAATCCTAGTCCCAGATGCTGTCACCACAATTCAGTGAGCCTTTCTCATACTTATATCCCTGATATTTTTAGGAGTATACAGACATCAGCTTCCAAAAAAAAATCCCCTAGATTTACTGGAATGTGAGGTCATTTGTCCTCTTTTTCTTTGGGGAGTGAATAGGAAACCTTAAAAAAGGCAAATTGCACTTGTAAGTTTGCATTCCTGGGCATCCAGCCCCCTTCCCACCATAACTTTGTATTCTGTCCTGAATAATACTAATAATACTAATACTAATAATAATAGCAACTAACATAACAATAATAATAATAACAACAATAACAACAACAACAACAACAATAATAATAATAGTAGTAGTAATAATAATAATTTTAAAAACCCAGTATAGTTGTGCATTAAGCAGTTGTTTCGAGGTAAGGGTTTTATTTCCTTCCTTAGGAATTTGATTCCCATGGGACACCAGGGATGAACGTTGTGATTGCAGGTCTGTGCAATGTCTACACCCACTACATCACCACCTATGAGGAATACCAGGTAAATGTTAAAACTGGGGATTGAATCTGTCTAACTGAGTTTACCTTTTGGCTCCAGGTGCTARTGATTCATAGGAAATTGTGTGTTTAGAGTTCTTCTCCTTTGCCACAAAAATGAGCAGGGGGAACGGGGAGGGAAGGTTGGAAGAACTGGGGTTGGAAGAATCCCACCCCAAAAAGTTGGAGGGGTGGCAAGTTGCATCATAGGCCTTTAAAAGAAGGTAAAAACTGKGCTAGTTGGAAGAGTCAAGAGGGTAAAAACTGTGGTAACTGGAARAGCAAAGAGGATAAAAACTGGAAGAGCAAACAGGCCCTCCCTGTTTGCAGCAGGTTGGAGAATGAGGAGTAACCTGAAATTGCAGCAGAAATACTTTGGCAAGTTGTTGGGGCTGTCTCCTTATCAGAAAGGGAATAAATAATAATATATCAGCTGATCTTGAGCTGGCTGGGATGGGATGTGCAAACCACTCAGGAGCCCTCCCAACCCTCCTCTCCTGAATTTGTCCTTTCCAGCTTCAACGCTACGAGGCTGCCTCGACTATTTATGGGCCACACACCCTTTCTGCTTACATCCAGCTCTACAGGGGCCTGGCCAAGGCTATTGCTCTGGTAAGCAGCTTTTCCTAAGTGCCACAGGCTGCTGGGGACATCTAAATCTTGAGTCAGTGGTGGTGGCTGTCCCTTACCGAGGCCACCCGACTGCTGTGCTCTYTCTTCAGAATCCACCTTGAGAAATGGAATGAAAATAATTCCTGTAATGGGGCCCTGACACCACCTGAGAAATTCTGGGGGTTTTGCAGCTCAAAGTATAGGAAATCAGTAYTTCTGAACTTTCAGCATGGCCTGARGTTGCTGSTTTTCTACCAAAAGGAAAATAAATCTGCTGTGGTTTTGGTGTACCTGGCATCACCACTGTGACCATGTGAATGGAGAGGAGCAATGGGCAGGARTATCCTGGGATGTTCTGGGGCTGGGTTTTAGGAGATCCCAGCAGCAGGTGTTCTGCTAGGATTGCTCCTGCACACCTGGAGATCCTCTGCTTTGCTTTCATGCTCACTTTATTATGCCTACAATGTGCGCCAGCAGAGGCTGGGAGGCAGAGCTGTGGTTCCTCAGGGAACCCTGGCTGTCCATGTGGATGTTTAACAGGCACATCTCCCCTCTCCCAGAATGGCACTCAGGAGCTGTCCCCTGGTCCAGAGCCCCCATTTTTCAATGTGACCAGCCTGACCCTGCTGCCTTCTCTGAGCGTCGAGAACGCRCCGACCGGTAAAACCTTTGGGGATGTGCTGGAAGAAGTGAGACCACAGTATCGAGAGGTGAGAGCTTCAGGGAAGCCCTAAAACCTGCTGGAGAAATTGCCTTTAAATTCTTGCCCCTCACCCCACAAGCCTGTGAGTTGTGGTGCCCTCAGACCAAACAGGTCTTGTCTCCCTTGTGGGCACGGCTGAGGAGGCAGGGACAGAGCATTTCCATGCCCATGCACTGAATGGGAATAAAATGGGTGGATAAAGAGGGAAATAAAAGCCCCTCATTCAGCACAAAGCAGATTTCCCCTTCTGCTTCAAAACAAAATAGCAGTTGATGAAGTAGGCAAATATTTTACAGGGATTTTTTGCAAGCAGCCATCAGGCCACCTTTGATGCCTCTGCCGTGGAATGTAAATGAAATGAAATCAAAATGTCAGAAATGGTTCTGTTTGCCATGCTCAGTGTTTAGATAAGATGTTCAGAGCAAGAGCTTTTACCTCCTTGCTGCCTCCTTACTCCCTGCAGTAAGGCAGGGAGGCATTCTGAAAAAAATCTCCCTTTTCTATGTGCAGTGGTGGAGTTTATCCAGCAAGCAGGACAAGTGGAATATCAAGGCCCAGAGCAGCAGTTCAAAGCACAAATTGCCCACTGCTGCTGCAACAAGTCAAATTATAAATAATTTAAAACAACAGCAACGACAAACCAAGYACAATTAAACACCACAAAACCAACCCACCCTTAAATACATCAAATGGCCTCTTCAAAGGATGCTCTTAATGTGCTGTTCAGCCTTTAATACAAATCTCAATTTCCCCCCAGGGAGAAGTTGCTGAAGTGACTTTTGTGGGTGCAAACCCCAGGAACTCTGCAGAGAATGCAGTAAGTGTGATGGAAAGATTCTGGAACTGGGGTGTTTGGGATTGATGGGATGATGCTGGAATTGGGGTGTTTGGGATTGATGGGATTGATGGGATGGTGCTGGAATTGGGGTGCTTGGGATTGATGGGATGATGCTGGAACTGGGGTGTTTGGGATTGATGGATATTTGGGTAGGATTTTTTCTTTGCTGGGAGACCAGAGGAAAATGGGAACGTTGTGCTTTGGGAATTCACACCACCAGAAAGCTTTTGGGGCAACAAAGTGAATTTGGGCTGTTTATGATCTCTTTATATTATTGAAGTTGTATGTGTTAGACCAGGCTGGCATCCAGGGCAAACCTGGTCTCTAATTTCCATCCTACCACCCTGCTGTTTTATTTTAACTAAGCAAATGAAATTAGAAAAGCACTTAATTCATTCCATCACTCACCTTGCATGGACAYTGTGGCTGCCCGTTCTCTTCCTACAGATAAGTTCTGTGCATCATTTATCAGGTTAATTTGTGCTTTGGCAGTAAAATATAACAGTAATTCCCACATTTGCCAGTAAAGCATGAGGAAGCAGAGTCCCTATCCAGCTTAAAGTGCCACAGAAGGTGGGGACCTGCCTGTCCCTTCAGTGTCTGTCCTGACTCTGGTGGTTTTGTTCCAGACTGAGCATAACTTCCTGACGGTGGAGAGATACTCCAGCATTTCCAGCAGCTGGCGTGTGGTGCTGAACGACGCCTCCTGGGACACCAGGTGGGTGCCCTGAGCAACTTCCCTGTCACACAGAATCCAGGGACTCATTCCTATCTAACCTGAAGGGCTTCATTCCAGAGCTCCCAGCCCCAGGTTAGTCTTGGCCCTGCAGGTGAGGCTCTCCAGATCATATTTGGGGGGGTTAATTTGGCAAAACTGGTGTTCCCCTTGCCTCCAGAATCTGGAATGGAGGCTTGAAAATTTGGGAAGGAGAGGAGGAAGGGCAAGAATTACAGAAGGTTTCTGGTCCAGCTTGCTGCTAGCCATATCCATGAATAAGATGCCAAATAGAAAACAGGAGAGACCCACAGGGAAAACTGGCCAGATGTGSTGTGCAGAATAAACAGACAAAAAATTAAAAAGCTTGGAAGAAAGAAAAGTGAAGGGTGGAGATGTCAGCTTTCTGGAGAARTATCCACAAAGCAAGAAGGCTGGTGACACATTTCAGAGCTGTAGGTGAATCTTCCTCAGCTTCCCAAGAAGGGCTCCCTCAGAGCCAGCTGAAAAATCCCTCGTGTCCAGATGATGTGTGGGGTTTTGAGGCTGAGAATTCTCTGCAGAGTTTTGGGGGTTGAGCAGAAAGGCTTTCGCACAAGGAGTCTGTRAAAGAAAATGGGCTTTTGATGTGGAAATGGGTGCCAAAAGTCCTGAGCTCAATAATTACAGATTTATTGATTTAAGTGACTATCCACCCTCTCAGTTTAGCTCTGCCCCTGCACAGTGAGGACTTTAAGATGCTCCAGGGAAGTTTATTTTATCTCGTGGCACGCAGTGAGCTCCAATGAAAGGTGGATTCCCTTGCTGAYGGCAGTTTTGGGCCTGTTTTGCAGGTTTTACTGGAGCAAAGGCTCYCGTGGCCAGAGCAATGTGACCATTGAGTGGCACATCCCGGCTGGCACGGAGCCCGGCGTGTACCGGCTGCGCTACTTCGGGCACTACAAGAAGAGGGTCACCCTCTTTCGTGTCATCTCTGTCCCCTTTGAGGGCTCATCCTCAGCATTTCAAGTCACAGCTCCATAGGTGACTCCCTTCCCTAAAGGAATGGGCAGAAGATTTGGTGTCTGGGCTTTGGATGGTTCTTGTGGGTTCTCTCCAACTCCAGGTGATTCCATGATGTTCTGGGGGGGGGTTTCTTGTCACTGTTGCCCCTTGGGTGCTGCTGGTTGTCATTTGATGTGCAAAACTTGACTTTCTGGGAAGTTTTGGCTTTTCCCTGCAGCTGAGTCTCCTCATGTGTCCTCAGTCAAGTGGTTTCTGTCCTGGCCAGGCCAGGATTCAGCTGATTCTTATTGTAATGATGATGTAAATTCTTCTTTAGTCATTAAACCTGTGTGTATTGATGGTGAATAGGYTCTCCTGGAGGGAATTGGATGGAAATCAGTAAGAATTGAATTAATGAGTTAAAGCTGTGGGTGAGGCTGCCCTGAACAGACCCCAGCCTGCTTTGCTGGAGCATCAGGAAGGACCCAAGGCCAACAGGCCACCCAGAGTCACCTACAGGTGGGTCACCAGAAGGGTTTGTGGTTCCTTTCCAACCCACACAAGAGTTCATCCAAGCACAGAATGGAAATACCATTGCAGGGTACAAGGACAGTGCCCAGCTGAAAGGGTTTCACCACAAAAAATGGAATTCACCACAGGAATGTAGAGGCTCTTCCCAGGAGGGGTTCAGAGCTGCCTGGACAAAGCCATGAGCACCCTGACCCAGTGTTGGTGGCGGGTCCCTCCTGAGCACTGCCACAAGCGGGGACAGCTCCACAGTCCCTAAATCTCCTCTGCCCTCTCTAAGTGGTAGAATCAGGGGCCACAGGGAGAATAAAACATATTTCAGGTCTGGGTTTAGGCTTCTTGYAGGGCCTGACGGCTAAACAACAGTAAATGTTTAATAAGCTCCAATAATGTGTACCAGTTTTGTATGCAATCTCCTTAATTCTTCAGAGAATCATCAATCAGATAATTTTGCCTCTCTTTAAAATCAGTAGGAGAGGATGAATTATTCATTTCCAAGCAGCTGCAATCAGTCTCAGAGATCCCCATCCAGAGGAGCTCAAAGCAGTTGCAATACTGAGTCAGGAAAAAGAGAGAGCTTTGAAAGAACATCACTGGGAATCAAATCCCTGGGGATGCTCCTGATCTCCTGCCCTAATAACCCCCCCAGCCACCCCACTAACAGCAAGGTCTTTTTTCAGTAGGTTTTGGGGTTTTTTCCCACATGTTTAGGACATGTTTAAGCAAGCTGAGTTGCACATTAAAAGATTTACCCTCTAAACCATGAACATCTCACCCCAAAAGAGAGTTTTTAGGAAGCAGGGGAGAGGGAGTGTAGAAAACCAGAATTAGGATATCTGGAGAGCCCTCGAGCCCCAGAGCAGGTCCTCTGGTGAAGCACCTCACGTTTATTTGGCTGTCAGCAGTGGGCAGCATTTAGGGAGCATTTTGGGGGGGATTTTCATCATATTTTGTGCACAGAAAACTGTCTGGGAGAGAAGCCCTTGCTTTTATTTGCCCTGTAACAGCGTGGTGGCTGTTGGCAGGCAGTGACCAGCAGCCCTTCCCTGCTTCCCCGCACGCTTTTTTGGGATGCTGTGCCTGGATCCGGCAGCCACTAGGTGCCAGTGCTGTTTTACACGAGAACAAGCTCTAGCCAAAGCCTAGGAAAAAAAAAAAAAAAAGAATTTTCCAGGAATTTGGGC
>JACDOX010000184.1:257960-275798 GCA_014549065.1 Cardinalis cardinalis | reverse complement strand
CTCACTACTCCTCACAGTTGCTCGTCCCTCTCCCCTCGACGTGGAGCCATTTGTGCCCTGCTACGTGCTGGGGAGAAGGGCAGAATTCCACCTTTGTTTTATTTTTGTTGGCGTGGGATATGAAGTCCCAGGAACTCGGGAAACTTGCGGCGGCAGCCCGGGCTGCTGTGACTCGGGAGCTCCCTCCTGCACATCGTGTCCCTTCCCAAATTCACCAGCCGGATTAGGAGATGCTAATTTGGGATCTGACCCCAGGCCCTGGGGGAGAGGGGAGAATCCTCTGCAGGCTTTGATGATTCTCTGAAGAATATTTACAGTTGTTTTGTTGTCAGGCCCTACAAGAATCCTGAATGCAGGATTTGGGATTGGTTGGATCCTGTGGTTGTCTGGGGTTTTTTCCAGCATCCCACAGAGGGTATTTGTGTGCAGCCTGTCTGCAGCTCTCTGGTTTTTAACATCTCCACARCCAGGGCTGGGGAGCAAGGAATGTCACTCTTCCCATGTTTACTCCTTCAGCAATCCCAAATCTGGATGGGCACAATCCTGTGGATAGCTGGAGCCAGGCCAGCATGAGTCTCTGGGCATGGAGAGGAGTTTGAGGTGTCCAGGGAGAGAGGAGCTCACCCCAAGCATCCCCAAAGGACAGGGCTTGGTGGGCAGGGGCTGTCTAAGGCCTCACCAGCACTTAAAAAAGGACAGCTGAGAACTGGAATTTTGTCCAAGACTGAGATTTTGGGGGACACAACAAAGAAAAAAAGAAAGGAACATCCATCCCATCAGAGTACCATGAGTAGCACCAGAGCCAGGCTGGCCCCCAGTCAGTGACCAGCAGGGACTGGTGACCCCTGACTGGGATATCACCTTCAAAGGTTGTTTGGTTTGGGAATTTTTCCTCAAAAAGGGGAAATCCAGGTAGGTATGTGATGGAGCAATGAGATGAGATGGTCCCTGGGAGATCAAGGTGGGAAAAGGGAGCCATGCAAGCTCCAAGGTAAGGCAGATCCCTTTCAAAGTCACATTATCCCATGGACTAAGGGRGTTTCAGTGGGACATGAGAGTTTCCCTGTGGGATGTTCCAGGGTCTGGCCAGCTCCAAACACAGAGTTGTGTCACCCTCAGAGATGTTTTATTCTCACTCTGCACCTCAGAAGAGAGGCCCTGTGTTGTACAGACCTCCAGGAAGGTGCTGGCTGGAAGAAGGGAGATGGAAAATGCAGTTTTTCTACCCCCTGCCTTGCCAGCAGCCAAAGATGAGGCCATCTGCTGATTTTTCTGGGCATTGATCTCATCACTTACACCTCCAACTTGTCTTAGAATTGGTGGTGGAGGGTGGATATGGCTTTGTCTTGCTCTCCACTGGGAACCCACATCTTTACAAATGGGAAATAATGTTTTCTTTAAGTTGGGCTGTTGGGTTTGAGATTCCTTGGAAAACCATCCTTGCTCTCCCAAGCTGCTGCTGAGCAAAGAGGGAATCTCAGTTGTGCCAGGGGGGAAATGTTACAGCACAACAGCAAATTCTCCATTGCCCTGGTTTTGGAGGAAATGAAAGCAGGGCATCAGGAAAAGCTAATGAGGGAAATAATAGAGCTGGCAGAGCTGCTGGAGCCCAGAGTACAGCTGACCTCTTTGGAAGAGCAATGTCAAGCTATTTTGGCAAAATCTCTTTTGGAGTGGCAGGGAGGCCTTGGCCTGTGTTATCAGTAGCAGGGTACCAGAGCTTTCCCCATTTTTTGGGCTCTGGATGTCTCTGGAAAGGTGCAAACTCAGAACCCCTCATGCCAGGAATTCCTGTTTCTCAGTCATTTAGCTGTGATGGTCTTCCAAGGAGCAGGGCTGCATCTTAAAAAAGATTTACCTATCAGTGACCTGGCAACAGGCTCTTCTCAAGGTGGGGCCAATCCCTCACTGCCCTAAATCACAGATCTCCACATTTACCCCTTATTTTTGCTTGGTGTTTTCTCACTGTYGATACAACTCCCAGAAAATCTCTACAGGGAGCAGGTAAGGAACAATTACCACTGCAATAAATTCACAGCAAACCYGATTCCTGTAGCACTGACAGGTAAATTATTACTGACCAAAGAAGTGCTGGGAAAAGAGGCCAAGAACCCCTTGATTTTTCACTTAGAAGTGCAGAAGTACCAAACCTGCCAATTTTCTGCTGTGTGTGCTTGGTGAGGGTCACCAAAGTGCATGTGGAAAACACTCCTGAACGGCTTGTGACCCTGCCAGTGTGACCTGGGATCGATCCCTCTGGAGCAAAGAGTGCTCCTGTTTACCACAGATGTATACAAGGACTGAGGCTTGTGTTTAAAAAGTTTTAATGATATTTCAAAGTCCAGTGAATGTCCTCGGATTACTCTAAAATCACAGAGTTGCTTCACAGAATTTAGTCCTGGCTCTAATTTGTAATGGATGATTGAGATGCCATTTTCCCCTTCATTCCCTTTAAACATACATGATTGTCCTCCAGTAAATGGAAATTGTGATTTTTCGCTACACTTCACAGTGTTAAAACTCTATACAAACCTTGTACTACTYGTACAAAAATAAGTGCTTCATGCACACATTTTTAATACTGCTTCTTGCCCTTTGCTTTGACATCTTTCTGAACTTATATAAATAGCTGAAAAAGCAGACTAAACTTACTGAACACGGAAAGTGAGAAACACTTCCTGCCAACGGTTTGAGAGACTCTCCTGGCTATGTTTCCTCGTTGGCAAACATCACTTAAAGACATATACAGAAGAGAAAAAAAAAAAAAAAGCCACGAAATCCATAACACTCTCAGTTATTTGGCCCTCTGTGACCAGGTTTGTCCTTTGCTGTGAMGCCAAATGTGGCCAGCAGCAGCCACAGAGGGCTTGTAATACCTTTAGGGTCACCCTAACGAGCTACTTTATAAATAGGAGGGGTCTAATGGGATCTCTGACTGTACAGCTGATGGGGTTTGTTCCATTCCGGGGGAAACTGAGTTAGAAGAGGAAAGAAACACTTGGTGGCTGCAGTCACCATCTTGTCACAGACCCTGGTGCTTTGCACAGCTTGGGGATGCACAGGAAATGCTCCCCTTGGAATGGCTTCTACTCTGCCACATCACGGGGCAGATGAAAAATCTGGGGCCAGATCTGCTGGGTGTCATCAACCCAGCTGGAAATTCCTCCTCCCCAAAGGGTCCTTTTGAATAAATTCAAGTTTTCTTAGTGTGCATCACCATGTAGGATTTAAGATATAGGATTAATGTGTCTGCTGTAGTTATCCAGCACTGGATTCCTCCTATATCTCCACAGCATCATTGCTCCTGCCTTGATCCCATGGCAAAAATAAATGGATGATGCCCCTGCTGTATGCCAAAGGATGCTCCCAGCATCCCCAAAGGGGTCAAACACAACACCAACTCTGGTGCTCTCCAAATTAAGAGGTGCCTTTACTGTTGGCATGATCTCTGTTCCACTAAATTAATTTTTGCTGGAATCAGAGCAGGCAGCAACCTTGATTTAATGTGTAAAGCCAGGCARGGCTCTGTCCAACCTGGGAAAATGTTCTTTGGATATAATTTTATTCCTGTCGAGGTGCCTGCTATTACTGGGCCATGGCTGGGAGCTCTTGTGCTCTAATTAAGGAGGGAATTGGCCTTAATGAATAGCACTTTTCTGCTCCTCAGGCTTAAAAGTTTCCCTATTTTTCAGTGAATGTGCCATTTGATGAGAAGCACAGAAAAATACACCGGTATTTGCTGATTTTTGGATATGGCTGGGAGGGAGCAAAGTAAGAGGGAAAGCTCTGCTGAATTCTTGTGCCCTGCTTTAAAAATAAAATTAGCATGGAAACCTATTAAAAATTAGCCTCTTGGGCTGGGCAAAAATGTTTAGGATAAATGTCTTTTTGCCTTGGCAAAGAGGAATTTCAAAGAGCCTTGAGATGCTCCATGCTGGTGGCATGGGGGGATCAGGGGCAGGGAGAGGGAAACTCATGCRGCCAAGGGGCACCTCTGCTCTGCCTGGCCTGGGAAACTTTGGGGTGGATGCAGGAGAATCCCTGGTGCACAGAGAGGTTTGCTGGGCCACCCCATCCTTCCCTAGTCCTGGTCACARCAGTCATGGGACCAACTGTTTTCAGCACAGGTTGTTGTCTGTAAACACACACACAATAGGTGTATAAATATATATACATATAAAAATATATATATACACCTGAGAACCTCTCATTTCCTGGGCTGAGCTTTTGCTTTCTAGTGTGAAAATCTGATTTTGCACCATTTAAAAAAAATTTCTCCTCCCCCTGCCCCGTTASAAAACTAAAGACCTACAAGTCTGAAACTCCAACTAAAATGAACCTTAGGCCACAGAATAGCTTAAAATCATGAGGGTGTTGAATCACCAGACTGAGATTTTTTTTCCTTGCCTTTCTGCCTGTGCTGGGTTTAAGGGAATTTGGTTAAAAGGCTCCGTAGCCGTCGCTCCGTGCGGCGACAGCGAAGGCAGGATAGGCTTCATAGGTTGCATACGTGGCCAAATCTTGTCCCAGTGTCACTGCTTGCTTGAGCTGAGTGGCTGTGACAGTGGCAGCTGCATTAGCAATGGTGTATCCTGAAGAAAAAAAAGAAGGAAAACCTGTGGATTAATCAAAATCCATCCAAAACTCACCATCGCCCAGTAGGTTTTGATGGGATGACTTAAAGTGGGAACGGCTTGGGCAGCAGTGAGTTTGTTCATGGGAATAATGTAAATAAATTAAATAATTAATAGGAAAATGTAAGCATTTCCTCACYCATGATTTGTTAAACACAGTGCTGGAAAAACACTCTCTGGTTGAATATTTTTTCCTCAGGTTTTGATTATTTTTAGCTAATGGTGCTCTGGACAGGTCCACTCTGCATATGGCATGAGGAGGGCAAGGAAACAACCTTAAATAGGTTTAATTAAATTCCCTTTAAATAGGGAGAATTTGGGCCAGATTCTTGGAGAAAATATAGCTCTGATCCCCTCACAGCCAAAATACAGACAGTTCAGGACAGCCATGGTAGGGAAACCCTCTCAATGCAACAGCAGGGAGCAAGTATTTAGTAGACGGGATTTTTGGGTTTTTTCCCATTGGTTTCTAATGGAAAATGTGGTTTCAACACTTCCAGATTTTCCATGGGAAGATGTAAGCGTTGCTGTTTGAGAATGAATCACTGGGAAAACAGCATCATTTGGGGCTTGTTCCTCTGAAGGCAGGGCATGGCAGCTTGTCAAGCAGACCGCAGTGTTTTGTTGTAAAAGAATCAGGGATTAAGACAAAGCCTAAATTTGGGAAGAGCAGCTGGGGTGTCCATTGGATCTACTGGAGCAGGCTCTGCTGCCAAAATACATCTCCCAGGATCCTGTCTGACCACCTGGGCAATGGGATCAACTCCAGGTCAGCCAGACCAAGGTCCTCTTGGTGGGGGAATGGAAATATTGGGCAACAGGGAGCACACATTGCCTCATTGGAGGTGTCACTTTGGGGAAAAACACGATGAATTCCTTACAATTTGAATATTGTGGCTCTCCAGAGTATTTTCTTTGCACCAGCTAAGCCAGGTGCAACATCTCAAGCAGCAATTGAGAAATCTGGGACTTAAGGCACAGCTGMCACCATTGGGAGAGAAATGAGCTGTGAGCTGGGCATGGCCTGAGCTGAGCTTTAGWGAGCCCTGACCAAGGCCCGGTGTGTGCTGCAAGCAGCAACTTTAGTGCATGTCCATTTGCCAAGCTCCCAAGACAAATAAATAAGGGTRGATGAAAGAAAAGGAGAGATGCTAATTAAGCAGTAAGTGGGGGCTGGATTCAATAAAGAGCCCATTTGGTTTCCACGCTGCGGAAGCTGCACAAGCCCAGACAAATTGATTTTTCTGTGGCTTTTGCGGACTCCTGTGGCAGGAAGCCGGATAGATGTTTTATTTTTTTTCTTTAAATCCATCCTTGAGACACTCCAAACAACTCAGTAGTACTGACTAATGGGTTCCTCATGTGCAGCTTGGCACCTGGTGCTGCCTCTCCATCAGAACTGCTGTCATGCTGGAGAGCACGGCAAATGTAATTCCTGTGTTTTCCATGATTTTCCAAGCTGTTTTGGGCAGTTGCAAGAGCTACAAATTCTCAAACTGGGAGAAAAACCTTCTGTGGGGGTGTGAGAGCTGGGATTGGATCCAAACTCTCATGGCTGCGTCATTTCTTTGGCAGATGAAATTCCAAGTGTTGGTTCACAAGGGGCTGGGGGTGCTGGGGGAGGATGGAGGGCCCATGAATTCATCAGCCATGTGTCCTTGCAGGGAGGAGGATCTCCTCCATCCTGGTGACATCAGGGCCAGGGAAGGGACTCATCCCAGGGAGGGGACTCATCCCAGCTGGGGATGCCAGCTTTGCATCCTGTGTTGTTTCTGGGGCTCCCAGTTGAAGGAGGTTTTCACAAACTGGGAGGAGTGGAGGGGATGTGTGGAGCCAGGATGGGCCTCTGGATGTTGGGATTCTTTGCCCTTGGACACTGCTCTGACCCCCCTGGACATAATCCCAGCTGTGGCATTGACCTGAGAGGTTGAGGTCGGAGCAGAGCCCCCCACCCCAGTTCCCCCAGCCTGAATTGCTCTGGGGAGTGGACACAGAAATTTGTGATAGAGATAAAATCCTTTATGGGCAATAAACKGGCACAGGCTGCCCAGAGAAGCTGTGGCTGCCCTGGATCCCTGGAAGTGTCCAAGGCCAGGCTGGACAGGGCCTGGAGGACCGTGGGACAGAGGAAGGTGTYCCTGYCATAGCAGGGGGCAGAATTATGTGATCTTTAGGGTCTCTTCCAACCCAAAGCAGTCTGGAATTCTCTGCTAAAGATGCCAGACACACAAGCAACATGAGTCACTGTCAGGGAGCACAACCAGGCCAGTCCTCAGTGACCAAAACCTGCTTCATTCCACACACCCACAAGGAACCAGCAAGGAGAAATGACATTCCAGGAGCCTTTGCTGTACAGACGTGCCCATACCTGGGAAAGCTGGTGCTGCAGGAGGCACCTCTGCCCCCTCCACGGGGATGCCCAGGGTCTGCAGGGTGTACTCTGCCGCATAGGTCTTGGCCTCGTCGATGTAGGCGCTGAGCTTGGGCGGTGTGAAGGGGTGTCTGTGGGCACAGCACAAAGTTAGCTGGATTTGSTTTCTCCAGGGCTTTCCTGCCAGATGTTCTTATTACTTAGTTTTAAATACAAAAGAAGATACAAAGATCTGGCTCTTTAGGGTTATTAGGTTCTCCTGATCTTCCCACCACACTCGCTTGCGATTGGAGGCGATCGCARTGTTGGATGGATCCTCACTTAGGAGCCTTGGGGTGGTGATAGCACAAAGTTAGCTGGGTTGGCTTTCCCCAGGGCTTTCCTGCCAGATGTTTTCATTACTTAGTTTTAAATACAAAAGGAGGTATAAAGATCTGGCTCTTCAGGGTTATTAGGGTTTGGGTTCTCCTGATCTTTCCACTGCACTCCCTTGCGATTGGAGGCGATCGCAGTGTTGGATGGATCCTTGCTTGGAGGATCCATCCAACAAATGGAAACGTGGCTTCCCTGGGCTGGTGCATTACCAGAGCTGCTCTCCTCCCCTTGGTCTGTTTGACCCTGGCTCTCATGCTGGACACAACATCCTTGCAGAGTTTGTGGTGCTTTTTCCATCAAAAAACCCCCCCAAAAATCCCTGCTGCGTTTTTTCTTTACAATACCCAGCCTGGGTTTTTCTTTACAATACACAGCACACAGTGGTTTTGGTCAGAAATGTTTACAATCATATTTGGAGCTGAAATATCAGCATGTTCCTTCAAATTCYTCTCATTTCCCCACAAGGACTATTGTTTGCTTTCTTTTTGTACAAAAAAAGCACCCTTTTGCTTGATTGTGTCTGGCTTTCTGTAATGTTTGCACCAGCAGAGAGAGCACCAAGCGCAGCAGTTAATACACTCTGTGGATGTTTTTCTCCCTGTATTTTTAAAAAAAGTATTTAATATATATGTATATTAATATACATATATATTTATATATATATATACATATTTGTATATATGTACTATACAAATATATACAATTAATACATAATTATATATTTTTTATATAATACAAAATAATATATTAATATATATAATATATTATTTWTATATATATACATTTTATACATACACATTATATAATATATCTTGGCATATTTATATTATAATTTATAATATAAATTAKATATATAAAATATATACAATATAATTATATATAAATCTATACATATATAAAATTATATAAACATATATTATTTAATAAATTAATATACATTTATATAAAAATAAATATAGATKTATAACTTAAATATTAAAATTAAATACTTAAAATTTTGAATAAGATTAATATTTAATAAATATTGGTTCAATAARTATTCTAAAATGTATTTAATAAATATTTTTAAAAATAAAAGGAAATGGAGACCTGTGCGCTTGGGACTTTTAGGACAGCTGTTAGGTAAAATATAATAAAAAAAATAAAGCCTAAGCCTCAGAAACCTTCCACTAATGACGTACATGGTGGGGTTCTGGCTGGCAAGGGCAGGGATGGTGATTTTGTAGAGGAAGAGCTGTCTTTGATCCTGGCCAATGGCAGAGTGGAGCTGGTACACAGGCTGTCCCCAGTTGTTTTTCTGGCAGATTTCTTCTAAGATCTAGAAGGAAAAAAATTAGGGATTTGTGCTGGGGTTAACTGCTATGCCGAAGCCTCCTTGCCTYGCTCCAGCCCCTGTGCTGAGCAGCTGCCTTCCCTCAAAGAGTTTTCAGGGAGCTCTGGCAGCTTYCTCAAAGCTTAGCAAAAAATCCAAAATAAATGGCAGATAGAATACTGCACCCACCCTGAAGTGTAAGATTAATCTAAATACTTTATACATTAATATCTGTTTAATTCCTGAAATTATTCCCTGTTCAGTTGGGYGTCTGAGTTCTTCTGCTGATTAGATTATTTCAGTGTGGTTTGCTTTGAATCCTCCTCAGAAGCTCTGTCTCATGGATGTCTGTTTCAGAGGACTAAAGAAACTCGGGTTGTATTCATCTCCTCGGCTCTGCTGCCTCCCTGGCTTCGTGGGTTACAGAGCACGAGAAGTCCAAATAGGCTTCTTTTTAAAAAGAAAAAAGGTTGTGTTTCCATCCAATTAATTCCACAGGCTTCAGCAGGCGATTGCAGCTTTTGAAATGCTGAACCACGTTGCCCTCAGCCTTGGCACAGCTGGTCCCATGGTAATTGGGAACTGCTGTCCAGAAACACTCCTGCTTTGCCTTGGGATTCCAGGGCTTTTTAACCCACTGCCTGTGTGCTGTCCCAGCTGGGTTTGGTCACCTTTCACTAAACCAGGTTGCTCTGACCTGGCCTTGAGCATTTCCAGGGATGGGGCAGCCACAGCTTCTCTGAAATACYTGTGCCAGAGYCTCACCCCCATCATAGCYAAGAATTTCCTCCCAATATCCCATCTATCTCCGCCCCCTGGCAGTGGGAAGCCATTCCCTGTGTCCTGGTGCTCCAAGCCCTTTTAAAGTCTCTCTCCATCTTTCTTGCAGCCCCTTCAGGCACTGGAAGGCCACAATTAGGTCACCCTGAAGTCTTGCTGAGGTCTGCCTCATTTACAGCTTACTTTTGAATGGATTTAAAACTAAAAAGAAAAATTTAAACCTCACTGCTGCTTTTAATTTTTCCACCACAGCTCCAGCTGAAGTTAGGCATCTTGCAGTGTAAAATGCTTCATTACATAGCTCAGTTCTCAATTACAACAGCTCCTTTTTTTCACTGTGGCAACACTTGTTCCCTGCTGTCCCAACTCCTTTATAGGTTGGTTTTATAAAAATGAATTTCACCTGCCCTAAGGCCCTGCAGAACCATTCCAGGGATTTCACACCTCTAGAAGAAGGTCCCTCTATGCATGGCATGAGTTGGTAATAGGTAAGCTAAAGATTCCTTCCAACCCAAACCATGCTGTGATTCTGTGATTTGCTGACAAAACAGACTAAGGGGACTTTTGCAGGAGGGAAAAATCCCACTGTCCAGTTTCCTGGGAGAAAACAATGATGTTTTCATAAACCTTGGCGAACTTSATGCTGTGGCAATTAAGAGTTAAAAGGCAAAGACATGCTTCAAAATTCAGGGTGAAGTTGGTTTCTTGTGTTGCTCTGCACAATATAAGCATTATAAAACAGTTACTGTCAGAGCTGGACATTCAGAAACTCAGGGAATTTATTGTGGATTTCTCCTCAGCCCTCTTCATTCATCTGCATCGACACACACAACCAAATCAAAGAGTTTCTGTGCTAGGCTGGGTTGTGTCAACACTTCTCTTGCCATAAATGATTTGAAAATGTGCATTATTTTTCTATTTTTTGTGCATTGTTCCCTAGTGAAGACCCAGGTGASAAATTTTATGTATCAAACCCATCGTGGCTGGGAATTCTTTGACCCTCAGTGCTTTTATGGCACGACAGCCAGAATCGGATTAAGGCATTTATGACAACTCTCCCCTGACACTCAAGGTGATCTTAAAGRTCTTCTCCAGCCCCAACCATTCCACAACTCCATGAGGCAGGTGGATATGGCAAGATGCAATGGTGCTGCTCATTTTTTAATGCCTTTTGAGACACAAGAACGGATTTATTTACCAGTCAGGCCGCGGCGCAGATTCAACGAGGGGCCCGTTTTCCCACCACAACCCTTGGGACACGGCCGCTCTTTTTGGGGTCACGTACCTGAGGGGCGAGTTTGATCCCTTGGGGCTTTAGCGTGACGTGGTTCATGGGGGTGAGCTCCATCCCTGGCAGGAGGTCGTAGAGCTTCTCCTCTCCCCTCTTGTCCCCCTTGAGGTGGTATCCGCGCCCCAGGCCCGGGAACGCCAGGTAGCCGCGGCCTCCCAGGCCTCGGACGCCCGCAGCCCCTACAGGTACATTCATGTAAATTTCTAGGAATGTAAGAAGGCATTAAACCGAATCAAATCACGGGAAAAAGGACCCTGATTCTCGCTGAAATGGAAAAGTTAGCCCCGCTTGCTGGGAGATTTGGGAAGCAGGTGGGCAGGAGGTCCCAGGGCCTGGTGGTGGGATAACACAGGCTCGACACTGACACCCTTTCTTGGATAGGTGAGGGGTTTTGGGGAAAAACTGCTTCTTTCTGCCCATYTTTCATCATCTCTGGTCAGTTTTGATTTCAGGACAGCTTTTTAGCCAGCTTTGTAGCTGGAAGCCAGAGAGGGGACAGCTGGCATCTTTAGTTACCCACCAGTGTAATTTCACCTTGAAGAATTCACAGCTTACACAATTTCATCCCTATATGGACAAAAATCCTCTTTGGTTTTGCCCCATTACATTTCTATTTTTTCTCAGGGAACCCTGCTTGGGAGTCTGGGGAGACCATGAGGCAAGAGATGGATGGGGCATTATCTGCTCCTTTCCTAATGCAACCTTTAGAGGAGCTGGTTCACCTGTGTGGGGAAAAATCTGAGGAACAAGGGGTGTTCCTGCTGCCCTGTCTCCTTCCTGCTGAAGGGACAAAAACTGGCCATCRTGATCCTTGCCAGGCCTACCAGGGGGCCACACAGAGTCCCAGCCTGCTGTGGGACTTGGCTTGGGGACACAAGGCATCATCTTTGGAAGGAAAGTCAGATGACAGTTATTTCTTTGCTAGCCCCAAACWTAGGTCTGGGAGAACTGACCAAACAATGTCTCTATTGACATTTAATTGAGGGGTTACCTGAGTGTGGGGATTTGATTTGGCTCCAGGCAGGGTCACCCAAGAGTTTTCAGAAATACTCTCTTTTATTCATAGATTGAATTAGTTGAATTAATTATTATTAAGTTAACAATCCCCCAAAAGGGGGCCTCCACCTCCCAGAGCACAGAATGKCTTGTTTGATTCCCTACCCTGCACCAGGGCAATGTGACTTCCTTGGAAAACTCCACAGCTTTGAGTCAGAAAACACCAGGACTGGTAAAATTTTCYCTGCAACTTTCAAGGACAAGTGTCGCAGACRTCTTTTATGGAMAATCCTTTCTTTAGGATTTTTCCTCCTGAGAAGCTGAGAGGCCTCAGGAACAAAATGTAAACATTGATTATCTGCTGCTGTGGAATGCAACAGGTGCATCTGTGATTGGTCTCATGTTGGTTGTTTCTAATTAATGGCCAATCACAGTCAGCTGGCTCAGACTCTCTGTCTCAGACACAAGCCTTTGTTATCATTCTTTCTTTTTCTATTCTTAGCCTAGCCTTCTGATGAAATCCTTTCTTCTATTCTTTTAGTTTAGTTTTATTATAATATATATCATAAAATAATAAATCAAGCCTTCTGGAAACATGGAGTCAGATCCTCATCTCTTCCCTCATCCAAAAACCCCTGTGAACAATGTCACAGACAAGAGGAAACATAGTGGTGGTGGTGGCTGGCTGTGGGAGGGGAAAAGTGTTTTACTTGGTCTTCCCTGCTGGGGCCAAACCAGGAGGATCTGTGGGTTATTTACACTGGACTGAGGGCAACTTAGAAATTCCTTCCAGGAAAACAGTGGGGTTTTTTTCAGCCTTTGGGAAAGACAAGAGCCTAAGTAAGCACAGTGTTTTCCACCAGAGAAAACAGCATCCAGGAGCTGGGGCAAAGCCAATGTCACCAACACCCGTGTGGGGAGCAGCTGCCCGACCCCTGGAGGAGACACTGGGCACGAGGGGGTGGTTCTCATTTATCCAAAACTCCAAGAGGGAATTACCTCGGACGGAGGGGGGCCGGAGGACGCTCCTGCTGCCGAGCCCCTTGGCGGCRGGGAAGTGCAGGTTGGGGATGGCCGCGTAGGCCTGCGGTGCGTAGAAGACCGGGGCGCCCAGGTAGGCGGTGGYGGGGTCGTACAGGTGGCCCAGGGTGTAGGTGTAGTCCCCCTGCAGCACCGGGGCCCTGCCACCTGTGCCACGTGTGTACCTCACGTAGCTGTCCTTGTCCACCGGCTTGGCCAAGGTCACCTCGATGGGGGAGCCATCCAGCACCTGAGAGAGCAAGGGACAAGCACAGGGGGGAAATGATACCTTGAGGTTCAGCTTTCTTTTTCCTTCTTTTTGATTTTGTGCTGCTTSGGTGTGTGGGTCTGGGTTTCATATAAGGGGATGGTAAACTCTCTTCACAGAGTTGGTGAAGACACAACAATCCCTTCTCTAGCTGGGGACCAAGGACAGCCAGATCTGGATCTCAGGCCCAAGAGTATAAACAATGTGGACTGAAGAGAGAAAATAAGGAGGATGGGACTTCATGGGCTAAAGCTGTAATTGGACAATTAGTTCCAATATGCTAATGGACCAAAACTTATAAAAATGTGAGATCTTGTGACCAAGTGCTCCTTTGCTTCCATCTTGGAGCCATCCGGGCAGAGCCAAAGCCATGGCTCTGGTACTGTCAGGGTGTGGCCTTTGAAGGCCCTGCAATAAATATCCTTTTCTTAAGTATAAATGTCCTTCCCCTTAACTCTGTCTAGCCTCTGTTCCAGCTGTTTAAGGCAGCGGGGGAAGTGGTTAAATCCAGCCTATGGGGGAGCTGTCCCCACGTCCTAATGGGATGGGAAGGTGGAGGAAACCACCCCAAAAAAGCCCTGGATCTCCTTCACGTGGGTGGAGGCTTAACCYGAGAGTGCCCAGCCCTGACTCCAGCTGGGAGAGGCTCCTTCAGCAAAGCCTTTAAAAGGCTTCACTTCCTGCAAAGCAGCTCGTAAGGCAGTGAGATCCCACGTGCTCCCGTGRAGAACAGCAGTGGCACTAAAAATAGGAGCGGGGTTAACACCTCTTTGGGAACAGCTCTGGCTTTAGAGTGAATTACATGCAGTGCAAGAAGGGCTCAATTCAGCAGCCTCCTCACAAATCCGCATCTGAACTCAGAGCAGATGTTTGGGCTGACCTCGTTTGTCCCACTTTGCCATTCACACGCTGCCCTGCCAGTGTTTTTGTTGGCAGTCTGGAACAAGGATGTGAGTGTGAGCCAGGGGGGGGATCCTAACCCCTCCTTTCCTCGTTCTTCTTTCAGCTTTTCCTGTTTTTTCTTTTTTTTTCATCTGAGCAGTGAGCTAGAGCAGGGCAAACACTTAGCACAAATCCAAGGAGCCAAAATGAATCGTTTGTGTACAACAGAGCTGCTGAAAAACAAATTCAGGAGTATAAAAGCAACCAGCAAAGAGCAAATTGGGACAACACCTCCAGGAGGGTTTTGGAGCTAATAAAGCAGGTGGCTTGGTGTAATATACTGCACTGTAAGCTCCAGGAATTAACATTTACAGCAGCTTTTACCTTCCCATTCAAGGCTTTCATGGCCTCCACTGCGTGTTCTCTTTTATTAAAGTGCACAAAGGCGTAGTCTCTAATTTTCTTTACTCTCTCCACTGCACCTGTGGAAAACATTGGAATATTAGTGAGAAGTGGGGATTAGTCAGAAAACAGAGATCTGAAAGAGTGGCTCTGTCAGGCTATGAGCCCCTGGAGAGCAAAGGCTGAGCAAGGGTAGAAGAACAAGAGGTCAGTGTCCCCTCACCTCTTTGGATGCATATTCCAAAGGAAAATCAATATACAATGGCTGTAGCGTTTCAAGGCAAACTAGAAGGGTTTGGGGTCAGACACCAGTAAGATTCCCATTAAACTGGAGCAGTTTTCTCCTGTCCAAACCATTCTGTTGGACATTACCTTTGGTCGTGTGTCTCCCTTCTGTGACTGACCATGCACCAGTTGTGGGAACATCYCCATGGGATCCCCATCTCCCTGCTTTTGTATGTACATTGGAAGCAGCTTTGGCCATAAAACAAGGAGGTTTTTCTCCTTGACAACCAGCTCAGGATGTTCAGGAAGAATGAACAGCCAACCCTGCCCAGGACAGAGCAGCCCAGGGCACTGGGATGGGCTGGGGCTGATGGGGCAGCAGTCTCTCCCTGAGAAACAGCCTCTCCCATGGCAGTGGGGCTTCCCTGGRTGCCCCAGTTCACCTGGACATGGCTCCAATCAGGCTCTGCAGCTGAGGGTTGGCCCTCCTGGGATGGGGCTTGGGCTGGAGACTCTTTCTTCCAGCCTGAATATTTCTTACATCCAATTTATCCAAAGTAATTCAAATGCAAATGACTTCTTGCTCTTCTTTTCTAAGTCCATCCCCCACAGTTTTCTCTTTCCCCTCTCAGCTGCTCTGCTGYCAGGAACTCATACTCTGCACTGAGGAGTCTGTCTCCAAAATAACCCCACCAGTCCTGCTCCCCATGGCCACAGCCTTCAGCCATTTCCTTAATTCCTCATCTTCTTTGCCCCTGTGGCTTGAGAAGCACAACATCAACCAGCCCAGCCTCCTGTAAAAYCCCCAGAAATATCCTCTGGAAACATGGCTAAGGGATGCTGAACAGCYCTTCTGTTGGCTTCTTACCTCCTAAAGCTGAACAGGTGCACAGGGAAATGTCATACTGGCACAAAAAGCATGCACTTAGAAAAAATGCAGGAGGAAACAAATTTCTTTGGTGTTCAGAGGAGTCATTAGGAGCTGCAGAGGGCTAAATGAGCCTGTCCCAGCCCACAGCCCAAGCAGGCTGCACATCTTGGAATGACACAGGGGTGGTAAAGTAGCACTTTGTGTCCTTCTGGGACAGAGGATGATTTTCCAAGCCTGAATTTATGGGAGTTATATGCTGATGCTTTGTTTACAATGGAAGCTTTAATGAACTCGCTGTGTTTTGAATATCCCCCTTCTGCCTGCTGGAGAGCATTCCAGGACACCAACCCCGAGCCAAAAATTCTGCTCTCCCCTGCTTCTGCCTCTGCTGGGCCAAGAAATGTGATACCCACCCTTGGGTCAGCTCCATGGAGGAGGAATTTCCTTGGGATTCCTAGGGAGCACGGGCAGGGCTTTTCAGAGAGACAGCTCTGCAGAAGTCATCAGGCTGTGAATTTGGCACAGATTTAAGGGGTGCTACTTGTGCCATGTCCCAGCTTAGCATTCCTGGTCCTGCCTGTRGAGCCCTCAGAGATGTGGCAATTGCTGTGTCATTGGAAGCTCTGGATCATTTTTTATTGCATGATTTGTTGATGTCAAAATAGCTTCTTAATGCCCTGGATCCAAGGTAATTTCAGCTAAGTAGTGCTGAAATGTGGCTCAATGAGTGAGGTAGAGAACCATGGCAGGGCAATGAATCATTTCACATCCTTGCTGCCTTTTTTGATGTCACTGTAACTTAAACTGCATTTTCTTTCCCCAAARCTGGAAGTTTTGCTGCTCTAATGCACCCATTCCTGATTTAAGCCACCAAAATCAAAGCTGTCCATTAAAAAAAAATTAAATTCCAATGTGAATGCTGAAATGATAAAAGGAAAATGAAAGATGATGCAGAACTTGTGTTGTTATAGTGGAAAACTTCTTAGGAGCAAAGCAGATGACTGTTACCAAAGTGTCAAAAGGCCACAAATGTGTTTCTGGGGAGTGTGAGCTTGTTCAAAGCTCGGGAGCAAAACTGGGTAAATAAAAGAAGGAAACAGTTCAGAGAGTGGGATAACATAAATTTAACTCAGGAGTAAAATGGGCTCTGCAACAGCTCGATGGTGGCTAAAAGTATGAGCCAGAAATGCTGGAAGGACACAAGGAAAACTCATGAAGACCTTTGCATTGCAGCCTAGTCCAGAAAAAGGCATGAAATGAGAAGTTAGTGGAAGAAAACTGAAGCTCTGCAGCGTATTTTAAAAAATTCATAGAAGGAAGCTAACAGGAGTGAGATGAAAGGAGATTTCCCATTGCCAAGCATCAGTTCCTAATGCCTAATGGACTGTGTGGCTTGCAGAGCTGCAGAAAAGGGTTATTTTTACTTTGTTGGKTTTGGGTGGAATTTCCTAAAGCTGGAGAAACTCAGAAGTAAAATCTCCTTTGAAAGCCAGCAGGATTTTTATTCCCAACTAATATTTTTTTTTTTATTCCCAACTAATTCTCCCTGCTTTTTTGGAAAAAATCTCACCCTAAGTGCATGTAAGATGTGCCACAAAGGAATATTGAATTAAATGGAAAGCACTAATTATTCACCAATTTACACGAGGACTGGGGGGGATGTATGAAAATGAGTTTAGAACTTAGATAGCTCAGACAAAAAGGAGTTGTATTAAATCACTCTATTTTTATCACCATCCCTTGCCACAGAGGAATGCTGAAGCCACCCAGCTGCTTCACCAACTCTTATTTAGAAAGACTAAATGATTCCAAAGCATTTTGAGGACACAGGGCAACCCCATGCAGCATTTTGGGTCTGTTCCAGTTGCCAATCACCCTCCTTCATGGTGGCTGGGAATTAAACAGCCTTTAATGGGATGGCATTTTGGGTGGGAGCCTTCAGCCCCACGACAATTTTTGTGGCGTTTCACACAAACATTTCACAGCAAGAAAAACCCAGCTATTTTTATCTCTTGTGGCATTTTAGGAAGGCAGAAACATTTCCATTTGTTTAGGAGGCACAGCACCTACCTGGTTTGATGCTGTTGAACTCCTTCTCTATGGTCTCCTCGGTGGTGGAGAGCATGAGGTTCCTCACGTAGAGGATCTTCACTGAGGACATGGTGTCCTCATCCACCTCCACCTCTGGCTCTGCCCAGTCCACAGCGATGGGGTGTCCCCACAGCTGGATCCTTCCTTTAAGGGAATAAGGCATGGTCAGTGCTGGGGGGCTTTGCTTCCTCTCGCTCCTGCTCATGCCCTATTGCACAGCAGAACAGGCCAAATTCTACAAACACAACCCAAAAAAAGCCTTCCTAGCTCTGCCTTTCCAAAGGCAGATGGTCACACTCTCAATGGCCTCCTGCAAATAC
>JACDOX010000184.1:229391-251298 GCA_014549065.1 Cardinalis cardinalis | reverse complement strand
TCCTTCCCTATCCTTCCCTATCCTTCCCTCTCCCTACAGTGATTCTGTACTCCCAGAGGAGCTGGGGCTCCAGGAATGTCTCCATTTTTGGCTCCCTGACCATTTCTTTAGCATTTTTGGCTCCTTGACCATTTCTTTAGTCACTTCCCATCCTGGGATTATTCCAGGAAAGCAAATGCCTCGCACAGCTGATTTAAGAGGAACTTAAACAAACAGAGTTTCTTACAAGAAAACAGGAATATACTACAAAACCTTTTAGTTTTCTTGAGTTTAGAACAGGTCCTGAATYATCCATTCTCATTCCTGTTTTTCCAATGTTTTCAGCAGTGATGGAGTCCTGGGGACATTTGGGTTTATGTCTGAGCTGGTGTGTGAGAGAGCACAGCAAGAAATAAACCCCTCTCTAAATCTGCAGTGGCTTTGTTTGTGGCTGGAAGGCAGCACCTCAACAAACCCTTCTTGACAAGGTGCCTGGAGGGAAAGTGGACATCAGCCCCTTGTCAAAAATGAATGACTGTGTGCACTGAGGAAGATGATGTTTGGCTGCATCCACAGACAGGCTGGAAGAAGAATCCCTGAGGTAAAGGGAAATTAGGAGAGGTGGGGGGAAGAGAAAAAGATAAAACAGCGAGGTTGGAATGGGAAAGGAAAGGAGAGAGAAGAGCAAGAAGATGTTGAAGTGTGTGGGGGATTGGGAGCTGAAATCTGTGCTTTAGGAGTGAGCTTTGCCAGATTGACAGTAGGGAAAACTGAACCCCAGGATAATTCCAAGRCCAGGGTGGACAGGGCTCRGATTAACCTGGGCCAGTGGGAGGTGTCCCATGGCATGGGGCTGGAAYGAGATGGGCTTTAAGGAACCCCCCAAACCCTGAGATTCTAAGAAAGCSACAGTAAATCTAAAACATACAGGAGTCCCTTATCTTATGGGTCAGGTACAGCAGAAAGGGCACCAAAYGCAGCTGCTGGCCTGGTCCTGGAATGTGCTTTTCCCCAGGAATCTCAGGTTGTGCTTGGGGATGTTGTGCCCTCTAGTGCCATGCAAAACAAGGCAAGGTTCATGGCCCCCACCTGCCTAAAATCCAGTTTCCAGTTCCTTCTTCCAGGATGCAAGGCTGGTCATGGCAGTGCCCAGTGCTTTCCAAAGCTAAGCTTGTTTTGGTCATGGTAGCCAAGAAAGGMTTTCTCAGGTGGGTTTGAAGGTCATGCCCAGGCTCCACCTGCCCTAACCACAGGAGGTTTGGATCTTGGAGATCTTGGAGCCTAAGCTGGGAGCAAACCTTGGAGCAGGTGAGGCACCTGCCTCCTGTGTTCCTGTGCAAGGATCTGCACAAAAGGTGACGTGCTGGACTTCCCACCTCATCCCTCTTCTAAAACTTTGCTCTGTGGGTTTTCTTTGGTTTTGAGACACCAATCCCCGACCTTTCACAACATTTAGCAGTGCTCAGRCTTGTCCTACCCCCACCTTCATTGTAATTTCCCATCAAGCAAGAAATTCCTTGAGGAATGCAACCCTGCTTTGTGAAAGACAACACAGCACGGATGTGAGAGAGAAACAGAGCAAAAAGGAACAAGCAAGGAGTGATTCAGGACCATGGATTAGCTGCTCACACCCCCAGTGAAGCTTCAGGATGAAGCACAAGAGGATGGGACTGTGGATTCCTACCTGGATCAAATTATATCCCGTTCGCTGAATTAACGCACGGAGGGCGGCTTCTTTCTGTGTGCCGGTCAATCCATCCCCGGATTTGTGATTTGATTCCATTTGGGAGTGATTATCAGCAAAAAATCAGGTTAATTAGGGGTGCTCACTGCAATCAAATTTAAGATAAATTAAATCAATTAATACGGCTGGGAGGAGAAAGTCCAAACTCCTGAGAAAGTTTACAGGGTCGCTCTTCATAAATCAGTTATTTCGGAGATAAAACCAAAACAGAACAGCAGAGACCGTGGAAAAAGCAGAAATGTCCCCCTTGCTGAATGGAAAAAATAGCATTTAAACCCACAGCCAGATCCTGGGGAGATGCAGAGGGAATTTGTGGTGTCTCAGGAGGAAAAAATATGTAAGTGCCTAATCCTGCACTGAGTACACAGCAATGAGTCCTTCAGGCCYCGTGTGGTGCTGACTACTGGGAAGGCAACCTTGTACCAGCCATGCCCAGCACTCCATGAGAAACAGGACCTAGCCCCACATTTGGCCTATTCTTATTTTTGAAAATAAAGAACACGGGAGAACTTCAGATCTTAGCTCAGCTCAGGGCTGGAGCAACCTTGGGTTCGGACATTTTGATCCAGAGCTGCAGTTTTAGGTCATGGCTGATTCAAGATTTTTTGGTTTGGGTTGGGTTTGGGCTAAAAACATCATAAAACTGAAATCTGACTCTGACTTGGGCTACACCCTGGGAAAGGGACATTTACAGCATGGATTCACTACTGGTGATTCCCTGTTTTTCCTGAATGCTGAGCTTTGAGCTTAAAAATCCATTTATGTGCCCCAGGCATAAAAACAGGGTCTGTAGGTGCAAGGCTGAGCTTGAAGCCTCAGGCTGACACTGAACAGCAGCCAGAACAAACCCACTTCCCTCCTCAGGTCCCTGTAGCCAGAGCTGGGGGCCAGTGGCACCAMGGACTCCATGCAGGAAAATGCTAATTTGTGTCATCCACCATGGTCGTTATTGCCTAAAATTGCATTTTATCCTAGAAAAGTGGAGACAAGGAAAGGTGGTGCCTGCCAGGCCTGCCTGGAGAGCCAACAGGGCCAAAAGGGGCTGGGAGGGATGGACTGGGGGTGAGGGGCATGAGGCACCCTGGTGGGGATGCTGGGCAGAACGGAGATCCAGAGCAGCAGGAAGGTGGAAGGAAGGTGGATTGCTGTGCCTGCACCCTGAGCTACCGCCAGGTTTTCAGGAGGAGACCCTCAACAATCCCCCTGCTACTGCCAAATCTTTGGGAAGAGACCCTAAATCCCCCTGCTACTGCCAGGTCTTTGGGAAGAGACCCCAAACAATCCCCCTGCCACTGCCAGATTTTCAGGAGGAGACCCTCAACAATCCCCCTGCTACTGCCAGATTTTCAGGAGGAGACCCTCAAGAATCCCCCTACCACTGCCAGATTTTTGGGAAGAGACCCTAAACAATCCCCCTGCCAGATTTTCAGGAGGAGACCCTAAACAATCCCCTGGTACTCCAGATTTTCAGGAGGAGACCCTAAACAATCCCCCTGCTACTGCCAGATTTTCAGGAGGAGACCCTCAAGAATCCCCCTACCACTGCCAGATTTTTGGGAAGAGACCCTAAACAATCCCCCTGCCAGATTTTCAGGAGGAGACCCTAAACAATCCCCTGGTACTCCAGATTTTCAGGAGCAGACCCTAAATCCCCCCGCTACTGCCAGATCTTTGGGAAGAGACCCCAAACAATCCCCCTGCCAGATTTCCAGGAGGAGACCCTCAACAATCCCCTGGTACTCCAGATTTTCAGGAGACCCTCAACAATCCCCCTACCACTGCCAGATTTTTGGGAAGAGACCCTAAACAATCCCCCTGCCACTGCCAGATTTTTGGGAGGAAACCCCAAAGAATTCTCCTGCATAGCAGTCCCTCGGTGCACACAAGGTGAGCACTGCATGTAAAGAAATGCAGGTAAAGCAGTGCAATCTATCTGCTACAGCCGATTCTCTGAGCATGTCATGATGCTGCAAAAATGCCAGAAAAAGCCTTTTCCACCCAGCTTTTAACACTAACCTCTTTTTTTATCAGCTGCTTCTGGGGTTCACTGAGGGAGGAGCCAATGTTTGGGGCAGCCCACTTTGGTTTTGGCCATTCCCTGCCCTGTGCTCCTATGCCTTTGTGCCCTGGAAGTCTACAACAGCTGCTTTCAATTCGAAGTGGATTATTCCCAGCACCAAAAATGGGGCAGGAGCGCAGGAATTTGGAGGATGTCAGTGTGCTGTCACTTGAGCTCTGCCACACTGAGATCCAGAGACKGTGACTCCAACACTTGCAAACAGAGGCGCCTCTGTAATGCCAGATTTTGGAGCTATTTAATGCAGAGGYTGCTGAGGTTCTTCTGATTTAATTTTAATTTTTCTCAGGTTCTCCACTGTTTTGATTACTACCAACGTGCAGAGGCTGGGACATGGATTACCCAATGCAACAGCTCTCTCTTGTCTCTAATTCCCACATGAGTGTTTTCTGCAGCAGCTGGAGCCCGGTTACTGGTTTGTTTTGCCCTTCTGAGGGCAGCAACAGAGCCCTGCTGATGTTTGTGGTGTCTGTGCCTGCTGCCTCCTCCGGAGCTGCCGTTCAGCAGGCACGGGGCAGGATTAGCACACTGCTGTGCAAAAACCACTTGGAGCCTTTCCCGGGCTGCTGCAGAAAGAGAAAGTGAGCATTCAAAAAGAAAAAAAAAAAAAAACCCAGCTAAAATCCAGATTGGTTTTGCACCCTCCCCTGCCTGGGCAGAGACACCCCATATCCACCCCATAGGGGAAAGCTCTGTCACACTGCAAATGGGGCTCCTTATATTCTGCTTTTGGAGCATCCTGGCTTCATCGGGGAATTGAGGGATCAAATTGCAGCTCCCCACGGGTCTCTCTCAGCCCTGAGAGCCGCTGCCAGGCTGGATGCCTGCAGGGCTGCGGCTCTGGATGCACTTGCACGAGGATCCTTTAAGGGCACGCATCCTCTCCTGCAGGGAGGAGGGATTTCCAGGAAGGTCTCTCTCCTCCCGGGCATGATTTCACACTGAGCAGTGWGCCCCAGCCTCGGGGCTGGCGGATGGATGGGAACAGAGCATCTCCCTGGCTGATGCCTTTCCAGCAGCAGCAATAYCCCTCTCTGCCTTCTGCTTTATTAGATAAGACAGCAGAGCTCTTCTGGGCTCTTCTCGTAAGGCATCCTGCAAAGATTTCAGCTCTAGACCGGCGTGTCTAGACACTGGTGCACTCCAGGATGTGCTGAAGCAATCCACTTGGAATCAGGGAGCAAGAGCATTCAAGGTTGCAATGAAGTATTAACCACAGCCTGCTGCTAAACCCGGGCTCTGGGGGGTTCCTAACAAAGACCTGGCTTTAATCTGTGCCTGGYGCTTCCACACATTCCTGCCTTTGGAGAAAGCCCCAAGGAAACAACCCTGCCCCATGGAAGAGGGGCAGGATGCCCATCCTCAGGGATGCCCTGACTCACCTGGAGCTGCGGAGCTGGTCCTGATGGGAGTGGGGTCCAGCTGGAGCCCCCCATCCCAGGGTAGCACCAGCTCCTGCAAGCCCCCACTCCCAATTCCAAAGGAATCTGCAAGCCCCCACTCCTGATCCCAAAGAATCTGCAAGCCCCCACTCCTGATTCCTTTGGGATCTGCAAGCCCCCACTCCTGATCCCAAAGGAATCTGTAAGCCCCCACTCCTGATTTCTTTGGGATCTGCAAGCTCCCACTCCTGATCCCAAAGAATCTCCAAGCCCCCACCCCTGATCCCAAAGGAATCTGCAAGCCCCCACTCCCAATTCCAAAGAATCTGCAAGCCCCAACTCCCGATTCCTTTGGGATCTGCAAGCCCCCCCTCCTGATTCCAAATGAATCTGCAAGCCCCCACTCCTGATCCCAAAGAATCTCCAAGCCCCCCCTCCTGATTCCAAAGGAATCTCCAAGCCCCCACTCCTGATTCCTTTGGGATCTGCAAGCTCCCACTCGTGATTCCTTTGGGATCTCCAAGCCCTACTCCTGATCCCAAAGGAAGCCAAGACTGCACACTCAGGGCTGGACACAGTGTGGACACCCCGGGTATGGTTTGGTGTCCCCACTCTGAGCACCAATTAACACCTACTAATTACCAGCCCGACGTCATTCAGAGGTAACTGATRAGCCAAAGAGCTGTCCCCCATCAGTGGGGTTTCTCCAGGATGGAAAGAGCAAACCCCTCTTTTCTCTGAGGTATAAATCCCAACCCAACAAATGCCAAGGCCAGGAAAGCAGGCTTTCCACCCTGCAGTTTTCCAAGCTCTTCTTCTCTCCCTCCTTCCTTCCTGTTTCCCTTGAGTCAAACATCTAAACTCACTTTTGGACAGGGCACTTTTCCACCTCTACCACYCAAGGGTCCATCTCATGGAACCACAGAATCATTTAAGATCATCGAGTCCAACCATGAACCCACCACCAAAGCACATCCCCAGGTGCCACATCCATGTGTCCATCAGTGCATCCAGACAATTTCCAGGATACAAATCACGGGGGGATGTTTGATTTCTGAGACTTGTGGAATTCCAGCCCTTTCCCCTTACTGCAGGCACCAGCCCCAGTCCTTGCAGCAGTGCCAGTGTGCTGGGATATTTTTCTTTTACTTTAAGGGAGGAGAATTCCTGTCATCCAGAGGAAATATGATTACTTTCTCTCCTTCTTTGTTCCCTGAGCCAGGAATCAATTAGCAAATCCACCCTCACAGGGGAAAACCCCCCTTCTGTGGCTGCTGATGGAAAATGTGAATGAGTGCAGCAAATCCAGGCAGTGCTTTCAGCTCTGCTTCAAAAAAGAATCAACCCAGCCACACTTAATAGAAATAATAGTTCTGGAATTCAACCAATTTCGGGGATTTGCCCTTAAAATRGATTATCATTAACAAGGGCCACCATGAGAAAAAGAAARGGRAAAAAAAAAGGAGAAGGGGARGTAGCATTTTGTTCAGAAGTTTAAATTGAAATTAACACCTTTGGAAGTGCAAACTATCCATATTTCCTATTTCATCCTCATTTGTGATGAAATTTTGACAATAGCACCAACTTATCATGGTCACAGCATCAAGAAAAGGAAGCCTCTGCTTTTACCTTCTATCAGAGTATCACCGGGTCTGGTTTTCCTCTCTCCACTCTCATTTATTTTAGGTTTCTGCTGAAATTCTGAAGTGCCAAGGCAAGAAAAGGTCCTTTTATACCTTGCAAGCCCCCATCAACAAGAAACAAACCTATTAGGATACCACCTGACTACTCCATGACTATTTCTACACGTGGCTCCCTCACACCTACTACAGCACATCCTCTGGCTTTGCTCCATCCATCCAGGAGCAAGATGAATCCAGAAGCTCTTACCCCAAAAAATGTGGAAAATTTTGCTTCACTTTTGGGTTATTTGGAAAAGGAAGAATCTCTTTCCTCAGCCAAGGGATGTGTCCCATGCTAGGGTTTTTGCTGAGGGGCTATGTGAGGGCAGAACCTGCCCCTGTGCAGCCTTTTTGGGGAAGGCTGATTCCTGTTTCCATGAAGGAGATAACAAAAGTTATCCCATGTTTATCCCACAGGATCAACACAGACCTGACTGTGCTGAGCCACTTGGGCGCATCTAATTAAGGCCATTTTGTTTGGTATCCCCTCAGCTCCTCTTTCCTCTTAGGAAAGACTGGACAATGATATTCACCCTTTGCCCTAATAACCCAAATAGGTCACTAGAGAAACTATTTTCCTCTAGGTTATCAACATTTTGGGGWTTTTTCCCCCTYCCTCCAGGCTCCAAGCAATATATACTCCYTTCTATCCCTCCACAAACGCCAAGCAAGCCTCATTTTCCTCCCCAAAAGGGGAAGCCCTGTGAGCTGCCCCAGCTCCTCGCTGGGGTGACACTCTGGGGGAYGGAGTCCGATTGAGCAACGCGGCACGAGGCTTTCGTCCCTTGGCTTCCCAGGCTGGGGGGTTGTTTTCCAGCTCTGGTGGCTCCACACAGAGTGGGAACTCACAGACATTTGCAGGAAAACAGGGCAAATTTGGAGCAGCATGAAGGTGCTGCAGCACATGAGCCTGGAGAAAATATTTCATGCCTAACCCAGCAGATTTTTCGCTCGGGCATCACCTTTGGAATCCCTTTTCTCCTGGGCACAGCTTTTGCAGCTCTGTCACCAAATGCACACAAAATGCCCCCAAAAAGCCACTCAGTGATGCTGAGCCCAGCCTCCTTCCCTAGTGTTTATTTGCATCCCCACWTTGAAACCATCCTTTTTTCCCTGCCTGCTCCCACCCAAAACTCCTGTTCCAGTGAGGGAAAGAGCTTGGGAGGAGCATTCTGTGCTGGGCAGAAATTATCCCTGCTGGCTGGAAGGGATTAGGGAAAACTGAGGGGGTTTTGGGAGCAGCAATTGCCTTGGCCAGAGAGACTGGCAAAGAGAAGGAGGGACACCAAGTTGGCTGGAAAGATCTCTAATGATTAAACCTCAGAAAGTTGCGCTTTAACAAATCCAGAGCGAATTATGGCAGGGAAAATCCCTCCTCCCCGTCCGCTTTGTCCGGCCTCGCTTTCCAGGCACGGAGGAAAAGCACAAACCCCCCTCTTTCCACAGCTTTGCCAGGTAAAAACCACACTGAGCCCCCCGAGGAGCCCTTTGTGCCCACCCTGCTCATCCCRAACTCAGCTCCAGAGCTGTGGGGCTGTGTGGGATCAGCCAGGGGGTCCCAGTCCCCCAGTCCAGCCCTGCTCCGGGCTGCGAGTCCGATGCTGGGCACCGCTGGGCTGGGAGGCTCCCGATGGAGCTGCTCCTTCCCAAGCCCACCATGAGCACCCCCAGTCCCTCTAGCACCCCCAAACCCACGAGCAGCTGCCTACCTGAGCGATTTTGGAGGCGGCCCCCCGGCAGAGAGGTCTCCTTGCCAGTGGGGAGTTTGCGACGTGTCACTGCGGTTATTCCCTAATCATCATATCAAACTCCAAAGGTTCAGCAGCCCCGGGCTGCTTTACAGTCCCGTGGGTTAAACGTTAACCTGCCCTATCTGCCAGCTCCCCGCAGGCCTTTGACCAGATAGCTGCCTCAGACAGCACCCACCAGGCCCAGCTTTCCCCAAATAAATGCAGGCAAATCCCACTTTAAGGGCTGGGGTCAYGCTGATGCTGGTTTGCTCCATGCTGGGGCCTTCCCCACCTGATCCATCCCCAGCCTTGCGACACTCCTGGGCTTTACAGGAGGTTTGGGTTTGCTGGAGGATGATGGCAGGAGTGAGAAATCCCTTCTGCTGGAGAAATTCCTCCTGGTGGCCTAAGCAAAGCTGTGGGTTGGCAGAAGTTGCTGCAAAAAATGTTATCCAAGCAAAGATTCACAGTGAGGAAAGCCAGTGCAGGTTTTGGGGAGGCTTTGTTGCACCCAGAAAAATCCAGAATCTGTGAATAAATCCAGAAGGCACAAATCTCTGCAAGGGGTGGCTTCCAACCTCTGAGCATCTCAATACTATATTTGACCTGAGGCTGTAGAAAAAGCTTCCAAAATTAATTAATAACACAAAGATTACAAGTATGTGATTTAAAWAAGAGTATATAATATCACAAAGTAAAAAACTTAAAATTTTAGAATATAACAATACATATAAAACAAARTAAAAGTTTTAAAACAATAACYAATTCTTCTTMACAAGTTTAAGCAATACTATATAACTAGTTAAAAAAGTCCACATTACAAACTCCAAATAATTATTAAGTTAAAAATAAAAATAATTCAARCATCATTTCTTAATTAAATAGTTTGACCTTAAAAATCCTTAGAAAAACAGTAAACAATTTTATACCTCATTAATAAAATACTAAAAAACTCACACCTTATATAAACTATATAAACACAACTTATATAAACTATATAAACACACCATATATAAACTATATAAACACACCTTATATAAACTATAATATAAATAAAATAATAGACACCTAAATCTAAACATAAATATCATCTCAAACACTTCAATCCCAACCTTAACAAAAACAAAAAGAAAAAACCAACAACCCAAAAAACCAACATTTAGTGGTCTTTGTGCCATATCTGGTGATGCARCAGCTGAATTGAATGTTTGGCTCTTTCCAAAATCCTTCTGGACCCTCACAGGGATGAAATGGAGTACCACAGGTACTTTAGCAGAGAGATTTCATGGAATTACAGAGTTGTGAAGTTTGGAAAAGCCCTTTATGATCACCAAGTCAAACCAGCAGCACCACTGTGCTCACCACTGAGCCCTCACCATTTTTCTTGTATGATGTGCAAATTTGGGACCCCAGCTTTGGGATCCATCCCTGGAATTGCATCCTGCTGTGGCTGACGCTGAGCTCAGAGCTGGAGCACGCCCAGGCTGGGCCATGGTTTGCCATCCCAGGGCTGACCCCCAGCACGGGGATGCAGTGCTGGCCTTCATTTGCAGCCCTGGKTAATGAAGCATTTATAATTAGGTGTTGCTGACGCTTCAGGTTTGGAAAAGTGCCATCCCTGTGTTTGCTCAGCTTGAAAAGCACGAGGTGTCCCTGAGGGGGGAGATCCCTCGGGGAGAGCAGCATCTCTCTCCCTCCTCCCTGTCTCACCAGGGWGCAGCTCCCATTTCCCGGCCCAAACACGGGATTGCTCCCAAGGAAACGCCTGCCCTCTGCTCTCCACCTCCCTGCAGGGTTTAGGGGTCCAAGAGCAGCTTTTGGAGCACATTCAAAGAGGATAAAACCCCCAAACAAGCCCTTCCCAAGCAGTTAAAAGCTCCTCTCCCTGGGCACAGTTTGGGATCTGCTGCTTCTCTTGATCTCCAGGGCAGAGCTTGGGAGTGAGGGGCAGATCTGGTGAGGATTTGTGAAAAGAATTTGGAATGTGTTAGAGATGAGACTTCTGAGTTGTTTTAGATAATGTAATTAATTTTTTTAATCCTTAACATATGTAAGAAAGGTGAGTTCAACTCACCTCATATGATTTTATGTGAATTACATAAAATTCAGCTCATCTTATATGATTTTATATGAATTACATAAAATTCAGCTACCCTATATGATTTTGTATGAATATGAATTATATGATTCAGAAGATCACAAGACTTTTAGTTACAAAAATTTTTGAAAATTTATTAACTAATAAAATGCTATCAATAAAAATATCTCTAGTTTGGACTTAATCTTTAAATATTTCATCTYATAGATTCGTGTTACAATATAAACTTTTCTAGTTAATTATTATAATGTACAAACTTACAATACTGTATTCTAAAACTATACTTTCTTCTATTTWGTTTAACATATTTTTATTCTAAACTATATGTTCTAATGCTTAAGTTTAGAAGTCTTTTCTAAAATTTMASATCAAATCTTGTGTTTAATTCTGAGTTTTAACTTATGAACCCAAACTACTAAGAATCCTCTATAGTYTGGATTCTAACAAGATGGGACAATGGATTTTTTCCTTGTCAAAGGGATTTTTCTGTSTTTAGCATGCTATTTTTCCTGTCCAAGGGACTGCTGTGATTTGATCCCTRGGACACTGGATTTCAGACTGAAGGCCCCAGTGTGCCACTGAGCACTGCAGACTGCACAGGAAAATGAACTGAAATCACTCAGTGACCAATTAAATGCCTCTGCCCTGGAATTGTGACAGTGGGAGGAGCAAACCAGCTSCAGAAAATCAAGTGTCACACAGCAGCACTCAAAAAAGCAACGAAAAAGTCTCTCTGAGGAAAATGTGAGGTGTTACCTGAGTGCAGRTAACAGGGCTCTGATGATCTGTCAGCAAGAGGAGATGAAATGCAGGTGCCCATGGCATGGAAATAGAGCAGTTTGGGATGGAAAGCCYAATTTTGGGATAGAAACCAGCTGTGGATTGACCCACAGGTGTGAGGATATCTTAGGTTGTGGGCTAGAGGTGGGGCMRYTATCTTCTGTTMAYKGGGCAGTTTTCTTTATCTSYTCCACARCCAATCCTCCCTCCAGGAGATCTCTGCTGTTCATGGGCCATTAATTATCAATTATCTKCTGTYCATGAGCCATTCATTATTAATTATCTCCTGTTCATGGGCCAGTGAGTGTCCCTGCATGGCTGATCCAATTCCATCAGCCCATGGGGAGATGCTCCGCCCAGGGGAGGAGCCAAGCATTCCTACCTGGATCCAATCTGAGGTTTGGGACAGCCCAGCAGCCTTTGCCCCCTGCATTGCCAGAGGAGCAGCTTTCTGCTGCCCTGCATTGCCAGAGGGAGCCCAGGCCCATCTCCAGCAGTCCTGGAGCTGCAGAGGAAAACTCCCCCCTTGTGCAGGATCCCTGCTGCAGCAGAGCCACAGCTGGCACTGCAGGAGGGCTGAGCCCCCATGGGATGGGGCTGGGACACCCCCTGACACACAGGGGACAGGGCATGCTCTGACTCTGTTTATCTTTTTATACTATTGCATTGGTATTTTTAATTTTCCTAGTAAAGAACTGTTATTCCTATTCCCATATCTCTGCCTGAGAGCCCCTTAATTTCAGAATTATAATAATTGGGAGGGAGGGGGTTCACATTTTCCATTTCAGGGGAGGCTCCTGCCTTCCTCAGCAGACACCTGYCTTTCAAACCAAGACAGAGGGCAGCATGACAACRCTCATGGGCATGGAAAGCCCCTCTGATGCCAGAGGGGTTGCCATTCCAGCATCATTTTTTGAGGTTGTGCAGGAAGGGCAGCTGTGATGCTTTCCTTCTCTGTCTTCCCCTCTCTGCCACAGATTTTGCTCAGAAGAGGAGAAGTGATCAAGAGAGGAGATGTGATTTGTGCTCATGTTTCCTTGAGGGCTTCTTGAGGAGTAGAACATAATTGYTTCCTTCTCTACAATCACAGTGGGCTCCCTCCTCCAGGGTTTGCCTCAGCCTGCCAGGTGGGATTAGGGAAAAGCACTTCCACCTCAGGAAAAATGTCACCTGAGGGGATGTTACCCCTTTGTGTTATTTATTTACTGCCACAAACCCCCTAATGGGTGGCCTGATCCTCCAGCTTTCCCTGGAAGTGCTGCAGGAAGTTTTCTGGGATGTCYAGCAAGGGGTTTATGGCAAATCTCTGGCTGTGCCAAGCCCTGCTGGGCATCAGCAGCTGCCCTTTAACATAGCAATAAAGCCAACAAAAATATCCTTGGTGTCAGGAGGAGCAGGATCAGAGCCCAGCCATGGAAAAACATGGAAATGGTGATGTTGAGAGCATCTCCTGAGTGCTGTGTTTGCTGTGCCTGGTGGTCAGACAGACCCTGCTGTGATCCAGGTGTGTGGTTGGTGACATTCCCACTGCAGGGACTGCTGGAAGCTGGGCAAAAAATGGGATGTTGCCAAAAAACTTTGAATTTTCCCAAGTTAGCTACAGATTTAGAGGGATGTGTGTCAGTTATTGGGGAGGGTTTTGTGTGTGTACACAGAGAGGTTGTTAAACACCACTGCAGCTCAKTATAGCTCTCTAAACATCACAGTTTCTCCCTTTCCCCTCAAATAAATCTGCATGCTCTAATGCCACTGTGCTCTGTAATTAGGAACAATTCAATTGAAGTCTTAATGCTTTCCAAAAAACAATCCTTTGCTTCAGCAGCCTGACTCATAGCCTGCTAGAGAGCTGCTGCTAGGCTGAAAAGGAATTTATAGTGGAGTAAACAGCCTGTGTGTATTGGTATTTAGAGATATGAAAACCACTTGGTCCTAATTCCAAAACTGATATTAGATGGAAAAAAATAATTATTTTAAAAATGGGCACAAATGAGGTTTCTGCACTTCTTTTTGCTCAAGCTTGGGACTCTCCAGTCTTTCCATTTGCCAATTTTTCCTCGTTGTGGCTGAGACATTTTGGGTTTGTTTGTGCCATGGAGAAGCAGCAGTTGTGCCCAAAGGGGGCTGGATCCTGCTGCTGCCAAAGAAAACAGAATTAATTATAAAAGTTTTGTGTGCCTGTGGCTTCAAGATAAATCTGTGGTCGTAAGTATTCCTTTGATTTAGGACAGTTTGATATGGCCTGTGTTTGTGCAAGGCTGATGTTGGGATATGGATCAAATATTGACACTCTGCTGCTCCAGAAATGACTTTTGTAAAGCTGTGGTTACAGCTCCTTCTGTCTCAGGTGTTTCTCCAATGCCTGTGGATAACAGCAATATAAATAGTGGGTGTGCAACGCCAGCCTGAATAATCACAGCACAGGAACAGGGTCCTGCACCTGCACACAGGAAAGTGGGAGCCAGCAAGCACAGGAAATGCCCTCATTCCCCATTTCTCTGCTCAGCACTGGCTCCTAAAATCCATGTCCAAAAATAATTGCAATGAAGTTATTTCAAACTGGAGCTGGTGGCAACAGTGCTCCTGCAAATGTGTTTGACATGGGAAATGTTCGAACCCTGTCCCTGCTGGTGTGTCTTCCCCTTTGGCAAAAAATTCTTCAAAAGGCATCATCAGACCCAAGCACTTGGGAAGTTTAATTAGAAGTTACATTTTAATATTTTTAGTTCTGCTGAACAATTTCCCAGCCTGCTTCCTGACTTCTGTCTGTGCAGTTTCTTGATACTGAGATGGTGACCTCCACCTGGTCTTGGGGAAAAACAGGGGCATCATGGGCCTAGAAACACCAGGTGCTTTAGAAATAAGTTGTTTAAATTTATAAAACAAAGTCCTCCAATTAAGTAAGAAGGCAAACCTTGAAGTCACAGGTGTTAAGATTCCCATAGTGCAGCATGAAAAAGAAAATCCTTTTTTGCAAGATGTTACAGAACCCCAGACTGGTTTGGGTTGGAAAGGACCCTAAAGCTCATCTTCTTCCATGGGCAGGGACACCTTCCATTCTCTCAGGCTGCTCCAAGCCCCATCCAGCCTGGCCCTGGGCACTGCCAGCTCTTATTTCTCCTCTAAGTGCATTCAGAAAACCAGAATATTCTGATAGTAATGGTTTATCCTGAACAGAAGTGAAAAGCWGTAATTGGATTTACTGTACAAATCACTGACAGTAAGTCCTCTAATGCTGTTGGGACTCCTTAAAATAATAGACTTAAACCTCTCTCCCAGCTGAAACCAAAGCTCCCAAGGCAAATAATTACACTTAAAGGCCAGATGTGGTTCTTTTGCAGCACCTTTTTGTGGCTTCTGTGTGTGCAGGAGACAAGCCTCGATTTTTTTTTCCTTTTTCTTTCTGTTTCAGTACAAATAAATGGGATGGGAAAGGCAAAGACTTGCAYAGGTATTTGTTTGCTTTGGAAGGACACCCTGCACAAGGGTGGCATGAACTCAGAGTGCCCCAGCCTGCCTGGCTGCCTACAGCACAAATCCTAATATTTCTGAATGGATATATTTAATATATCCTGCCTGGGAAGGGAGGGCTGCTGGGGAGAAGGAAATATCCCAGTGGTTGGGTGCAGGTGTAAAGAAAATGGGGTCAAGGCCACTGCTCCAGTTTGTGGGTGGGGGCAAAGGGGGGAGGTAGGAAAAGTGGTATTGATYTGGGGATATGAGGGCACTGATAAGAGAAATGGGAACAATCTGCATGAAGAACTTGGCAAGTCYGGGCAGGAGAGATAGACAGGAATGAGGCTTTATTTTTATACATAAATGTGCTTTTAACAAAATTTAAAAGGTGTTGTTGGGCCTTGTAGATTTTTCCTCTGCTGGGAGACCAGGGAGGAAAATGAGATTTTTTTCCAAGCAGCAGACTGGGACTTGTAAAGCCAGTCCTAAACCACTAAGCTGAGTCTTTTACCTCTTCAGAGCTTTGGCCAGCTGGGGAGGCAAGAGCAAATAGTTTGTGACCTGTTTCCTTCCATGTAGCTCTTGCTTTTTTCCASTTGTGCTTTTCATCAAAGCCCATTTCATACCTGCCTGGTGGATGCAGGCATTTGTGGAATATTTCCCACAATATTCACCCTTTAAGGGTGGTTGTGTGCTCAYGACTCACTGCACCTTTCTGATGTGTGTGAACCATTTTCCTTCTGAAAAATGCTTCTGCAGCACACTGAATTCAGGTGTGTTTTACTGTCTTGTGGGATGGCAGGAAAGCACTTGGGACATCTTGCATTTGGGCATCAAAGTTTATAAAACTGGCACAGAAATTTTACAAGAGATTCAGGGAAGAAACAGTGGCTGGGATAGGCTTTGATGTCCTGAGTGGGCTTTGTTTTATTAATTGATTGAGAAATTTATTCACAGGATGGGTTGGGTTGAGAGGGACCTTAAATCCCATCCAGTGCCACCCCTGCCATGGCAGGGACACCTTCCACTGTCCCAGGCTGYTCCMAGCCCTGTCCAGCCTGGATCACATCCAGGGGCAGCCCCAGCTGCTCTGGGCACCCTGTGCCAGGGCCTGCCCACCCTSCYAGGGAACAATTCCTTCCCAATATCTGATCTAAACCTGCCCTCTGCCACTTTAAAGCCATTTCTTGCCCTGTCACTCCATGCCCTTGGCAGAAGTCCCTGTCCCTGACTTTCCCTGGGGCAGGAAAAGCAAGCCAGGCTTGACTTTGCTCTTGCTCAGGCAGAGGTGCCTGGAGAAGATCAGGAATGTGGGGCCTGTCCCAAATCACCTTAGGGATGAAGTGTGGGAAACTGCAAAAGGAATTTAAAAAGGCTCCTGTGACCTGAAGAACCTGGAGAAACAACCAGAGGGTGCTGAGCATCCCTGGGAGAGGAAAGTCCTGAGCTGGGAATGGGTGGCCAGCTCCTCCAGCTCGTAGGTACAGCAAGAATTGCTCACCTGCACAGACTGAGAGGTGCTAAAGTGCTCCACTGCCCCCCCAACACAGCCAGCTCGTGCTGGAGACTCCCACACCTCTGCTCCAGCAGCCTCAGAGTGCTCAGAACCCAAAATAGTGCTGGCTGGCCAAGGGCTGCGTTTCTTAAAATATTTCCCTAAGCCTTGTTGTTTTTGCTGTCTCCTTTGCCCAGTGGGCTGGTGGGCGGTCTCTTGGTTGGGTTTGGGTTTGGGTTTGGGTTTGCTCATGGGTGGCCCTGAGCTGGAAGGGTTGGGGTTCTCGAGGCAGGGGCTGGTGCAGAGCTGGGTTTTGGGGTAGGGGACCCTGCTGGAGCCCAGCTCAGAGGCTCATTGCTCCTTCAGGAGGCCACAAAAAGTGCTTCAGACTCAAATCATCAGGCTTGGCCCCTCTGCCTGGGCTAAAYGTGAACTTCCCTGAGGGTTTGGGTTTGGATCCCACTGTTGGAGTTCAGGGGGGCTGCCAAGCTGTCCTAAATTCAGGTGGGTGGTGGAGCTGGATCTCCCCCCAGGAGGCCAAATGTGAACAAAAAAGGGTCTGTGATGCAGGGCAGTGGTGTTTGGTTTGGGGTGTGTGACTGCTAACCACAAACAGAGTCAATATTTAATAGAAGAGAATGGAAAAATACTAAAAATAGTACTTTAAGCAGACCTGTGTCACTTCAACATAGGTGTGAGGGGTATCTTTTGTCCTTTCAAGTGTTTATTTTATTTTTATTCCTTTTAAAATGAATCTGGGACCCTGGCAGTTTTTGCTGCTCCAAAGGAGCTCTGCCAGCAGCATCCCCTGAGCTGCCTGCAGGGTGAGGGATGGGGAATACACTCATTTTGAGTGAATGTTTTTAACCAAACCCTTCCCAGCTGTGGCCAGACTGGAACCTTCCAATGTTTCCATGTCTGGTGAGAATGGTGTTTCTTTAAATAAAAAAGCTAGGAGCCAGCACTCCAGAGCAGAACCCCAGATGGGTTTGGGTGGGAAGGGACCTTAAATCCCATCCAGTGCCATGGCAGGGACAYTTCCACTGTCCCAGGCTGCTCCAGCCTGGCCTTGGGCACTGCCAGGGATGCAGGGGCAGCCCCAGCTGCTCTGGGCACCCTGWGCCAGGGCCTGCCCACCCTGCCAGGGAGGAATTCCTTCCCTCTTTTGGATCAGCTCTGGTGTGGGTGGTGTTGGAGGCACCTTCTCCTTTCTGAGTGATCCTTGCTCTCCCATCCCATCAGATTCCTGCTGTGGATGAGGYGGCTCGGGATGGTCTTGCTGGACAAACTAAACTCTATAAAAACGCCATCCACCCCCCAAGGCTTCCTGAGCAGTGCCACCATCCTGGACTGGACTTGCCCTGATGTTCTGTCAGCTCTTTGAGGGAGCTCCAGCTCTGGCAAGGTGTCATTTTCCCCCTGGGGAAAGCGGCTTCTCAGGCAGCTCCAGCCCAGCTTTCTGCTGAAGCTGTCTCAAAGATGTCCACCCTTCCTGGCAAACCTTGCTAGCAACACCTAGGTCATATTCTGCTTTTATTTCCCCTGCTCTGGAAGCAGCCAAACTTCTCCCCAAGCTTCGTGCAGCTGGAAATTGCTGAAGCYTCTCCAGCACCCAGCAACAAATTACAACTGTGAGATAACACACAGCCCTGGSCATTGGCTAGAAATGGCACATTCTGAATATTTTAACTGCTGATTTGTATGTTTGGGAGGAAAAAAAAAACCCTTCAGATGCCGTGCAATGCATGTATAAATTCTGAATTGTAAATAAATATGCTCCCYGGGAGCTCAGATTTTTTTGGCAGTTTATCAAGCAGCAAGGTTTAAATGGGAATACATTCAGCTGGACTAGAAAGCAATCAGAACACCTCTGGGATTTTGGAATGGGATGGAGCTCCCTGAGCTGGGCAGGCCTCTCCTAATGTTGGTGTCCATGAAAATTGAGAATTGAGAGCATCCAAAGAGACCTCTGGAAGGAAGAGGAGCCAACTTGTATGGAGCAAACTCAAGGTTTTGTCCCATTCATGGCCTGCAAGAGCCAATTCTGTTGTGAGAAGGCCACAGATAAATCAGAGCTGCTTCTCCAGCCTTGGAAGAGAATTCCTGCYGCCCAAGCTTTGGGCCTTTGGACAGGGATGCTGTGTTCCCAGGGAGGATGGCTGGTACCTGTGGGATTGCTCAAATAGCTCTGAGAAGACTGAATGTGGATGTGTGGATGCACCCAGTGCTGCTTCCCAGGCTTCAAACTGAGACAGATGTGATAGGACTTTTAATGATGGAGAAAAATAAAAATATCTATTTAAAAAGGCTCAAGAATCCAGTTAGAACAGGAAAATGCCTGGCACAGGCCCAAGGCCAGGTTGGACTCTGCTTTGTGCATCTTGGAAATTGCTTTTCCCAGGTCCTGACCTCAGTGCAGAAAGGGCATGGAGAGGTTTTGTCCCCAGCTTGAGCAAGGCTGGCTGTAAAACCCCTCCAGGTGAGCAGCTTTTCCAGGAACAGCAGCCTTTGGGAGCAGCTCTGCCGAGGGGAATGAGCTCGGGAAGGCAGGAAAACAAAGCTCTAAAAATTACAGCTGGCTCTGCCACCTTGGTTTTTAATTTCTTCATCAGCACAACTTCACCTGGATGGCAGACAGGGATTCTGAAAGGCAATTTTCCCTCCTTTCCCTTTCCAAAGGGGTGGGAATTGCCCCTGAGCTGGTGGATGAGGTGGTTCCTGGGAGCAGAGCGTGCTTACCTGGCTGTTCCCAGGCTCCAACATSGGCAGCAGCTGATGCAGAAAATGCTCCAGTGCAGAACAAACCAAGCAGAGGAGAAATATTAATTTAGATTTTTCCAAAAGGCAGCTGGTTCTGTTGGTTTTGCTCACTGGGTTATGCAGATGCTCCCTTGGTGTCAGGGATTTCTGATGGAGCTGGTGCTCTCAGCTGTGACAGAAGGCATAAAAAAAGATCATAAACACAGCTTTGACTCCAGGTAAAAGTAATGAAATCCCCCCCAAAGACAGACAGAACTGCTTCTAAACCCAGCTTGCAGCAATTTCATGCTCTATATATGCAAGAGGTTTCAGTAGCAGTTCAGTAGCATCAAGAATTCTTCACTTTTCACTGTAAATATTTCCTAGATTAAAAATAAAACTCCAAACAATTCCTCAATTCCCGTGTGCAGCCCTGATGGATTTGTACCTCCTGAGATGAATTTGATTATTTTTTAACTGAAATACTTCAGGTTTTACTGTCGTAATTAATGTTGACTGAACTTTTAAGCTGTAACTTTCCTGGTGTTTTTGCAAATCTGTGGAGTTTTCATTATTTCTCCTCCTCCCAAGACAGTATGAACAGGACAGGGTGTCATTCCTTAGCAAAGAAGGATTTAATAATGAAAATTCCATTTTTAAGGAACCCAAATCTGAAGATCTGTGTTGGGAGAGTTTGTAGGAGCTGAGGATCATCTCAGAATGGCTTCTCTGCTCAGCATCTTCCAAAAGCAAAAGTCATGGAAGCTGAATGTTGCTTGGGATTTTAAACTGAAAATCCATTTGGAAAGAAGAGAGTCCTCGAGGGAATCGAGGTAAAAATAGCTGCCAAACAAGGCAAAATTGAAGAGGAAAAGAACATTGATATTCAGAATATTCATTTCTCACGGAGCCTGACGTTAACAGCTCTGCTGGGAAATTACATTATTGTTGTCAAAATGCTGTGGAAATCCAAATAAAGGCTGGGAAGCTACAGGATGTTCTCGGAGGATGTAAGCTTTGCTGGAAGAAAACAAAATAAACAGTTCAGCTCCAACACCTAAATATTGACATAAAGATGTAAAAGTTGAGGAGGCTTCACAGAGCAGCACGTGATGGGGATGTCCCAGGGCACTGGGCAGGCTTGGAAAGTCAAATATTCTCCATCCCTGTGAAGCAGTTGGAGTTCATGTGGTGTCCTGGAAAAGCAGGATGTGAGCCAAGGAGTAAAGGAATGACAACCCCAGTAATGGAGCTACTGACAGGGTTGGGCAGGAGCACAGTAAGGAATGGGGTTTGAAAATAACCTCACTGATGGATGAGAAGGGCTCTGGAAGAGCAGCCCTGAGCAGGGGGGGATCCCCATCCTCAGGKGTGGCCCTGGTGCTCCCAGAGCCCTTTCCCAGTGCTCCCAGCTGGGATTGCTGGGGGATGCCAGCACGTGCTGCCACTTTGGGAACGTGGCTCCTGAGGGGGATTTGGGGTCACAACAGCACAGGGCAGGAGCCACTTGTGGGAAAATGTCCCTGGAGCTCAGGGCTGAGCAGGGAGGTCATCAGGGCTGACATTCCCATATGGATCCTGTGGAGCTGCTGCTGCTGGCCCAGGCCCAGCTCACTCTGGAGTTGTTCCTGCTCAAAGCTCCCTTGAGCGGACAGGACGGGACGGGGCTGCTGTGGAACGTGCCTTGAGCTGTTTGATTTTCCAGCATCAGTCTCATYMCATGGCTGTGACAATGGGAAGATGCCAGCAGCTCACATCCCAGGCAGCAGACCAAGAACTTCATGTTACAACTCACTTTATAAGTGTTTTGACCAATCWCACAAAGCAAAAGCACATTGACAGTRGTTCYATCCAACCACTATRAGCACAGGAACCTTTGGTTAAACAMTGCTTGCTTATTTCRAATACAATACCTGCTTGTRAGCCTTAAAACACAATGCACAGAGCTCCATTACTAAGCTTAGAACTTCCTAATATCTCTCTAGATAAACTTTTCTGCAGCTTAGGGAGTTATTCTAGACAAGCATTAATACACAGACCATTGTTCTATTTGTCCTCGCTTTCCTACAGTTTAAACAATTTTTCTGCTGATCAATCTCATGGCTGCTGCTTAGCTCCATTCACAGTTCTACTGCCTCTGGGGCCTGCCTTTTGCAGCTTTCCCAAAACCCTCTGATTTTATGGATTCCCGAGGGGCCTTTTCCATATTTGACTTTTCCCACTGCTTTGTCACCCTCCTGATTTTCCAGAGCTGCTTTTGTCATGTTGAGAGTTTCTCGCTGATGGTTTGGTCACCTCCAAGCTCTGCATCCAAAGGCGGGACACGAGCAGGCACAAGGATGGAAAATTTGGCTCTTTCTCAAATCCCACTGACCCAAACACCCCCACCACAGCCAGGCTGCTCTCGGAGCTGATCCAAAATAAATTTGGAGGGTGCTGAGGAGGAGCAGCCTTCAGTGGCATCGCCTTCCCAAGATAACCATCAGTTGTCACCCAATTTTGGCACAGGACACGACAGCAAAGAGCAGGAAGCTTTTTAGATCAGTCCCAGATGAGATGCTGAGCATTTTCCAGGAGCATTTCTGTCTGGGAATAGCCAGTGGGAGGCTGAATGGATTTGTGGCTGGCCAGGTGGCTGCCACAGCTGTGCTGTGCTGCTGGATGTCACCCCTGCCACCGCTGCCATCAGGGGCAAAAGGAGTGGCAGGGCTTTGCTCCATGGCTGCAGAGGGGAAATGCCCTGTGGGA
>JACDOX010000184.1:206297-225468 GCA_014549065.1 Cardinalis cardinalis | reverse complement strand
GGGATGTGGGCACAGAGGGGACCGGGATGTGGGCACAGAGGAGACCGAGATGTCGCTGCTCCTGTGCCTCGGGGGTGCGCAGTGTCCCTGTCCCTCTGCTTCCAGCTGCTCCTCCTGCTGGCCCGGGGCATCCCTCGGGCGCTGCCTGTGTGCCAGCCCGGGAGGACAGCGGGATGCATGCAGGCTCCCGGCCGGGACAGGGCTGCGGGACGCGGTGGGGACACAGCCTCTCCCCGCTGTTCCCTGCCGCTCCCGGCTCTCTCGATCTCCTTGCAGGGTTTCTCAGGGCCATGCTGGCGCTTTGTTGCCGGCTGTTTTATCTCGGTGCTCRTCTGCAGATGAAGCCGCAGTCGGTGCGGGCTGCAGCCGGACCCTGCGCTGGGAGCGCTCCGGGAAGGGCCGATGGATGCAGAGCGTGGCTTTGGCTCGGCGTGGGGACACGGGGGACGCTGAGACCCCACAGGATCTCAGAGCCTCCTGCTCTGCGATTTTGGCCTCCCAGGAGCTGACCCTGAAGCGGCAGCAGTTGCTGGTTGTGAAATGGGGACRGTCCTTGGTGACTCGCTGAGCTGTCAGTGAGCTCATGGAGTCGAGTCACCAGCTGTTCTTAGTGCCATCTACACATTTTATATAAAAATATATCGATGTAGCCACTACTCTAGACCCAAAGTAGATTACTGAGCATGTTTTACCGATGWGTTTCCCCTTCTGTGCCTCCCAAGCAGCCCAAGGCAGCTGGGATATTAATAATGACCATGTGTTGCTCACACACTCCAGCCCCAGAGTGCCAGCGTGGGGAGGCAGCCTGGGACCTGCCTCTGCTCTTCTCCACTCCAGAGATTGGATTTCCTTTAAGTGAAAGCTCTTCTCAAAAGAGAATCATAGCCCAGTGTCTCCAGCTGGGGTCCAGTAAGGTGGTGAGGGCTGGAGAGACTGTCAGAGTGTGGGGCTGAGGGCAAGGCCATGRCTGGTGGTTTAATTCACAGAAAATACATAATTATCCTCAACTCACAGCTTCCTTGGAGTTTCCTCTCTCTGCTGCTGGCCCCTGGAGCTGTAAAACAACTCAAACCAAAAGTGGTGCTCCTGGGGTAAAAATGTGGAATTACACAGTTCCAATTAAAAGTAGTTTGTCCAGTTTTAAAAAACTTCTTTGGGGAAAGTGCATCCTTCTTCTGCTGCATGTGAGATTGTTGTAGGGCAAAACCTGCATTTTGGAGCAGTCAGGTGGCTGCTGCTCAATGGAGATCCATCTGCTTTCCTCATTCASGAAAGCCAGAGGTTTGGGAATGGCAACAGCTTGGGCTACATGAGTGTCCCTGGGATTTGGGAGAAAAGGGGATCCTCCTTTCCTGACTGGGTATCCTGGCAGAAAGGCCACTAGCCTTTATATTTAAATAGACAGAGAACTCTCACATCCATAATTACATCTATAAACGGAAAATAAAGACTTTCATTGATAAGAGAACACAAAACTSCCACAGGTAATCACGTTTTGAGAAAAGGGTTCTTCTATTACGTAAAAAACTTGGATGGAAGTGATGGTTGTGCAGCTGAAATTGTTAAATGAATAATACAAACTCATTCTAACTCCCAGGGGAGTATTTTTATCCCTAGATTGAGATACTCTTCATCCTAATTTTGTTTCTACACAAGTTAATATTCTCCTTGGAAAAACATAAAGTCTGTAAAATCCGTGATGAAAAGTAATAACCAGCCCACTGCCCTACACACACGAAAGACCAAGAAAACGCTGAGAACTTGCTCAATGACAATAAAAATCCCAAAATGAAGCTTTGAAGCATCTCAGAAGTAACTAAAACACACCAGGAAATGATAATTTGGCCTTTAAAATGAACAAACTACCTAAAGATTCTCCTTTCTGTGGAGCAAAATGTTCTCAAGTCCATAATTAAATACACAAATAGAAAATCAGGAACTGTAATGATAGGAGACTTTTTCTTCCTTCCCTTTAACGAAAGAGATTTAAAAAGCCTCAACTCCAAAATCGTATTTTGCCTTAAAAATAGAGATTAGGGAGTTGYCACTCCACCATGAACTCTCCAGTGTGGAGGAAGCAGCTACAACTCCAACTATCCTGTGACTCCAAGACCTGGTCWTCTTGAACCCTCAGTATTTGTTTAACTTATTAAAAAGCTTCATTAAAACCTCAACTGCAAATCATGCCAGGATGAATAACTGTGCTGGACACCTACGTGGGATGAAGGTTTCCCACCCCCAAGKGAYTTGCCCACCTTYATCTTCCTCAAAACCTGCTCTGYTYTATTCCCAGCCAGGTGTGAGGGATCCTCGTTTTCCTCCTCCTGAGGCCCAGGGCAGGCACCAGGTGAGGACTGAGGGTGGTTCCTGCCTTTCCTGCCTCTACCCAAGCCACATGAGCCCCATCCAGGTGTTTTYCCCCCGGGCCTTCCTCTTTCCATCCGTCAGACATTCATCCTCACTACTGATGCTCTTCTCCCACTCATTCAAGGCACTTTGACAGGAGGAATCCAGGAATTGCCTTCCAGGCTGAGCTCCTGCCCCTGGGGCAGGTTCTACAGTGCCAGGTTCATAGAGACAGGCAGAGATCYCTCCTCGGGAGCCAGCTGTGTTTGATCCCAAGGGGAATCACCCCTACATGGTCTTTTCCTTCCTGGATGGATCTTCTTCCCTCCTTCGGCTGAAGGGAGATGTTATTCCCGTTTGGGGCTGGAATTTTCTCTGTCTTGCCAATGATTTTGGTTCTGGTTTTCTCCAGTTGTGACTGTCGGGGGTTGGTCACCACCATTCGGGTGTGACGTGAGGCTGAGGGATTGGATGGGAGCAGTGTCACTCCCACCCAAGAGTGTGACGGTGTTCACAGGGGTCTCAGGTTGAGGGAAGAGAYGAGGATCTGACTCCATGTTTCAGAAGGCTTGATTTATTATTTTATTATATATATTACATTAAAACTATACTAAAAGAATTGAAGAAAGGATTTCATCAGAAGGCTAGCTAAGAATAGAATAAGAAGGAATGATAACAAAGGTTTGTAGCTCGGGCTCTGTGTCTGAGCCAGCTGACTGTGATTGGCCATTAATTACAAGCATCCAACATGGGCCAATCACAGATGCACCTGTTGCATTCCACAGCAGCAGATAACCATTGTTTACATTTTGTTCCTGAGGCCTCTCAGCTTCTCAGGAGGAAAAATCCTAAAGAAAGGATTTTCCATAAAAGATGTCTGCGACACAAGAGCTCACCCCGTTCCCCCACACGCTTGTTTGGAGCCATTCCTACAGCACGGACCCCATGACCAGGCCCAGAGCATCACCATTAGATGAGCAATTCTTTATTCTGGGATCCACGGCGAATCACAGAGTGGTCTCAGCAAGCCACGGCCACGAGGAGTAGGGAGACCAGGCGGCGCCCTCGGCGGGTTCCTGGATCACCATCAGCACGCCGATGCCCGTGGTGTGTGCCTGTGCCGCTGCCTGGGGGTGCTGGCCCGCTTTGGGCCCGGCCGGTGCGGCGGTGCAGGAGCAGCGGCAGGCCTGGAACAGCCTGCGGACCCGGGAGAGCCGCCGCGGCTCCAGCTCCAGCTCTGCCGAGGCCGCCCGGGGCGGCAGCGCTGAGGGCAGGGTCTGCGTGGCCCGCTCCGTGAAGAGCCGCACAGGGGCACTCCGCCGCTCGCGGCCCGGGCTCTCGGTCTGCACGTCTCGATCCACGCGTTCGGCAGCACGCCAGCCCTCGGGTGTCTGGGTGAACTGGTGGATCAAGAGCACTTCTGGCTCGGTCGGGGCAGGGGTGGAGGSTGTGGAGGGCACTGTCGAGACGGTGTCCGGCGTGGCCTTGCCCGAGCAAGCCACGCAGCTCCTGAGGCGCCGGCACTGCCCGCGGGCCGCGGCGTTGGACGGCGGCGGCAGCGGCAGCGGGCTGGACGCGGCCGAGCACTGTCCCCGCCCCGGTCTGGCCGAGCTGGGCCGGCTCCTGGAGCTCTGCTGCGGGCGGGGATGCCGTGAGGGCTTCTCCCCACGGGCGGCCGGAACCGGGCTCTGGGACAGCTGCACTTGGAGGCGAGAGGAGAAAGAGACGCGGGAGGTGTGGGATGAAATGCTGGCGCCATCCCCGCCTGTCCCTCCAGCCCCGTCCTTCAGCAGGTGCCTCTTGGAGGGCTGAGGGGCGAGCTGGGCCCTCTCCATGGRCATCTCCATGGCAGCTATCCCGGGGAGCTGCGGCCTCCGGAGCGCGGTGCCCTGCGCTGCTGGAGGGCACGGCCCGGCATGCTCCCTCCACAGCCCCGGGAGCCGCAGTGCCGCACGGGCCCTGGGCACGGCACGACGTGTCCCCGTGTCACAGTGGCCCCGTGCCACCGCGGGTCCCGGTGTCACAATGTCCCTTTGTGACACAGCCCCGGGCTGCGCCGCCGTGCTGGATGGGGCAGGAGCGGGCACGGGGCGGCCCCTGCGTTCCGCTCTGGGAAATTTATCCTGATGGGAGCGTGTGGGGATCCCAGCGCAYCCCACGGGCGCTCCCAGGGTTGTTGGAGCATCCCCGTTCCGTCCCCGAGCTCTCGGGAAAAGCCGCGCTGTCCCCAAATGTYGGCCCTGCCCTGCTGGGCCGCCCACGAGGTGGCGCTCTCTGCCCGCCAATAAAGCCCAATTATTATTAAGAATTGTTAATTAGTTCCCCCTCCCCCCGCAGCAAGGACTGCCTGGCCCCTTGGCCGCAGAGATGCTTCCACAGCTCCAAACCCGGAGGTTTCCAGCCACACGTGAAAGCTGSAGGCACAGACACGAGGGTGCAAAAACACCCCACCACCCCCACCTCCTTAAAAGACAGAGACGCTGCTAATTGATTTTTCAGCCCTGAATTTAATACTCCATTGTCCTCCAGCCCAGATGCTTTGCCCTYTCCTTGCCCTGCCCTAGCAGACGGAGTCTGTCCCTAAAGGCGTGCCGTGTCCCACAAGATTCTGTGGGTCGGGATGTGGACCCTGAGGGGTTCCTCAGCGCCCTGAGTGCCCAAGGCCTGGTTGTGGGGGCTGGGAAAAAACCCCTCCCATCCCCAAGGGKTTTTTTTTGCCTGCAGCAAGGGGCTCCTGAAATCCCTGCTTGGAAACAAGAGTGGTTTGGGAGGGAAATGTGATAGGGGAGCTGATGGTGCCCTTTGCCAGCCGGCATTAAAAATTCATGCGCATGATGGGCTCTTCCAAATAAGTCCAGGATGGATGAGTTCCTCCCTCCCTGGACAAGCTGGCAGGGCACTCCGGCTGTTCCCCCCTCAGGTGCCACCAGGGTGTCTGTGCCTGGGGACGGGCTCTGCTCCCTCAGGGTGTGGGGTGCGGGTTGGGATGGGGGACACGGGATGTCTGGAAAGCTGCGTGTCCCACAGGATGGTGGGGCTGGGCTGGCATGTGCTGAGGAGTGACCTGGAGGGCAGGGAGCAAGGAAACCTGGTGGGAAGGGGTGTGGAGTCCTGGATGGGGAGGGATGCAGGTACCCGAGAGGGTGGGGAGGGATGCTGGGTGGGATGTGTGGTGCCCCAGCCATGAGGTACGTGGGATAACCTGGGCAGGGAAGGATGGAGGGAGGTGTGCAGGGTGCCAAAGGGGGATACCCGGGAGGGACCAACAGCTGAGGGTAACGCAGCCTGGAACGAGGGATGAGGAAAGAGGTGGGATGCAGAGCTCCCGGGGGGACAGGCCGGGATGCTGAGCCGCTGCCGGGGATGCTGAGCCTCTGCCGGGGATGCTGAGCCTCTGCCGGGGATGGTGAGCCTCTGCCGGGGATGCTGAGCCGCCGCCGGGGATGCTGAGCCGCCGCCGGGGGCCGGGCCGGGCGGGCCGGGGGGCGGCTCCACGTGGCTCATTAGCAGGAGGCAATTTAATATTTATGAAGTGTTCTTGTTTGAATCCCAAGTCTTCGGCTCCAGTTACAAGGAGCTGCGTCACCCCGCGATCACATGGTAATTGTTGCTATTTCCAGGATCCCAGCCTCGCAGAGTGGCACAAGAGCTCTTTCCCCTTTTCTTGTCCTTTTTTCCCCGCCGCCTTTTCCCTTGTTGGCGGCTGTTTTCGGGGCGGTTTCTGCTCGCCCCTGGGCCGGCTCGGCGCTGCCGGCGGGCTCGGGGCGATGCCGGGGCCGCTGCCCTGAGCCGGGGCGGGCGCAGCCGCTCCCCCGCCCCTGCCCCTGCCCGGGAGCCGCTCCATGAGAGCGGGACCGGCCCGGCAGCCCCAAAATGACCGAGCTGGAAGGGGACTTCACCAAGCTGCTGCTGCTCAAGGAGGAGCGCATCAAGGAGCTGGAGCGGCGCCTGGGCGAGAAGGACGAGGAGATCCAGGAGCTGCGGCGGCGGCTGCACAAATGCCAGTCCGTGCTGCCGGCCCCCAGCCCGCACATCGGGCCCCGCACCACCCGGGCGCAGGGCATCTCGGCCGAGCCGCAGACCTACCGCTCCTTCCACGACCTCCGCCAGGCTTTCCGCAAGTTCACCAAGGCAGAGAGGTAGGGATGGCACCCCCTTTTCCCCCCGCTCCCTCCATCCCCGGTCCCGAGCGGGGTGGCCGGGACACCGCGTCCCCCCGCCGGGCATCGCCGGCACGGACCGTGCCCCGGGCGGGGAGCGGCTCCGAGCCGCCGGGAAGGAGCCCTGCCGGGGCATCGGACAGCCCGGAGCTCTCTCCCTCCCTCGCTTCGCTCTTCCCGTCCCCGGCGCGGCTCCGCTCCCGGGGGATGCTCGGCCGGAGCGCGGGGGGGCGGCGGTGCCTCCCCGGCGCTGGGAAAAGTTTGCGGCGGGGCCGGGAAGTTGTTCCGTGGCTGCTCGRGAGCCGCCAGCACCCCCGGCAGCCCCGTTCCCGGGGCAGGTGCTGCCACTCGCCCCGAGCTCCCCATTTCCCCATCCCATTCTCCCCAAAAACGAGCCCACGCTGCTCCAGCTGTTCTTTGCCTCCCGGTGGGACTCGCTGATCCTGCAGGACTTTTCCCACATSAATGATTCCATGATTCTATTTCCCTGTGCCGCTGTCAGGCACCCACAGAGAGGTTTTTTGCGGGGAGCATGGGGTCTGCATCACTCAACCCGGGGTCTCGGGGGTTGTCCTTCTTCCATGCRTGTGGGAAAAGTGGGGAGCGTGGTGCTGTGCTGGCTGCTGGGGAGGTTGATGTATTGGCGAAGCTGTGTGTGACCACAGTGTGACCCTGCTTTGGGCACAAGCTGTGCCTGCTGCTTCTYGAGCAAGGCACGGTCCCGTGTCCCCTGTGAGGAGTGATTTGTTTCAGCAGAGCCATTCCCGRCGGGATCTGTGTGTGGGTGTGAATCCTCAGCTCTCCCCAAATGTGCCCAGACCAAACTCCAGCCCTTTCCTCCTCTCCTGTGCCCTGCCCCTTGTCATTGCTCAAACGAGGAGCACTTGGCTTTGGGCTTTTTAAATTCAGTATTATTAATTTAAATTCAGTATTATTATTTTTAAATTCAGTATTATTCTTTTCCCTGCCTGTGGTGATTTAATAAAGCAAACTGCTGTGCCCAGGGAGGTGTGTGAGTGCGAGCTGAGTGTGTCTGTTTGTCCTTTCCTGGGGCAGCACATCCCTGTGCCCCGAGGCAGACGCCAGGTGTTGTGGATGGAGGAGAAACTACGTCCAGCTTTTCCTTTTGCTGTTGGATTTTTGGAGGCAGTGATCATCCCGAGCCTCAGGAAGGTGACAGTGACCTGGCACCTGTGGTGAGGGCAGACCCAGTGTCCTCACCATGAGTAATCACTTATTTAGAAGTTGTTGAACCTGCTCATGGCTCTAGTGAAGTTTAGTCCTGGCCTGAGCTTTCCTGTGCTGTTCCCAGTTTGGGTTGGCAGGCCAGCTGCAGGAAAAGCTGTGTCCATGGGATGCAGTGAAGGTCGTTTGGCCCATCCTGCATCATTCCCATCATCCTCAGATGATGTTTCAKCGGGCAGGAAAAACTCCTGGTGGGGCCTGCGGGCAGTTCCAGGCTGGAGCTCCATCCCCTGGCATCCCCCATGCCTCAGCCTCGCTCGTGGTAGCCATGACAATGGTAACCAAGCCAGTCTGGGCTTGCTTTTGGGTTTTAATTCTTAATTCTTCCTTTAATTCTGCTTAATTCTTCTCCCGTCTCGTTGCTGGGAGAGCGGCGGGCGGCTCCGTGGTGTGCTGAGCACGCTGCACCCACAACCTCCCTTTTTCCCCTGTTTTCCCCCCAAATCCCTCCCCACCACGGGCTAGATGGAGGTGTTTTTCAATGGGCAGTGTGTGGGTCCTTGATGTGGCTCCAGGGTGCTGTCCCGGGGTCAGGGAGCACAGGGCTGTGCCAAGGGCTGTGCCAASAGCATCACCAGCTCTCCCCGCTCCCGATGCTGGCTGGAGGCAGGGATGGCTCTGGCTGGTGCCAGCTCCCCTCAGTGTCCCCGGGGCTTTCTCTGCCTCTGKCATCTCAGAAGTGCTGACAGCACTTGGCTGATTTATTTATGGGGAGCTCATGCACCTCCAAGAGCCTCCTGCCTGTGCTCCAGCGACAGCAGCAGCAGCTCCCAGCTCTCCATCCCTGGGACACCTCATTTCCCAAACCCACAGACAGCTCCCGGACCATAAAACCCCCAAGGGGATGTTCAGACCCACCTGTTTTCAGTTAAATGCCAGAAGATAAATCTTTTTACCTGGGATCAACCTCCAAGCACTTTTCCAGCCCTGAAGATAAAGATGTAGTTATTGACAATATAATTGGATTTGTTTATTGTGTGTAATATACACCGACACGTGAAAGTGTCAAGGAGTTGAAAGCAACAAACTATGGGATGACAGGAACTCAAAGAGGCATAAATCCCAGCAAAAGTGGAGAATGGAGTTGGTTTAAATATGTTGTGTCTCTTGTAATGCAYCCCTGTCATGTGCAGCAAGGGCAGAGTTGAAAAGGCGTGCAGAGATCCAGAGAACGGGATGTGTAAACAGAAAGGTGGTGAAGGATGTGTTATGTTTGGAAGTTTTTTATTTTGCTGTTGTTCCTTYTGATAACATAGAAAATATAAATTTTAATGGCGGGAAGCATTGCTGTGTAGCTGGCCAAGTGTATAGAATTATCCATGTATCTATAGCCAATCTGTAAATTAGATTTTCTTTCAAAAGAGCTGCTTTCTGTGCCTGTCCTCAAAGTAATTCCTCCCTGTTGTTCCTTGATCCATTTCTGCCAGCAGAGATGTGAGTTGAGAGTGGAGCTGCACTTCTTGTAAATGATTCCTTAATTTATTTATGGCCAGTGAGTTTTGCTTCACTTTCACCCACAGCCAGTGAGTGTTTCAGGTCACACAAGGCCTTGGGGCTGTCTCATCCAGCACCTGCCAGGCCCTTATGGCAACACAAAGAAGGAAAACCAGTTTGTCCCTGTTTTTCCTGGCAGGATGGAGCCATCCATGGATAATGCAGCAATCCAGGCACTTTGCTAAAGTGATGCCCAGTTGCTAAGCAAAAGCACTGCAGATGATCAATGATGCAAAAAAGTAAATGCTGAGGTGTGGCAAAGCCAGGGCTGAGAGCTGGATCAGCCCTGCCTGTCCCTGCGCCCAGAGCAATCCACCTGAGCCCTAATCCCACCTCCAGATCATCCTCCCAAGAAATTCCAGCTGCTGCCTGCCTTAATTCTGAGGTGCAATGTCTAATTCCAGCTAAATCCTGCTTATTTGGGACGAGAAGCCTCCTTCAAACCCGGGTGGCGTGAAATGACTTTGGGAACTCTGGAATATTTTTGGAATTGTGACTGAATCTTTGCTGAAGCCCTGGCCCTGCAGGCAATTCCATGTTTTGTGTGTGGTTATATCCTCAGCTCCCCAAATCCAGCTTGGACAGTGCCATCCCTGGGTTTTTCCATGCCTCTTTCAGTCTGTAGGCTCAGCCTSAGCATCATTTCAGACAGAGATTCCCTACCCTGTTCCTGGTAATTTACCCGTCCTTCCTGGCTCCCAAACTTTTTCTGCAACTTTTTAATGGATTTTCCCCCCTTTTAAGCTTTATTTCAGGAAGCATTTGCCACAAGATGGCAGTGGGGTCTAACATTTAAGGCAAGGTATTGGGGTGTATTGTGGTTTCAGCCTCCCAGTCCTGGACCAGTCCTCCTGCCTGTGGTTTTCCAGGTAAAATCAGGCATGAATCCTTGTTTCTCCTGCTTCCACCTGCCCTGAGGTGGTGGGGGATACTTTGCTGAGGACGTGTGTTCACTCAAAGTGTTTAAACTCAGGATTAAAGGCTTTGGGTGGTACTGGGGATGGAGGATTGGAGTGGATCCTTTATGCAGCAAAAGCATAAAGGGATTGCTCATTATTGGGGTAAGCTGGTGCTTGCTGGTGGCCATGGCAGAATCAATCCATCTCCGGGGTTTGGGTATTGCTCAGGCCAGGACCAGCCATGCCCAGGGTAAAAACTGGGCAGCCTGGGAGGTCTCCAGTCCAAAACTCACCTTCAAAGCWGGGCTGGGGGTGTCCCAGGCTGAAGCAGAGATGTCCTGCACAGCCCTGTCATTCTCCATCACTTTTCCCCCCTCTATAACGCTTCTGTCTCACATCTCCACCACCCCTGGAGCTGCTCTGTGGATGGCCTCCAGCCCCCTGAGCATGGCCAGGGGGATGTTCCCCCTCCCTGGAGCCGTGTCCTTCCCCCCTCAGCCCCTTTCTGGGAAGTGAGCTCTGTTAATTTAGCCATGATCTCATCAGCTGCCAGCCACTAAAGCGATATCGATCCTGCGCTCAGCCTGCCCGTGAAAAACAACCCAGCTGCTTCCCCACTACCTGGAACCACCCTCCCTCAGGGCCTGGCCAGCCTGGAAAAGGAGATTTTGCCTCATTTTTTTTTACTGGTGGGAGATCAGTGTGTGATCTGCTGCCTGTGTGTGACACTTCAGCCCTTAAGCTGAGGAAGGACAGTTTGGGACTGTCCTCGTGCAGTGTTTGACACCACTCAGCAGCTGTGTCTGAAACAGTTCCAACAGGGAGCTTTTGCTGGATCTGAGGCTGCTGTTTTCTCTCTGTAAGGATCAGCATTGCTTTGCAGAGCTCAGAGGAAGGATAACAGTGATTTTGCCATTAATTTTGACTCTAAAACCGCCTCTCTTCCTCATTTACCCGTCCCCAATCCCGTCCCATCCGCTCCTGATGCGCTGCAACAGCAAATTCCTTGGATGCTTCATCCCTGGGTGATCCCCACCAAAGATCAGAAGGATTTTATTAGCTGGAATTATATTGGCAGAGGAGGAATTAACACTGTCCTCATTGCTTGTTGTGTTGGGAGAGCGTGGCTGCTGCAAGGGAGGGAAGTACAGAGAGAAGTTTGACAGGGTTGCTTAAATTTGAGGAGACCTGGAAAATATTCCTAAGAGAGTCATGGAAGTAGGAGATGGACTCTTTCCTTGGTCCTCTCTGCTTATTTGGATGGAGCAGCTTGTGGCATGAAGCAGTGAAGATGGGGGGGACAAAGTGAGTTGTCACAGCAGGGAGAGGTGTGACATCAGCCTCTTGAGAAGTCCAAGGTCAGACAAATGAGCACAGAAGGGTTTTAGAACGGGAGAGAAGCAAATGTTTATGGTTAATCAATGGAAATMATTTCCTGTCTTTTAATTTTTAATGGGTTGAACTCACTGCTCCCCCCCTTTCCCTGGGCATYGCTTCCCTTTGGTTTACAGGAGACCTGAAAATCGAGCCAGGATGGGGGGAAATTTGGCTCCCAAAAGGCATCAAATGGTGCCTTTCCACTGGGTACAGCCTGGCGTCTGTCTGTCTGTCTGTCACCAGCAGCCCTGGTTACCCAATCCACCTTTTCCATCGTATCCCTCATGGGCTTCCTCATGGGCCAGGGCAGCGCAGCAAGAGCAGCTAAACTCAGCTTGCCCTTCCAAAAATAGTACAAAACAGGTATTCATTAAATACAAACATCTGAAATTAAAAAAAAAAATCAGATTAATTTATATATAAACKTGWRAWWWWAAAAAAAAATCGATTATTCRACATGATCCCTGGTCCTGGTGAAGAAAGGAAGGGCAAGGATTGGCAGGATTTCTTTCTTTGATTATAAAAATGATGATTTTTSTGCATGGTTTGGGATGAAAGCTTGGAATCTTCGCTGTGTGTTTCTCAGGTCTGCCCTGAGGAAGGGCACGCTCTTGCCAAGGGAAAGGGGCAGTGCCCATCCCTGGCTGACGCAGGCTCTGTCCCAGCGGCGTCATCCCAAATTCTTCCTTCAGCCTATTTTTAAATGCCTCAAGTCAGGAGGTTTCTGGAGCCTCCCTTGGGGCACCAAACCACAGGCCCAGAGGTTTCAGGGCAGCTGCCAGATCCCCATGTCCCCCACCTTGCCTCTGCCTGGAGCTCTGCTTCCCAATCCCTGAAAACCTGCRTCCCTTGGTGGGCTCTAAACCTCAGCTGTGCTGCCAGGCAAGGCCACCAGAAACTGCTTTTCCCTCCTGGATCTTTGGTGTGAGGGGATTTATAAAACACAAGGAGCTGGGAGCTGGGATTGTGGTGTTTTTCTGCAGCAGCTTGTGGMCGTCTCTTGGTTTGGAGGAGAAAAAGGGTCCTGTGTCCCTCTTGCTGCTCATTTAAAAGTGGATGTGGTGGTGTAAAATTGCTYGGCTTCACTCACTCTTCATTTGGCCTCTTTTATAATTTCTGTCAGGTTTTTAAAGTCACTTTCTTCAGAATTKTTGTATCCTTTTCTTCAGGATTTTTGTGTCACTTTTGTCAGAATTGTCCTGTCATTTTTGTCACARTGGTCCCCCAGGATGGAAAAGGTAATTCTCCAGCAAAAATCCCCCCGGGTGATGAAATCTTATCAGAGGAAAATGGGATAGAAAGGACTAAAATAAAACTCAGAGTGCCTCTTTCCTAACGAGAAACTTCAGGAAAAAGCCTTCCCAAGGTTTCCACTTGGTTGTGGAGCTGCTGCAGCTCCTGGAAAATCTCTGACAGAGCTTTGGCAAGGGGCTTCCTGAAGGGCTTTCCCCTCTGCCGTGACCTCCCGAGTGGAAAAGATGAGGATTGCTTTTTTTTCAAATAGATTTTTGTTTCTGTGTCCTGCTCATGGGTGTTCTCAGAGCATTTTTGTTCCATTAGTAGTAAAAGCCTATAGTCACAAAGAGATGCTAAAAAAGGAGGGAGGGAGGCAGAGATGAGGCCCATGAGTGGTGGAAGGAGCTGGGAGGATCCTGGGGATCCACAAGGATAAAGAATTGAGATAATTCAAATTTAAAATTCCATTTTTGGGATTTATTCATGCTGAGGGCTGAGCCTGAGCATTGTGGGAATTGCTACAGGAGAGGGGGAAAAGCTCTCCAGTAATGGGATCAAATCTCTTCTGTTTGACTCAAAGGAGTGTAAACAGATTTGGCAGTGATTYTCTTGGTGATTCCTGGTTTTTAGACATTTAAAGGTGTAAAATGGGGTGAAAACATCCATCTCATGGCACTAAATTAATGCCAGGCCAGTGGGGTGATGGAAACTCAAACAGCACCTACAGGGGGAGAAAACAAAGAATTATTTAATGTAAAATACCCAGAAGGAAACTGTGCAGGTGGGACACAGGTTCAGGAGAAATATCTTCATATTTGGGGTTTCTGGCACAAAGTTTGCACTAAAGGAGGCTGTGGTTGATTGATTGATTGATTGATTGATTGATTGAGTGCAGCAAGCACAGCAGAATGGGAATTTTGAGTTGTTTTCATTTGCATTTTACTCTTTTTTGGGAGTTTTTATGAAATCCTCCCAGGTAAAAATCACCACCAGGATTTTAAGTGACCAATTAGTATAAAAATTCTGCTTAAAAAAAAAAATCTATTGACTTGTTTGTAGTAACAAAAAAATCTGGAAATTCCACTTTCCATTTCCACTGTATTGCCAATATTTAACTTTTTAAAAAACTTTTAAAAACTTTTTTTAGCTCTCARTCCATCAATTTCTGAGGAGCTGTGCTCTGTATTATTTTTCCTGTGGTGTGTGGAAGTGGGAAGGAAGACTGGGAATAATTCCTTGAGATCTCAAAGAACTACACTCAAATCCTCTGAGCAGCTCAACACAGAAATTTGGTGCTTGCAATTTTCAAAATTCAACTTTTAAAGCCTGGAATTGGTGGAATAGCAGGAAGCAGTCCCTTAAAAATGCATCCCAAAGGTTTGTGAGGAATCTTAGAAGTGATTGTGGAGCAGGGAAAGATGCAGGGAGAGATACCTGGGGAGTTGCTACACTTCCTAAAAATGGATCTAAAAAAAATCAGGAAGCTGGAAGGAATAAATACATCCAGTGTCCCCTCTTGCTCCAACCTATGGGTTTTTTTTTTGACATTCAAAAAAAATTAAAATCCATGCTTGTAGAAATATAGAAAGGTTCTGAAGGTTTGGAAARGCAGAATGGAGAAAATCTGGGAAGGAGCTCTCTGGGAAGGTGGAAAAAAACACCAGGAAGTTGCTTTATCTGGGAAAATTAATATAAAATATAATTTTTATATTTTTTTTAAATACCAGGGCTGTATCTCCAAGGTAGTTTTGCTTCCCATTTGCCAGCCCACCCAAACCAGTGAGGGATTCTGCTTTTTCTGCATTTGATGTTTWCCCTTTTCACAAAGCCTTGGGGGCATTTCTGAGGCCATTTCAGCCTGCATGGAGGCAGGAAAAAAAAATCCCCAAATCAGCTCTTAGAGGGAAAACTTTCATGRAATGACACTGAGAGTGTATTTTATCAATAGACAGCACCCCCCTCCTCAGCTACTTTATTTCTGTCTGCTCTGTGSTTCAGAAAAGGACTGTTCAATRTTAAAAAAAATAAAATACTAAAATGAAAACAGCATGTAAGGTGGTGGTTGTGGGTTTTTGGTTTTTTTTTCCTCTCCCCATTGATTTTCATGCTGCTTTATGAAATGTGTGTCAAGTACAGGGTGAAATCTCTGCCTTCCCTTTCATCCCAGAATGCAAGGCTGGGCTCTCCCTGCCAGGAGCACGTTTCTCACTTTGATCTGCAGCTTTATTATCCCATGTCCCATCCRGGGAAAAGGCTGTGATGCCTTTTGGGGAGCACACACCAGAGCAGTTGGTCTCCCCTGCAGAAACCCTGACATTTTAAATCTCCTTCCCCACATTCCTCAGCACTGCTGGGGCAGAGAGACTTGAAGCTGGATTGAAATTTTCCCCTCCCTCTAAAATAATCACCTTCTAAAAGAAGAATTTCAAAGTGTTTTATCTTTTGATAGGAGAATGCTTGTGGCAACTTCAACCAGAAACTTGCTCTTCTGTGGGAAGATGCTGGAAAAATCTGGGTTGAGCTGGTGTGGGCATTATGAATATTACATTTTTTACTCCATTATTCCATATGTTTGGAGGCAGAAAAGCAAAAAAGGAAGTGGTGCTGTGGATCAGCTAAAGGCTGGTTTTAGGGAAACTTTGGGGTTTGATTAATCTCTCCTGAGTCTGTGCAGTCAAATCCATCCTAAAGCATCAGCTGCAGAGACCACTTGATTTTGGGACAGTTGTGCCTCACACTCCCAGKTTTTGGCTGGGTTGACCCCTAAACTTTAGTTTCTACTCTGGGATTGAAAGCAGGTACAGCTGATTCCCATCCTTTATGTTGATTTCTGTTTTGGGGAGCCTTCTCCTCCTCTTCTTTCTTCTTCTTTCTCCTTCTCCTTCGTGTTGCTGCCAAATATCCAGCAGCTGAATAAAAATCAACTCTCTTTAAACCAAACGGGAAGCACAGGGGGAAACTTCCCATGGAATGATGTCACAAATCTCCCCAGCACTCATTTCTGTGGTGGCTCCTGGAAAAATCCCCTGGAGCTGGCTTCCCCCACAGCGACTCCTGTCCTGACCCTGCTCCCAGCCTGTGCTTCCCTGGGAACTGGAAGCAGCAGCTCCTTGTGTGGGTGTTGTGCTCATGGTGTTCACATTGTGGGGGAGAGCAGGGAGCTGATAAATCCCTGCATCCCCTACTCCAGCCTGCAGTGTAACCCTGGGATTTAAAATTGCATTTTTGGAGCCCTTCTGGTGGGGCTGCGAGATGCTGCGTGGCAGAGGAGGAATGGGAATCTCAGGAGGTCAGCTTTGCTCATCCACTGATGGTAAAAATGTTAAACTTTCTGTGCTTAAGGGCACAGACCCACAAGAGAACACCACAATTGACCTAAAGCTGTAGAGAAGGCTTCCAAAAATTAATTAATAGCACTGAGATTACAAGCATGTAGTTAGTTAGAAGTGTGTAATATCACAAAGCAGAAAACTTAGAGTTTAAGGTTTTAGAATATAAAAATAAATATGAAGCAAGATGGAAATTTTAGGACAAAAGCAAGTTATTCTTCTTTACCTTCTTCATAAGTCTGAGTGATGTTTTGTTATTAGACAGAAAAGTCTGCATTGCAAGCTTCAAAAGATCAGTTATTAGGTTAAAAAAGAAAATAATTGGTGTCMTTTCTTAATTAGATAGTTAAGTCTTAAAAGACCTTATAAYAAGAGCTAGTTAGCCATTTTGTGCCTAATGAAAGATTACCAAACTCATAGTTATAAAGCTATTTCAATAATAAAAAAAATAAACACCTAAATCCAAACATAAACAACCATTCAAGTACCTGCAATCCCAAACTCAAAAACTGATAATCCAGCCCTGCTTGCAGATGCTCCCTTGCCCTCCGTGGAGGTTTTGTTTCTCGTGGAAACGTTTCTGTCATTAATAAAYCCCCCCTTCCCATCCGGCCCAAAGCCCTGGCCCGGAGCTGCAGGGAGATGCATCCGCTGACTGCTCTGCTTTCAGTGCTGCTTCCACATTTCCAGCCTGGTCTGTCTCAGCCTCCCGGCCCAGCTGCTCCTCCTGCCCTGCCCCTTTGCTGTCCTTCCCACGCTTCTCCCAGGCGCTTTTCCCTCACTTTTAACCCTCCCCGTGCCAGGAGAAAATCCCCCGGAGCTGGAGATGCTCCCAGCGAGCTCCGGTTTGTGACTCAGCCTCTTCACAGCAGCCTTTTAATTGCATTCATTGCATTGCATGGCTGCAAACGCTTTTTTCAGCCCAGTCTGGAGGTGATTTAATAAAACTTGGTAARCCCATCCTCATGTTTTCCATAGGACCCTATAGATTGGCATTGTTGTCTGCCTTAATTTTCCCAGCAATTAAATGGAGGCTTGAACATCCCAAAGGATGTGCAGAGTTTGATGTCAGGCTGACACAATTACCTGTGGGGTTTCATTTACCTGCTAAAATTCTGGTGGAGTGTTTGCTGTCCTCTGGCTCTCCAAAATGTATTTTTTTAAATTTATTGCAGAACTCAGTGACCCTCTGGCCCGCCTTTTATTGAAAATTAAAACCCCCAGTGTGTAAAGACCTGAACCACTCTATTTTCCAGTATTTTACCTGTCCATATTCATGTCCTGCTGTACGTTTTATCTGTTGAGGTGCTGACCCATAAGATCATTTTTTAGCCAGGGACTTGCCCAATATTTTCCTTCCTAAGGCAGCTGTGACCATGAGTTTACTGCCCCATCAAGTGACTCTTCCTGTCCCCTTCAACTAATGGGAGTGAAGTGGGATTTGGGCAATTTTAGTGTGATGTTGATGGGCTGGAGGTTTTTCTTTCCAGGCCAAGCTGTGCTAACACTTCAATTTAATGATACAAAATTCCTCCATTTTATTTTATTTTATTTTATTTTATTTTATTTTATTTTATTTTATTTTATTTTATTTTATTTTATTTTATTTTATTTTATTTTATTTTAATTTTTCTCAGTCTGAGCTGCCTGGCCCTGGGAACAGGGGTAGTCTTTGGCCTGGAGAACACCAGGATTACCCTGAATCTCTTGCTGAGGACATGAGGATGTTGTGTTGAGGTTTTTTCTGCCCTTTTCTCTCTGCTGGTCCCATCCCAAGCACTTCTCTCCCCAGTCCACATCCTGAGGGGCAGATTTAAGGAGCAGGATTTAAGGGAAAAGCTGAGGTGCTGTTTCAGGCTGCTCCTGCTCACAGCAAAAGCTGCTTGAGCCTGATACTCCCCTAATGAAACCATGGAGGGGATGATTCCCCAGTGTGGGAGAAGCATTTTCCACTGACATTATCTCAGTTTAGCCTTCAGACCCGACAGGAGGATAATGGGATAATTACAGCCCAGTTTGATGTGCTCAGGCATCGCTTTCATTACAGACAAATGTTCCTGGAGAAAGGAAATGTCATCCCATTACTGGCTGATCTTTACAACCTCGAGCTCTTTGCTCACTTTTGCCTTCCCAAATCCTCTTTYCACTCGTGCACATCCCCAGCCTTACCCAGGGCAGTGGCTGTGGTTATCAGGCTGATAAAGCAGGCCTGGACACTCCCAGAAATGAGCATTTATTGGTCTCCTGTGGTCACCAGTTGGTGTTTGTGAGGGTCCCCAGGATGAAGTGAGAGATGAGACTCTGACTCCCAAGTTCTCAGAAGGCTGATTTATTGTTTTATGATATTATATTAAAATAAATGACATACTAAAACTATACTAAAGAAAGARAAAGGAGACATCAGAAGGCTAGGAAGGAAYGAATAATAAAAACTCATGACTGACCAGAGAGTCCAACGCAGTTGGACTGGGATTGGTCATTAATTAAAAATAATTCACATGGAACCAATCAAAGATGCRCCTGTTGGTAAGCAACCTCCAAACCACATTCCAAGCAATCAGATAATTATTGTTTACCCTTCTTTTCTGAGGCTTTTCAGCTTCTCAGGAGAAAAATCCTGATGAAGGGATTTTTCAGAAAATATCACAGTGACAGTCTCCAACCAATAAAAGCGTTCAGGAGGTTAAACACAGATTTGTCTTTTTAAGTGGGCTTCTCATTCAGGAGCACTGCAGGGAAATCAGGCTGGAAGTGAGGAGTGGTGCAGGTTTTTTGGGGCTTGAAGCTTTGGCATCTCCCCAGTGAGATCAAGCCCTGTGTGGAATTTTATTGCTCTCCACAACCCTCTGACAGGAGGGGCAGCCAGGGGGTTCAGGCTGTGCTCCTGGGGAACAGGGACAGGACGAGGAAATGGCCTCAAGTTGCTCCAGAGAGGATTTTGATGGGATAGCAGGGAAAATTCCTTCACCAAAAGGGTGGGCAGGCCTTGGTGAAGTCACAGCCCTGGTGGCCAAGAAGGCCAAGGGCTCCTGGCCTGGATCAGGAATGGTGTGGCCAGCAGAGCAGGGAGGTCATTCTGCCCCTG
>JACDOX010000184.1:176941-203806 GCA_014549065.1 Cardinalis cardinalis | reverse complement strand
GCCCTTGACAAACAGAAGCTCCCAGGTATTTGTTTACCTTCTTTCTGTTCTCCTTTCCAGCACATTCCACCAAGGAACCAAAAGGAAAAAGTGATTTCTTTCCCCTCCCCAGATTCTTTTGGTGCCAGTGGCATCCCTGATAAAGAAAGTGCTGGATGTGGGGAGATTCAAAACACAATTTTTTTGCTGGCTGAATGCAACCCCAGCCCATTTTCCCTGCTGTGATGCCCAAAACCTGAGTTCACGTTCAAAGGCTTTTCTGGTGAAAAGAAATAAAGAATTTAGTTATGAGCAGAGAATATTTCCATTTCACCCCTGCTCTTGGGTTGATAAYAAACATTGCTTTGGACTGTGAAGATCTGGAAGAACCCAGGATCTGGAAGAACCCATTGCTGGAATTGGGTTGATGAGAGGGAAGTTTAAGGAAAGCCTGAGCTGGGCCTGGTGGGGCAGGGCTTGGCTTTGTCTCCCAGGTTCAATCCTGGCACTGACTGCCTTCTGAAGAGCTCCAGGCCATAAATAATTAATACCTGCTGAATTATTCAGCCTGGGTGTGCAGCAGATGAATGCAGGGAGCTGACCAGGCTAGGAATGAGTAATTATGTTAATTAACCCGTGCAGCTCACTGGAGGTGCAATTAAGTTCATCCTTCGGGCTGCTGTGATTTTTCAGGCACAGAAATGAGATGAAATGAAACAAACCAAAGGTGTAGTTACAAGAGATGGGTTAAACCGTGTGGTTTCAATGATCAGCAGACGAGCTGTGCTCTAATTCAGGTGGATTTATGTTCCAGCAGCCCTCTGTTCCTTCAGGGGGAGAAACAGGTACATTTTTTTAAGCTTTAATCACTGCTCTCTGCAAGAACTTGAAGATGTTTCTGCAGATTTAGTAGTGTGATGTGCCAGTCTCTTCTTTTTATTCCCTGCGTGTTGCTGAAGAGGAAGAAAAATTAAAGAAAAGAAATATTTAGAACCCATTAACATCATGAAATGAGTCCGAATAATGCCCTAAAAATGGAAAGCTTAATTTTGCCAACACATCACTCGCCATTCAGTGGCCAGCAAAACCTGAGCTCCTGTTTAAAGGCTTTTCTGGTGAAAAGGAATAAAAAATCTAGTTACAAGCAGAGAATATTCCCATTTCCCCCCGCTCTAGGGTTGATAATAAACATTATTTAGGGTTACACTGTGAAGAACTGGAAGAACCCTGCTGGAATTGGGCTCATGAGAGGGAAGTTTAAGGAATGCCTGAGAGTTTTCCCAAGCTGACAGGGAAAGCTCTGAGCTTTGCCTCTCATCAAGGGATTACCCAGGTGAGGTGAATTCTCCACTGAAGAGCTCCAAAGCTGCCCCAGCTGTGAGGGATTTGGTGAAACCTTTAAATAGGAGAAGTGAGGGGGTACAATCTGTAGTTTTACCTTCTTTTGGAACAGCAGAGATGGCAGAATGTGGCTCATCCACAGGCTGGATTTTGGATTTGGGGTTCCCACCTCCAATTTCACCTCCTGGTAGGGATTTTATACTACTAAAAAATTGGGAACTGGGAGGTTTCACCTGATTGATTTATTGAACTGACTATTGTATTTGAACATTGATTTATTTTCCTGAATCACTTAATCTGCTTGGGTTTGGTTTGCCTTTTACAAACTTTATTTACCCCCTGTCCTGGGTGTCTCCTATAAAAATATAGAGATGGTTAAAGGATAAAAACCATATTTGTTTAAATTCCCTATCCTAGTAGGGCTCCTGGATTGATTTTTTTCCCATAATTTACCCCTCCATGCTCAGCATTTGCTGTTYTGCTGCCCAATCAATACTGATTCTGCTTGGAAATTGCATTCATGGCTTTAAAATCAGAGTTTGCTTGCAAAACTTGATTTTATCTGTGGATCTGAGCAGTTTGGGAAGTCAGGGTTTGTTGTGAGGTTTTGGGGAGGTGATGGATTAGCTGCAATTGCAGTAAAATATATGTGGTATTAGTGTGAGCTATTTAAATTTAATTGACTTTTCTGGGAGTTTACAAGGGAATATAAATGGAGAGTAAAAAGAGCCAGACTTCTGAAAATGGAAGRACTTMAAATTCAAAGAAGTGAGACAAAAAYGTGGCATGTWCAGAGGAAATAAACCCCCTTCMTTTTTCAGATTGGTCGTTAATACTAAAGCATAGGGATGTTTTGGGTCAGTGTGTCCTGAATTTTGTGTGCACACTCAGGGTGGTTGGGAATTGAGGCAGGAATGGGTGCAAATCAATGCTTTAATGTCCATTACTGCATCAAATCATTGATTCCGGCTCACACCAGATCAATCCTTTGCCTCTCTTTAAGGGGGAACCAGGAGATGGTATTCTTTAAGTCTGGTATTATTTACCACGCCGCAGGAATGGTAAAGAAAACCCACCCAGAATGTGGTGTCTGCAGGCAGAGTTGTTACAGCTCTGAAAGAATTTGTTTATTGGGCAAAATGAATATTAAGCAGAAGCAGGCTGTGAGTTTGATTGCTGTAAGGGACCTACAGACATTGCTGTGGGTTTATAAAAGCCCATTTTTATATAAATAAGCTCCTTAAGATGCCACATGTTCACTTTTTGGGGAGTTGCAGTAGGTAACTCAAAAAAACTTTGATTAAAAAGTTTTGGTATCCCCTTGCAGAGAAAACGAATAAATTAATGCGTTAAAGCTGGGCTTGGGCAATAGTACTGCCATTTTTTAAYGAGATGACTATTTTTTATTGTTACATTGCGTTTTGGTCGCTTTGAGGATGTTTTTTGTTCGGTAGCTGTTCTCTTTTGTTGGGTTTTTTCTTGTGATGATGTCGCTCGCCCGATGTTTGGTGTAGGGCAGCAGAGGGCGGCCTTACTCCTTGTGTTTGTGTTCTCTCCTGCCGAGAGAAACGGGGATAAAAAGCCGGGAAAAGGGAAGAATGCGGGGAATGCTGTGCCTGCCCGAGCTGCGGGCCATGTAAGGGAGCGGAGGTGGCACAGGAGCCGCGTCATGCCCAAGGCATGGGCTGCAAACTCTCTCTGCTGACAGCCCTGCCCTGGGAGCTAAAGGAAAACAAGGAAACAGCGGGTGCAGAGCAAAAACAAAGCGATTTTTGTGTGTGGAAAGGAGCAGGCCTGCTTTGGAAGCAATCAGAAGCCAACTATTTCTTACTTAGAATATATTATAAACATTTTTTAACTGATCAACTTTAAGCACACCATTCTATAAATACTTTAAAACCAATCATCTAAAATTACCCCTCATAAGCCCTACYACATCTTTCATAATTCTAATTCTCTAAAATACCTAGTCCTTTTTTATGAAGCTACCTTTTAAAACTTGTTTTTAGTTYTATTTCTCTCTCAACAATGTCTGTCCTACTCCCCAGCATTTCTAAGTCAACATTTCTTATCTCCAGGTTTACATCCAGATGCACMCTACGTAAGCCTTCTGTCAAGCTTTAAACATTTTCTCCAAATCCATTTCCCACAGTTTGTGGAAGCAGGCTGTGAGTTTGCTCTCCTGCTCAGGGATCTGGAGTGTGTTGCCCTCTTGCTGCACAGTGCAGGGTTTGTGCCTTGTTTTGATCCTTCCTCTTGTGCCAGGGGCTCTGGAGATGGGTTTGGAAATGAGGTTTTGTGTGCTGGGATTGCAGAAATTCGGGAAGGGGGAAAGGGCCCTGTTGCCTGAGGTTGCTCAAGGAAAGCAGAGGAGATAAAGCTGCCACACAAAGAGTTCTTGCAGAGAAATCACCTGGGSCCAGCACAGGAGGGACCTGGAGCTGCTGCAGAGAGCCCAGGGGAGGCACCAGGATGGGCAGAGGGATGGAGCAGCTCTGCTGGGAGGAAAGGCTGGCACAGCTGGGGGTGCTCACCTGGAGAGGAGAAGCTCTGGGGTGACCAAACTGTGGCCTTGCAGGGCCTGAAGAAACCAAGAGAAAAAAACATGGAGAGAGACAGTTTCCAAGAGTTTGAAGTGCCAGGACAAGAGGGAATGGCTTCCCCTGCCAGAGGCAGGGCTGGATGGGATATTGGGAATGAGGAATTGTTCCCTGGCAGGGTGGGCAGGCCCTGGCACAGGGTGCCCAGAGCAGCTGGGGCTGCCCCTGCATCCCTGGCAGTGCCCAAGGCCAGGCTGGAGCAGCCTGGGACAGTGGGAGGTGTCCCTGCCCRTGGCAGGGGTGGCACTGGATGGGCTCTGAGGTCCCTTTGAACCCAAACCCTTCTGTGATCATATAAAGATCAACACCAGCCTGGGACTCTTTCTTTCCCAACCACAGAGAAGCAGACCCAGAACACTTTGCCTTTGCAGCAGCATCACTTCCAAGAGATTGTTCACTTTAGGATGGAAGAACCTCCCAGTAGTTGGTGTCACAACTCCCCAGAAGTGACAACTGTGCTGTTTTCCACACAAACYAAAGACTGGAGCTGGTGGGGAAGAGGTGCATGGGTGAACCTTCCTGGCATGTTTGAGTTCTCTGCCATGGAGAGGGGTAAAGGACAGAGGAAAAGCTGGGAATGGAACTGGAGTGAGGAACACCAGGGCAGGTGAGGAGGTGGAGCAGCGCCAGCCAGGAGGGAGCCCTGCACCTCAGCCAGGGCTTTGGCTGCAGATCTGCACCAGAAATGGAAGAAAGGAGAGGATAAAAGCTCTGCCCACCCCTGACTTGCCCAGGGCACTCAGCTGAGAGGTGTTGGCACTGCTGAGGAAATCAGGCGAGTGCTGGTCTCTAATGCTCTGATGAGTAGAGCAATCAGTCCCTGCAAACACTGACAGAGAAAACGGTGAATATAAACATTTTACACACTCTGAGAGCCCAACTTGATGGAGTTCCCCCAAGCATAAATAAGAAATCGCTGTAGAAGTCAGTGGAGCGCTGTAAAACCTTTGTGAGGCCTGATGTGAGCCCTGTTTGCAGATTGTGCCTGGCTGATTCATGGATATTTCCTCGGAACTGTAACAAGCCTGGCCCTCTGTGGGGTGCAGCCATTGATTCTGAGCCTTAAATGAACACAGGGCTCAGCTCCTGTGGGCAGAGCTTTTTGGGAAATGCTTTCAGAGAGGAAGGGTTTAGCATTGCTGGAATTGTGGCCATAAACACCTGTGGATTCCTAAATAAGAGTCTGGTGCTCCAGTGGGGTATTTCCAGTTGCTCAGGACATGCAAAGGTCAACGATTCCAGGATAATTTCTGCCACAAATCTGTTTTTGAAAAGGAAGGCAACTCTCAGTGCAACTTAAAGAAACACCAGCCTGTTCTCCAGGCRTGTAAACCCCAGATTTAAAATCTATGGTTTGTGTTTATTATTATAAATACCTGAAACAGCCAAATAATGTTTTTTTAATCAGCAAGGGAATTAAACTGATTGTATAAAGAGACAGGGCACTTGTTCTCAATGCATCATGAAATAATGGTAACACACTGGTTGTTTTCATATCGGGGGAGTGGAATTTGTGTTTATTTCTAATCCAATTTCAAATATAAATGAATTGTTTTGAAGGCTGGCTAAATCAACCCAACAGACCAAGGCAATTATGGGAGGTGACTGGTGCATTACTGGTGAGGAGAGATAAGAAAACTGCAGGGTCTGAAGGGGTGAGCAGAGGGAGCACCCAGAATTGCAAATGCTCGGGGCTGCTGAGAGGTTTGTCACTGTGAAACCCCCAAAGTGAGGGAATGGCATCAAACAGCCTCAAAATGAGGCTGGAGAAATGAGCTGCTATCCATGGATATAATTTGAGAGGGGGGTAGAATGAGCTTCTTGCTGTTCTCACCTTCCTGAGGGTTTTGCTTTCCACCTCTTGCAGCCAGAGCACCGTGACTAAAACAATGAGCGAGGTGCAGGTCAGAGAGGGGAAAAGCTCAAACTGAGGAGTTCAGCTGTGCTCGTGCTGTGTTTTAAAAGGACACAGAGAAGAATTGCAGCTGTCTGGTGGAACAAATCTCTTTTTTTGGTGAGCCCAAGTTTTTCCCAGCACCTGACAAAGAGGAGTGCTCTGGCAGAGTTGGGATTGTTCAGCCTGGAGAGGAGAAGCTTTGGGGTGACCTCACTGTGGCCTTGCAGGGCCTGGAGGAGCTACAGGAAACATGGAGAGAGGCTCTGTACAAGGGATGGAGGAATGGGGCACAGGGAATGGCTTCCCAGTGCCAGAGGGCAGGGATGGATGGGATACTTGGACAGGCCCTGGCACAGGGTGCCCAGAGCAGCTGGGGCTGCCCCTGCATCCCTGGAGTGCCCAAGGCCAGGCTGGACAGGGCTTGGAGCAGCCTGGGACAGTGGAAGGTGTCCCTGCCATAGCAGGGGTGGAATGAGCTGAGATTTAAGATCCCTTTGAACCCAAACACTTCTGTGATTCCAAGGGTGCCCTGGGAGTGGTTGTTGCTCATTGGAGTCCCAGATACAGACAAGCCCAGAGGTGATTTCACATGGAGAAGGTGATGCACTCCAAGGAGGAATGTGAGGAGGGCAATGAATGTCACAGGGTCACTGAGCACAGGCTGTCCCCAGCATTCAGCTCTGGCTGATGAGAGGTAGAAGGAAGCTGGCCTGGCTATCCCTGTGGAAACCAGACCCAGCAGATGGCTCCCACCTTCCTTCAACTGTTCCAGCTTCCCCCAGTCCRGCAGAGATGTGTGTGGGAGCAGGATGAACCTGTTTTCCCAGCAACATCAACTGAGTTGATGTTTTTTACAGACTTCACCTCCGTTGCATCCTGGATCCTGTGGCTCCACAACTAAATCTGCTTCCCTGCATTTCATTTAATTGGTCCCTGGGTTCATTTGCTGGTTGCTTATGGCTGAAAGCAAATGGAAAACTGCATTTCCAGGGCCTGCCTYGTCTAAATGCTGCTTTTTGCTCTACATAGGCAGTGCCCTGGGACTGCTGGGAGAAGCAGAGCATGGGCAGTGTCTGATTGTGGTAACTGCCAAGAGCACTGAGTGCTTATTTTGGCAGCCTGCAGAAGAAAATTCTGCTTAAGCCAAGCCTAAGGAGACTTCTTAAGGCAGCTGAATGGTTTAGAACTGGTTTCTGGCTTAATTCAGCCCAGGGGAAGGAGTGTTTAAGCTCTGCCTGTGTGTGAGCTTGCTGGGCAGTCCAGCCTTTCCTGGGAGGTGGGAAAAATGAACCAGTGACTTGAGGTGTGTCTGGAGAGGAGGGATCAGGATTGTGGCACTGCTTCCTGCAGGAGGGGTTGGGATCTTGTGTGTGGTCCTTCCTGGAGAGAGCCTGGCCCCAAGGAAGTCCTTCAGGCTGAGGATGTGAGAAATGCTCCCAGGAATCCCACAGCRTTCCCTTAACCCTGCAGGGCTGTGGGGACACACAGCCACCATGTGCACCCAGCTGGAGGGCTGAGCTGCTGAAAAACCAATTTTCTGTGCGGTCATGGGAGAAAATCTTCCTGCTTTTGGAGGTTTCTGTAGATGTGTGGCCAGAGATGGTGGCAGTAGGGGGAGAAGAACTCAGAGGGATGGTTTTGGTTGCTCTGATGGAAGGAAGAAGCTTTGAAAGGCTTGTTGAACTCGTGGCTACTGAGGATGATTTTCTGCTGCCATTTTTCCGTAGAACTGGTAATGAGATGAGTGCTACTGGTGTTGTTTCAGCTCTGCAGCCCCCCCAGCAGGAAGCACAGCCCAGGCTTTGCTCCAGCCTGCAGAAACAAYGAGGGGAGGGAGATCTCTCACCTTGTACTGACAGGAGGTGCTTTGTGCCACCCATCTTCTCCTTCCAGRCAAAGAGCCCACAATGGAGAATTTAAATCTTTGATGTGATGAGACATGTGCTTGAAATCACTGTGTTCCTCGAGAATCCTCTGCTATTCCAYGCTCCCAATATCTCCTCCTTGGGCTTTGCATGGCACAAGCATTCATTTTGGTGTTCTGTGTGTCCCTAATGTGATATAAAAGCTAAATGCATTACAACTGCAGAACAGCACATTGTTATTTTTTCCTTCGGCTTCTTCTGCAGCGAGCAATTTTTTGTTCCATTAATAAGCCTTGTGGTATTTTTCTTTTCCTTCTCATGCACTCTACCCCAGATTCATCCTGAGAGGATTTCCTGGAATGGCTGCATGCTCTTCACACTTCTCCATGTTTCTTACTGAGCATGGAAAGAACTGATGCCCCAAAGGAAAGTCATGAGGATAATCCAGTTYGGGTGTCGATTTGACTTCCAGCATGCACTGGAATCAGTGGGGTTTGAATGACAGTGCTCAGAGCTGGACATCTCCATCCCTTTGTGGGGAGGAACAAATGGCTCTCAGTTTTGTTTTACAAGCTCTGGAAAGGATCAAAATAGGGAGGAGGAACATCCAGTGTCATGAGAAAATAGGTTTTGTTTTCCTAGAGAAAAGAGGCTGAAGCACTCCCCAGATATTAAATTCCTGCAGTGGTCTTGGCAAGGCTGCTCTGCCAGAGTAATTTCAGCTTCATCCCCATCCCTGGGGGCTGAATTAGTTCCTAGGTGCCCCCCATAAATCTGTAGGGCCCTGTGGCCCCAGAAGGAGCTGCCAGAGGCGTTTTGGGGCACTAGGAATGGCCAGATGTGCCTTAGGGAGGAGCTGGGTGTGCCTCTTTCAGTAGGTGGCACTCCTCGCTCTGCCTTGGGGACTGCTGTGGATTTTGGGGACGTGGTGGAATAGCAGGAGGCATCCCATGGATGAGATGTGGGGACTCTCAGGTGTGGCCACACCTCGAGGTGCTTTTTGCAAGGGTTCAGCTGCTGTCCTGCCTCCCTCGAAATTCTCCTGTCTTTTTGTAGCTCCTTCTCATCATGAAGGTGTTGCTGCGACTGTGCAAGGTAGGGCAGGAATTTGGTTGTGTAGAGCCCTGCAGGTCACAGACCTTCCCACCAGCAGGATAATCCAGCACAAAATCCAGCTGGTTYAACTTCCTGCCACGGGCTGAGCTGCTCCTGCAGATCTTTTGGGTAAAGAGTGGAGTGGATTAGGCAGGGAGCAAACRCCACATCCAGGAGGAGGAAGATGTTTATGTATGTGGTCAGTGGTGCATGTCCAGCCTCTCTGTCCCTGCTGTCCTGGCTGGCTGGAGCAAGGTGACATTTTCCTGTCRGGGATCGTGCCAGCTCCCTGAGCCCTGCCTTGGGAATCCAGAGAGGTGTTTGCAGGATAGGCAGTGCTCAAATGCAGTTTCAGCTTGAGACATGGCAGCTGAGTGGGTGCATTTGGTGACAGATGATCCCTGAAAAGGTTCAGAAGCAGAAGGCATCAAAACCCCGGAGCTGTGCAGAGAGGAAATGCTGTGTGTGCAGCAGAGAGGAGAACCATCCCTGCTCTGTGTGATTCCCACCAGCCAGCCCTGGTGTGCCGTGCTCTGCAGATGCTCTTTTTTTGGGCTTCCCACTCGACATCCAGGCACACTCTGGCAGTGCAGGGAGCAGGAAAAGGCTCTGGGAAGTTCATAGCTGAAGGTTTCTTTTAGCTGTGAGCAGCTTCACCCAACACCAAGCCAGCTGGTGCATTCCTGCCATTCTTCTCCCTAAAGCTGTTTCTTTCCATTCCCTGGATCAAGCAGACAAAGCAGCTGCTCTGTTAAGCCTGAGATCCATTTATTTATTTATTTGTTTTATTGGGTGCTTTAAATCAAAAGGAATGGGACCATAGGATTTGATTTTATTGGGGTGGGGTGGTACCCTGAGGTCACACAGCAGGATCTGTGCTGCCCTCGTGGTTTCTGTGCTCTGGTTTCTTTGGGAGAGCAGGGAATAGCCAGGAATAGGCAACTGCAGGCTGTCTCCCCATGGCAGAGCTCTGCTGTTGGCTTGTGAAGCCCTTTGGGCTGCTTTGGCCTCATCTTTAAACACTGGCCTTGGGGCTTGACAGCTGCTGGTTATGGTCCCAAATCTAAACCTGGGCCATAAAAATCTCTATTGAGACTCCCAAGGGTCTAATGAAAATCTGCTTCCTACCTGGAGATATATATTTATTTTAGGTACACTCAGCTAAATTCCTTGACAGCTTTATGTGCCATAATTTCTCATGGTTTTCTGTGGATCCTTTCTGTTCTGGGGCACTGTTGTCTCAGTCCCAGGCTGTGCCCCTCTCACATATTATTTTACTGCTTGTCACTGAGAAATTATGCACCAGCTTTCCCCAGAGCTGTGATTCTTTTGAAGCCTGGTGGGCTTCAGGTAACTGTATCACCTCTCCCTCCTGCAGATTTCACTTCTGCAGGGAGAAAAGCAATAAAACTTACAGCGTGTTGGCTGAATGCTGTTAAAATATTTTATTTATCACTGATTCCCAGTTTGTAGGCAGCAGGAATGCATCTGTTTAATGCCTGTTGTCTTTAAAATGGAAATGTTCAGCAGATATCTGGTACTTTTGTTCCCAGTGAGTTATGTGAGATGAAAATAGGGRGAATAGACAGTAAAAAATGCTGTCTGGACTTAAACCCGTGGAAACAACTGGGGGAACTTTGCTTCATGCCTGGCACAAATGTATCAAGGGGACTGAAAACTGAAGAGTTTTGCATAACCCAAAATTTTCCCCCTTTTCCATGTGCATCTCAAAAAATGCAGGGTCAAATGCATGAAAACCCTGCAAAGCCTCATGTCTGTGAGCAGAGGCCGGGCCCTTTCCTGCAACAGTGTGGAGCAGGGAGCAGTTCTAATTCCTCATCTGTTCTCTTTTATAACTTTATTTTACAAAGACCAGCTGCAGGTTGAGAGCTGGAGCCAGTGTGTAACAGGGTGGGGGAAAAAAGGGCAAGACCAAAGGAGCTCAGCCCCATGAGCAGGGSCTGATGTCTGGCACTCCCAGCTCATGCCTGTCATGGGAAGTCTAGACAGAAACACAAAAAATACACTCAGGGCTGCAGCCTCCTCTTCCTCCTCAAATCCAACTCYCCAAGAGAGAACAGAAACAGCTGCTGAAGGAACAGAAACAACTGCTGGAAACCTCTGAGCTTGAGACTGTGCCAGTGCCCCAGCGCTGCAGAAGCTTTGGTGAGGTTCTTACACTCTGAGGCTTTCATCGCTGGCTCCTCCAGGCTGGATGATTTGATCAGGGGCCCCCAAAACAGCTCRGAGCCCCCTGTTTGTTCCCCAGGGAGCCAAGGCTGGAGCTGTGCTCTCCGGGTGAGCCTCGCTGGCCTTTCRGCACCTGGCAAAGGGAAGAACCCAGAATCGTTCGGCACCGAGGGCTTGGCCGCTGTGGCTCGTTTGTTTGATTTTGTTATTTCAGCGCTGCAGCCCCGTGGGCTATATGGCAGAGGAAGAGCCACACAGGAAACTTGAGTGCACGAAGGAAAACCCTGCACTCCGGGGAATCTGATCAGTTTGGTACGGCAGAAACTTGGGCTTTCACATGGGTATGTGGGCCAGGCAGAAAATCTCCCAGATTTTAAGTTAAGGGTGTTTTTTTTCTCAGTGTTCTGAAAGCCAGATGCCCAGCCTCCAGGCTTTTCCAGCGCAGACAGACTTGACCGATATTTCCGTGAAAATCTGGGTTTTTGGAGCCCGGAGCTTGCTGRGGCTTGAGGAGGAGCCATGCCAGACGCTGGCTTGTGAGAAAACAACACAACCCGGCTCTTTAAAAGCAAAGTAAAGGGGGSATAAGTTCTTTAAGGAGCAGCGGAGCAGGGGGAGGGAGGGGAGCAGCACGGGAGGTGTGCGCGGCTCGGAGCGCAGCACAAGGCCGGCAGGGCAGGCACCGCTCGCTGCTCCCGGCCGGTCCCTTCCCTCCCTTCCCTCCCTCCCTGCTCGGCAGCCCGCGGGGCGTGGGCGGCGCGGGGCGCGGCGGGGCCGGCGGGAGGGAGCGGGGCGAGCATGTGCATCCTCCCCGCCGCCCCTGCCTCCCTCCCGCCGCCCGCCCGCCCGCCTCCCCTCCCTCCCCGCTCGCCGCCGCGGGTGTGTGTGTGTCTCTGTGTGTGTGTGTGCCTCGGCTCCCTCGGCAGCCCGGCCTGACGCAGGCGGATCCACATCGCCCCTGACAACACCCCGGCTCCGGAGCGCCGTGCCGGGGGTCCGGCTGCGGCGGCCCCGCGGGGCCGGGCCGAGCCCAGGGGGGCGGCGGGGGCCGGGGTGGCCCGAGCGAGGGGAGGCGGCCCCGGCGGGGGAAAGTTGCCCGGAGCGGCGAGGGGCGAGCGCGGCGGCAGGACCATGGGCACTTTGCGGGATTTACAGTACGCGCTGCAGGAGAAGATCGAGGAGCTGCGGCAACGGGATGCGCTCATCGACGAGCTGGAGCTGGAGTTGGACCAGAAGGACGAACTGATCCAGAAGCTGCAGAACGAGCTGGACAAGTACCGCTCGGTGATCCGGCCCGCCACGCAGCAGGCGCAGCAGCAAAGCGCCGGCACCTTGCAGGGCGAGCAGCGGACCAAGCGCCAGGCGATCTCGGCCGAGCCCACCGCTTTCGACATCCAGGATCTCAGCCACGTCACCCTCCCCTTCTACCCCAAGAGCCCGCAGTAAGCAGGGGGTCACCCCGCCGCTCAGCCTCCCCTCTCTCCCCCATCCCGCTCCATCCCCGGCCTCGCCGCTGCCCGCCGGGCAGGGARCGGAGCGGAGCGCGGCATTCCCGCATCCCGCATCCTCCCCGGGCGGCCCCGCGGGGTGGGAAAGTTGCGAGCGCTGGAGGGGGGCAAGAGCGGCAGGAGTGAGCGCCGAGGTGCCGGCAGAGCGGGACGCCCCGGTCCCGGACAGCCCGTCCCGGCTGCGGGGGGACCCGGCTGCCACATCCCTCCGGGGGACGGGGGCAGCGCGGGGGGGACCGGACCGTGTCCTGGGCATGGAGGCTTTATCGCTGCGGGAGGAACGCGGGGCTCGCTGCGCGTTCCCATCTGGGAAACTTGGAGCCCGGCGGGATGCTGGTGTTTTGGGGAGGGGGGTTCGGCAGAAGCGGGAGCTTGTTGCAGTGTCCTGGTGCGCCGGAGGGTGTGCGGGGGGCTGGGAAAGTTGCGGGGATCCTCAGGTGCCGGCGCGCCGGGGGATGCGCTGCCCCGGTTTCACACCTGCCGCAGATTAGGGAAATTAGAGCGCTTTAATGGGGAAGCGGAGCCCTCCCTCGCTCGGTGCCTTCTCCTGGCCGGTACCTGGCCGTGCCTTTGCTTCGGCGCTCCTCAAGGGATAAAAAAGGAGGAGGGAAGAGGTGATGAGCGGATGCTCGCCGCGCCGGGCTCCGTGTGCGGGGCCGGGGCGCAACCTCCCCGTCGATGGGCAAACCCGCTTCCCCTCYGCGGCCGGCATCTTCCTCGTGTGAGGAATTCCTCGGGATAATAACCGGGAGCGCTGGCGGATCCCCGGAGCCATCCCGGTAGTGGGGAGCGTGTGCGCCGGGTGGGCTCCGCGATGCGGGGACGGAGCGGACGGTGCCCGGGGCACAGGGATGGTTCCCGGGCAGGGATGACAGGGCATGGGGACTCTGTGKCCCCTGAGGGACCGCGGCGGGGCTGGCCCCGCTCCCCGCGCAGCCTCAGCCCTTTCCCGCCGCCATGGCGGGCCCCGCCGTCTCCAGGCAACTGCCCGCCCTCAGGGCGGCCGCCATGGCGGGACCCCGCCGGGCCGGGCCGGGTGTGCTCCTCCTGCCGCCCCGCCGCTTCCCATTCCCGCTCCCATTCCCACATTCCTGTTCCCGCCCCCCATTCCCACCGCCACAGATATTTTGTCCTTTTAAGGCCGTTCTGAAGGGATGTCAGGGGAGGAACGGCGGTGGCGCGTGAAATGCCTCCCCTGCAGCGCCGAAAACGAATAAAACACCMCAAAAAGTGGGGCTGGGGGGACGAGGGTGGCTGTGAAATCCCCGGGGTGTGCGGTGAACATCCAGGCATCCCGCGGTGTTAATCTCCCCTGGGCATGCAGAGCCCCACACGTGTCGGTTTCCTTGTCAGTGTCGCTGCCCCTCGGCGCTCCTCAAGTGCAAATGGAGCTCCCRGAACTCCGGGAAGCGCCACAGGTTCCAGCAGAGCGAGTCTCTACCCAGTGGAATGTGTAGGAAAAGCCTTGGATGAGCGTTTTCCAGCTGGGATTTTAATCGCTGCTTGTGTAAATGAGCAGTCTGGTGTGGGGTGTAATGCCCAGCTCCTCTGGGGGGTTGTTTCATTTTGATCATCCGTGGCCAATGCTCCTAATATTATTTACAATATTGAAGTCAACTTGTGGCTGCAGGTTGTGATCGCTCAGGTGGGGTTTGGAGCAGCCTGGGATAGTGGAAGGTGTCCATGCCCAAGGCAGGAGGCTGGAATGAGAGAAGTTTTAGGGTCCCTTCCAACCCMRACMTTTCTATGGTTACAGGAAAAGATCCTTGCTAATAATTTCAGGAGTGTCCTTGGCTCTGGGAGGAGTTGAGAGCTCTGTGTCAGCCCCAAGAGCCCAGTGGCCAAGATAACTCATGGTTGTGGTGAGGACCTGGAAATAACAAAATCTGAAAAAAGGGTTGGGTTTTTCCCCYCCTGTTCATGCTGAACCTCAGTGACTCCTGAGGTGATGGCACCCAACCTTTGGTTTAGTCAAGCCATCAGGAAGTGTTCAAGAGGCAGGTGGATGTGGCACTTCGGGATGTTGGTTAGTGGTGGCCTTGGCAGTGCTGGGAGAATGGTTGGACTTGATGATTTTAGAGGGGCTTTCCAACCAAGATGGTTCTAAAGTAGCCTCTGGGTTTTGGTTTTTTTTTTTGTAGTTAGGTGGTGCTGGATTTGCCCTCCTGCTCTGGCAGAGGTGGCTGGAGATTGGTAGGATCAATAGCAGCAGAAACTCTGTGGTAGTTGCATTATCATGAGGGTCATGTAGATCCTTGAGGGTCTGTGGTGGTGGAAGCTGTTGTGCTGCCACACAGAAGATTCTGGGTTATGGAGTGGCTGAACTGTGAATGAGTGTAAGAGAGCTGGAGAGGGACTGGGGACAGGACCCAGGGAATGGTATCCCAGTGCCAGAGGGCAGGGCTGGATGGGATATTGGGAGTGAGGAATTGTTCCCTGGCAGGGTGGGCAGGCCCTGGCACAGGGTGCCCAGAGCAGCTGGGGCTGCCCCTGCATCCCTGGCAGTGCCCAAGGCCAGGCTGGAGCAGCCTGGGACAGTGGGAGGAGGTGGAACTGGATGGGCWTAAAGGTCTCTTCCAACTCAAACCATTCTGGGATTCTATGAATGGCTTTCTAAGTGTGAAAGTAGATTTAATTGCCCTGTGTGGACAAATACTATTAAATCTCCAGGATCTTCCCTTACACACTCCCTCCAATTAAGGATGCATATGGTGAAATAMAGTTGCTTTTTCAGAGCTGTAAGAGTTGGAGTTGCTGTTGGAGGTTTGGGCTTGTTTTGCCTCTGCAATGTTTTTAAAAGTGAAGCAGGACTTTGTGGGCTGACTCGAGAAGCTGAAATCCACAGAGGGACACGTCCAGCCATTCAGCCATTTTCTTCTGAGTTACGAGTGAGAGGAACTGGGCATTAGCATCTTTGTCAATCTCATTGTTCAAGAAGCCAGTTATTTAGAATAGAAGCCAGCTATTTGAAATAAGTGGCTTTTTTCTTCCCTCCCCCTCTCAAAGGACATAACTTGCCAGAAGTGACCGAGTAAGAGGGCAGGAAGCTGGCTGGTTTTCCGTGGCAGAAAAAATGCCGTGACAGATCGTGACAGATCRTTCTCTCCTCTTCATCTTCCCAAATTGCTGCTCGTGTTTGTTTTTCCACACCTTTGACCTCTTGCAGGGTATATCCTGGCTGCTAACAGCCTGTCAGCACCGAGGGAATACTGGGAGACCGAGTTTGTACCAACTGCCTTTGCACTTTAAACTCTACAGAGCAGCCAAGCAGAGAGAAGCCTTTTCAACCAGCAAAGCTGCAACTCTTCCCTTTCCCTGCCTCCTCCTTGCCATGGGAAAATACCCAGGACTTTAATTTTAACAGGCTGCTTTGTTCAGGGATCTGCAACAGCTGTTTGCCTTTTTGGAAGGCTGTGTAATCAGCGTGTTTTCTTTTCCAGAAGGGAGAAAAAAAGAAACTTAGAAGTAGAGCACAGAATAAAGCACAGAGCTCGTGAGTGTGAAGGGCCTGATCTCTTGGCTAAGGTGGTACAAGCTCTGCTGTTAACAGAGACAGCAGCAAAGTGCTGTGTCATTTGTAAGAAATGTTGTGTAAAAGGAAAAATAACTTGGTTTGGGGAGTTAGCAGACTTTTGGGGAATCTGCCAAAATCCCAGAGACTCGTTTGTGAGGGGAGGAGCAGCCTGTGAGTTGTATTTAAGAGGTCTGGTTTAAGAAATATAAAATACTTGGTGGCATAGCCTTAGGGAAAGTACAACATCCATACAAGAGGTTTAACAAAATCCATGCAATGGCCAGATTGGTTCTTTGAAGGCGAATGTGCACATCCTCTGGGGGCTAGAGGCGTAATTTAAACGATCATAATAGTCATAAAATCCCCAGAAATACTTGAAAAGCACTTTGTATTTAGGATGTTGGCACAGAATGCTCTTCTGGTGTTTATCAGTGCTATGTATGCTGCAGTTTCATCTGAAAACCCCTGAAACGACCCAAACCCGTCTCCTCTCACTACAGGCATTTGGGGGGTGGTTGGTCCATGATGAAACCGCTGGGAACTGGTGGTGGAGGTGGTGGGGGAGGAAGTGAGGCACGCTCCTGCAGTGATGGTTCGCTGGAATGTGCAGCAGGAGCTGGGATGGTGGTGGCCTCTTGAGTCCTGTCACTTTCTGGTGAAACATCTTGCCCCGAGCAACCAGCAGAGATGGATGTAGGGGTGCAACCTTCTTTTTCATTTTGGTRTCAATCCACTGTGACGTGTCCAGCGAGCAATTAATTGAACTGCATTTATCATTTGTTGTGGGAGCTGTTAAATGCTGTGGTTGCTTTAATGTCAAATCCATCTGAACCTGGTTTAAGTTGTTCATTGGACAAAAATCCATTAATGTCASTGGGGTTTTTCGGTGCATTTGAGGGGTCAGGGTTTGGGGTCAGGATTTTATGGCACAGGTTGGGGAGGATCCCTGGTGCTGTCTGTGAGGGATGAAGCTCTCCCTGGCAGAGCTGTGAGCACAGGAAGGGCTGTGCTGGAGCAGGCAGCCGAGCGTGCTTTCCCCRTGTTGTGACAGGTCTGGCTCGGCTGCGGTGGCACTGACGGGGCTCCCCTCTGTGCACTCGTGTGACTCACGCTTTAATGCCTTGGGAAGTGACAAGGGGACACTGTGACAGCTCAGCTCCTTGTGTAATACATTACARCCCTCTGAGGTTTGGGTTACTCACAGTAGTAAGGGGTGGCTGTGTGGTGTTAGGCTGTTAAGCACAGAACTATGATTTCTCTCTGTCRAAGCAGTGTTTTGGGTCATCTCTCAACACGTTTGTTCAGGCTGGTGATGTCTGTGCTGAGTGTAAGCTCCAGAGGGGCTTGACTCAAAGGAAGGTAAAAAACAAATCTCCCAATAAAGCTGTTAAAGCCACGTAGTTGTTTTGTCATCTTCTGTGTGGTTCTTGCTGAGTTGAGTTTAATTGCAAGATAAAACATCGCTGCAATGTCATTTATTCTTAGTTCTGTTCAACAAGCAGCACAGACTTCCCCGGGTTTTTCTGCTGCTTTTGGAGATTAATTTTAGCAGTGTGGTGTCAGTAAACTGTGTTTTAAAGCAAAGGAGCTCTTTTCAGAAACTACAATGACATTTTCTTGGTGGTTATATGCAAAACAACACTGTTCAGCAAGTACAGTAGCTCCRAGCACACTAACAGCTGGTAATTAACATAGAGACTCTTTTTTAAATTGTACTACAGCTCCATAATTTCATTTTCTGCAGAATTAACTTTTTTTTTTCCTTTTATCTGTACTACTGGAGTAATTACTTATACTTGTTTGAGCTGTGTTACATTCATCCTTAGCTGTATGAATGCTGTAGGTRGGGAGTTTTAAAGTGCTACAACACAAAATGAGGTCCCCAGGCCACGGACACGAATTCCTTCTCTCCAGACTCTGTGAAAGCATTCCTGAACTTCAGCATCCCACGTTCCTAAACACAGGATGTGTCTTATGCTTCTGAAATTAACAATAATAATCAAAAAGCCGGGTCAGAGTTGTGGAACTGAACAGAAATGGACATAGCATGGAATTTAGCCTGGCCAGCTGCCTCTGGAAGGAGAGGGGACACCGTGAGTCCTCAACTTGCTGAGCACCAGATGGAAAATAGGAGTCAAGGGGAAAATTTGTTTCTTTCTAGAGTTAAAAAGGATACAGTGAATTGTTACATCTCAGTTTCTGTGGTTATCCTGCTCGAGCTAGATGCTGTAGGATGATAAGAGTTACTGAATGCAAACATCTTTCTGAGGGAAGGAGTTCAGGAAAGCTGAGCTGGAGATGGATTAAAAGCCACTCGCTGCCATCAGTTATAGTCCTTGCTGCCCGTGCTGCTGGTCTTTGCTTTTGGCTTTTAAATCCTTGCCTTTGCATCAGGATAAAGTCTAAATATTTCTGTAAATGTTTTTCATCTGCTGCTCTGCTGTTTCTAGCAGGTACGTGCAGGCAGAGGAGTGCCTGACGTTTGTGTTTTGTGTAGCTTGTCTTTGTTTTGAAGGGCAGAGAGAACAGGAAAAAACAAAAGTATTTGTTGCTACGTTGGAGCCTGAACCATGACAATAATCCCTTTCTCCTCTCAGCAGCCACAGAAAGTGGTTTGGTCGAAGTGTGCAGTCAGTTCAGGTATGTTCTGTGTATCCTGACATCCTGAACGCCTGGAATTGCATCCAGGTGCTCTGGAAGCGCTGCCAAAGCCCCTCCTGGCAGGGCTGGTGTCAGGGGAAGCTCCAGCACAGCCTGCTCCGAGCAGGAGCACAGGACYGGCGTTTTGCAAGGCTCTTGCAGCCACTGGTTTCCTTGGAAACCAGAGCCTGAGCAGGGAGAGCCAAACTTCAACACCAGTGCCTGCTTTCCAAGCCGAAAATGGGCTGTCAGACTTTCTGAAGTCTGGGGTCTTTGGGCTGGGTTTGGGGCTTGTTCATTAGGAGCAAACTTGAAGTAAGGTATCAGTGAAAAAAAGCTCCTTGTGAGGCTGCAACAATTCCTGCCTGGAGCAGTGCTTCCTTCCCCAAATTCCCTTCTTTGATTTGGTTTGTGAGCACGTTTATTGGAGGTGTTTCCTGTCAAACAGCCCAGCTGTGTCAGGAAAGCTGCACTTTGCAGCTCTGTGACTTGGGCTTGACGTGGATTTAGAAATAGCTCAGGCCAGGTTTGTTTTGTTCACTTTTGTTCACACTGGGTGATGTGAACAAAGAGGAGAAATCATAATGGAGCTGCCTGGCTTGATGGAAAATTTGAATTACAGTCTGGTAAGCACACACATATTTTGTGTTGGATGTGAATAGAAATATACATATAATGATATATGTATGTGTACTCATGTATTTAGCACATGTAGGGGAGTGTATTCATGCAAATACACTTTTATTAGGAGGGAARACAGGCTTTAATATCAGTGGACAGGAGGCAATTTTGTACAGAAGCAGCAGGACTGTGGGAAGGCATCCTGGTCTAGTGGAAGGTGTCACTGCCCATGAACAAGGTCATTTTTAAGGTCCCTTCAAATGCAAATGGGAAAATGCTGTTGGTTTCTGTGAGCACAGAGTATCATTGAGATTCAGGAGTAAATAACATGGGGGTGATGGAAATGCAGAGCCAGTGTTCCCTGCCCCCAGTGGAAGTGGGTCCCTGRGATGTGTCAGTGCTTGTTAGGATTTAAACTGCCTATTTGATGTCATTTGTGTGCACAGATCCGGCGGCTGAGGGGAATTCATTACTGCTCTTGGAGTCCACAGGCTAAATGAGGAAAATAACCTTCTTGGTGGGTGATATTTCTGGTGAATAGAGGAAATCAATGGCCCTGGGACTGCCAGCAGCACATCAGGGCAGTGGCCAAGCACTTCAGGAAGGTGTAGATAAAGCAAATGTGATGCAAATGGTGCCACTCAGCTGTACCTTAAGGCTTGTTGGAAACCATACCCGGCTTCAGCTATTGAGATTTTCAAAATCTGCCTCTGGAACTCCTGAGAAATTCCTGCAGGTGAAATGAAAGATCAGGCATCCTGGAAATGCAGAGWTTGCCTCCAGCTCTTTGCCTTGAGATTGCAGTATTGCCTAAGGCTGTGTGAAGGGTGGGCATGGTCAGCTGGAGGAGATGAACATCCTTCAGCAGCTCCTGTGTTCTGTGGGTAGAGCACCATCCTCTCCTCCCTCTTCTTCTGAGCCTTTTGTTACTTCCTTGGGTGTCTTGTTCCTGCTCCTCTTTCTGCCCAAGATTTTCCTTTTTTCCCATGGATGCTGTTTATTCTCTTCCCTGACAATYCCAAAGCTCTTCTTCTACACAGCTGTCCCATCCAGGGGGATCCAGACTTTGCATCTCTGTTAAAAATTGGCTTTGTTGCCTGTGTGCATCTGGAGGCAGAGAACCTCCAGTGACTGGAGCACAAGATCCCACAGGAGGCTGGGTTTTCCTGCCAGTCCAGCTTTTCTKGTGTGCCAAGGCCTTTTCTGCTCCTCACCTGCCCCACCAGCGAGCAGACAGGGGCTACACAAGAAATTGGGAGGGGACAGAGCCAGGACAGCTGATSCCAACCTCCCAAGGAGGATGGCATAGGATGGAACCCCACATTCTTGGGAATGGCTGAACACCCTCCTGCCCATGGAAAACACAGAATGAATTCCTTGTGGCTTTTGCTTYACCTGTTGAACTGCCTTGATATCAGCCCATGAGTTTTTTCCCTTTTGCCCTTCAGATTGTCTCCCCCATCCCASCTGGGCTGTGAGTGGGTGGTGCTGCTGGGCTTCCACTTCCAGCAGGAACATCTCAAAGTGTCTGCACTTCCAAAGGGATTGGGGCCTAAGGAGAGATCCTGGAGCAGGAACACCTTGAGGCATCAGCAGCTGTGCATGAGGCCATGGATAAACTCATGGCACAGCAGGGTAAGACCCATATTGGAACAGGTAAATTCCTGGAGCGGGTTCATTCCTGCAGGGGCTGTGGGTAAATCCATGCTGGAGCAGATTCCTTCATGGAGCAGATTCATTCCTGCAGGGGCTGTGGGTAAATCCATGCTGGAGCAGGTTCATTCCTGGAGCAGGTTCATTCCTGCAGGGGCTGTGGGTAAATCCATTCTGGAGCAGGTTCCTTCATGGAGCAGGTTCATTCCTGCAGGGGCTGTGGGTAAATCCATGCCTGGAGCAGGTTCTTTCATGGCGCAGGTTCATTCCTTCAGGGGCTCTGGGTAAATCCATGCTGGAGCAGATTCCTTCATGGAGCAGGTTCCTTCCTGCAGGGGCTGTGGGTAAAATCCATGCTGGAGCAGGTTCATTCCTGGAGCAGGCTCATTCCTGCAGGGGCTCTGGGTAAATCCATGCTGGAGCAGGTTCATCCCTGGAGCAGGTTCATTCTTGGAGCGGGTTCATTCCTGCAGAGCCTGTGGCTCCTAGAGGTGGCCGTGCTGGAACAGGAGCATCTCAGAGTCAATATGGATAAATTCACCACAGCAGGTAAACCCCTGGAGACACTGGCTGATGGATGAGGTTCCAGCTGGAGCAGGTACATCCCTAAGGGTGTCTGGATAGGTCCAGACTCCTGGACCTATTGTCCAGGTGTACACAAATACCAGTTTGTATTGTCACAATGTCCCTCTGCACGCCCTGTGCTGGCTCAGTGACATCCTGGGCACCTCCATGCCCTGCCCCAGCTCCAGAGGCTCTGTGTTTGGCATTGCTTGTCCTTATTACAGTCCTGCCTGGGGACCAAACAACAGCCAGGTGTCCCTGGGGGGGAATATCCAGGGATAAATCCATTAGGATTGTGTGTGTGCCTCTGTACAGAGCTGTGTCTGAGTCCTGGAACAGGGCTGTGCATCCAAACAGGGCAGATACCCACAAAGTAACTGGGAGTGTGTGTGTAATTCCTGGTGTACTGGGAGTGTGTGTGTAATACCTGTTGTACTGGGAGCGTGTGTGTAATAATTTTTGTGCTCTGTGTGTGTAATACTTGTTGTATTGGGTCTGTGTAATAATTTTTGTGCTCTGTGTGTGTGTAATTCCTGTTTTGGGTGTGTGTAATAATTTTTGTGCTGGGTGTGTGTGTAATTCCTGTTGTATTGAGGGTGTGTGTGATACCTGTTGTACTGGGTATGTGTGTAGTACCTGTTGTATTGGAGGTGTGTGTGTGTAACTCCTGTTGTACTGGGGGTGTGTGTAATTCCTGTTGTTGTGTGTGTGTGTGTAACTTCTTTTGTACTGGGGGTGTGTGTGTGTAATTCCTGTTGTACTGGGGGTGTGTGTAATTCCTGTTGTTGCTGCTCACACCTCCTTACACATTTAATTGCTGTTCAGACAGTGACTGCATAAAGGGGAGAACATCTGCCCATCAGATCCATGACTTCTTTCTGTTCTCCTGGTAGAAGCCCAGCTTTGCAAGGCACAGGAGGGAAACTGTGTGCAGTTCTTGGTTTTGGTTTTTTTGGTTTTTTTTTAAGGTTGGGATTAAATGTGTAAGATGGTATTTTTTTGTTTGGATTTAGATGTTTATTAATTCCTATTTATATTATAGTTTTATAAATTKTGAGTTTTATAGTATTTTATTTTAATAAATTAAAAATCGTGTTGTAATTTTTTAATAAGGTTTKTTAAGGATAAATTGTTTAATTAAGAAATGATATTTAAATTATTTTTATTTTTAATTTAGCAACTAATTATTTGTGGTTCATATTGTGGATTTTAAAATTTAATTATATAATATTATTTAAATTTGTGAAGAAGGAGGACTCGCTTTTGTTTTAAATTTTTTATTTTGGTATATATCCATCTCCTCTCCCTCCATTCCCATGCTGGCTTTGTTACTGTGCCTGCAGGAGGGTTCCCAGCAAGCTGGGACACCTGAGCACAGTGACTGCAGCACAGGTGTGTTCTGTGTGCCAGTGCTGTTTGTTGGGGTCTGGCACTGGGAAAAGTGATTTTGGGCTCTGTGGGGTGACAGATCGGGGCTCTGTGGGGTGACAGACCCAGCCTCTGCCTGCTTCACCTTCACCATTGTTATTTCCCCATCAACCACCCTGCCCGGTGCTTCGCGTCTTGTCCATGGCTAGGAATAAATGATCCCTTCCCTCATAAATCCCCAAGCTTTTCCCCTTTGGACTTTGTGCAAGGATGAGTGTTAGTGTGATCTAAGTAGGCAAAGCTGCTCCAAAAGGGACACCATCAATCAAATCTCAGCTCTTTGGGTTTGTGCTGTTACTCTTGCACAGACAGAACAGGTGTTGGGAAGCTTTTGAAATGGTTCCTTAATTTGAAAGCCAAAAAGAACTCAAATGGGAASCCACTGGTGTGGTGCTAAGAGCATCACTTGGGATGTACAAGTCTGGGTTAAGAATTATCCCACTGTTTGCAGGTACAGATGCAGAAGCTTCCATAGGGATTGAGGCTGTTTGGTGAGGCCAAATGTGGCASTCACATTCTCTGATAAAATCCCTTTGCCAAGGATTTTTCTCCTGGGAAGCTGAGAAGCCTCAGAGAAGAGGAAACCAATTGTTATCTCATTTGCTTCTCCTGTGTTKTGCTCATGTGGAATGTGTTTGGAGATTGTTTACCCACAGGTGATTGTTCCATTGGTTTCTGCTGTGAGTTGTTTTCACTCTTTGGCCAATCAGGGCCAAGCTGTGTTGAGACTCTGGAAGGAGTCACAAGTTTTCATTATTATCTTTTCAATCTTCTGTAAGTATCCTTTCTGTATTCTTTAGCATAGTATTCTTTAATATAATATACTATCATCAAGTAATAAATCAGCCTTCTGAGAACATGGAGTCAGATTCATCATTCCTGCCTTTGTGGGGACATTCCCAGCAAATCCAACAGCCAAACACATGGGAGACCTGCTGGAAATGGGGCAGAGCCAGGGACATGTCACAGGTCACCTCTGGAGCACAGTGGCTCTCCACCCTCCTCGTTTTGACTGAAATTCCAGCTGTGAGCTATAAAGGACTTTTTCAATGGCAGGCCTACTCTATATCCACATATTTTTTCTATGTTTTCCACCACAAAAGGTTCTTGCTGTGCTCTGTGATGGGCAGCTGTTACAAGCTGGAGTCAAATTATTTGTTTAAGCTGGCTGGGCACAAACATTTTTGCTGTAGGGTTCTGAAGGAGGCTCCTGCTTAATAAATACAGCTGAGTAACATTCAGAGCATTGTGGCAGGGTTGTTATTGATGGAAAATCCATGAATATGTAGTAACCAAATGGTAAAGCTCAGCAAAGCTGTGCTGGCACATAGCAGGATGGGGAAGGGTGACTTGGGACAGCTGCCTTGGGCACTGGGGCRAGGCAGAAGCTTTGGGGAAGGTATGGATGCTTGTGGGATGTWCCCAGAATGGGATGTTCACAGGGATTTGGAGTTTTAATACATGCTGGAGGAGCTTTCTGAGGCTTAGGTGCTTCCTGGGGAGCCTTGAGCTCTGTTACCTATCCTGATTTCCTTGGTCAGCAGCTGAAATGTTTTGTGCTTTTGCTCATGCTGAAGAAATGATATATCATGGGGAGATAATATTCCATGCTTATTCCAAGCTTCTTAATGGAATTTTTATCAGTTCCACTGAAGAATAGGATGCACAAAAAAGCTGCCTGGCTGTCAGGATGTTTGCTCTGTGGCTCCTTTAGAGCTGCCTTGGCTCTCTCCGTGTGCCTTCCCAGAAAAATGATGAGAGGGACCTTCCCACCCTAAATTCCAGGTGTSTGCAGCCACCAGGTGACATCAAATCCCTTGGACACTGAGGGACAGGCAGGGCAGGACTGCAGGATGCAGACCCTGAGTGTCCCTTGSTGATGTTTCAGACCCATCACTGGCACATCTCTCACTGCTCAACAGCAGGATTTTTTTCCTTCCACCCATATCTGCTCMTTTTTAAACCYATCTTGKGCTCAGTGTTTCCAGAAGACTGAARAGCTGGGTTTTTTAGAATCAGGTTGGGCTGGGGAGCCTGAGATTGCTCAGCCACAGCCACTCAGTGCCTTGACACCATTTTCTGTGGGATTGCTTTGTCGACTCAAGTGCACTTTGCTGCAATACAAACATTGAGGATAAAAGGCAGCCACCTCAGCAAATTAGTGTGAAAGCACTGCAGAGGAATTGTAGATGTGTATTTTGGTGGTTTGGTCTTTATTTTAGAGTGAAGGTCTCTCCTTCTGCCCTTGGCCTGTGCTTTTTAAGGAGTTTCTGTTGTGCAGGGAGGGCTTTTAAAAGTTAAATCAATTGTCTGTTTGTGGACTCWTCTGAAGAGTAAATCAGATGCTGCATTGACAGGGATGTGCCTGTGTGGTAAAACTTGTAAAACTTCAGGCAAGGTGGGATTTAAGTGAGACTGGGGGAAAACAAAAATCAGTCATGGATCATTTGAAACCTCTCCTGGGAGGAARGGCAGGGAGAGTTGGGGATTTAGCCTGGAGATGAAGGCTCTGGGTAGAACTTAGAGCCCCTTCTGGGACCTCAGGGGGTGCCAAGACAGCTGGAGAGGGACTTGAGACAAGAAATGGAGGGACAGGGAATGGCTCCCAGTGCCAGAGGGCAGGGCTGGATGGGATATTGGGAATGAGGAATTGTTCCCTGGCAGGGTGGGCAGGCCCTGGCACAGGTGCCCAGAGCAGCTGGGGCTGCCCCTGCATCCCTGGCAGTGCCCAAGGCCAGGCTGGAGCAGCCTGGGACAGTGGAAGGTGTCCCTGCCATGGCAGGGGTGGAATGAGATGAACTTTAATGTCTCTTCCAACCCAAACCATTYTGGGGTTCTATGATTTCATTCTAATTTTCATAATGAAAAAAAGTTTTCCTCTACAAGCTACAGGTGTCCAGGTGTGCAGTCCTATTACCAAAAAAAAAAAAAAAAAGTAACAAAAAGGAAAAAAAAATCCCTGGAAATGCTCTGAAGGGTTATAATGCTTTTTAAACAAGAACCTTAAAATGCCCCATCTTATTTTTGGTTACTGTCCATGAAGGCTTTTCTGAAAAGCAGGCTCCACTCTGAATGCAGCTGGTTGAGAAACCTCTCTTTTAGCAGCAGCTGGGTTGTGTGGAATGAAAGAATTAATKAACCTGGTGTGGAATGAGGGAACTTAATAAACCTAGTGTAGAATGAAACAATTAATCAGCCTGTGGCCAGCCTGGAAGAGCAGCCACCTGATGTGTCCTGTTTGATTATCAGGGGCTTGATTCCTGGCCAGGCATGGCTGAGGTGAAAAGCTCCTTCTTTGTGCTGGGGCTTTAGCAGAAAACTGAATTTTCATACCCAAGACCCAGGAGAATGGTCAGGGGCACTGCTGAGGAAATTTCTGCTGAGGAACAAAAGCCAATTCCTCATCAGAGAATGTAATCAACTGGTGATGCTGCAGCTGGTTCCTTGCAGCCTCTGCACGCAGACAAAATAGCAATGTAGTAGAGAGAAAATGTTTGCTGAGTTAACTGGGCTATATTTAGGTGCCAAATAAACAGATTGCTGCTTTTGACCCTCCCCCTCACACCCTCAAAACTGCTTCTTGGGCTGTCTGCAAATGCCTTGGCTGTTGGTGGCTTCTGTTCCCTGCAAGAAGAGTGATGGGGAGCGGCAGGGGAGGGACATCTCTCCCAGCAGGACATGGGAAAGGTGAGTGCTGGGCACACAGTGCCCTTCTMCAGCCTTGTTCCCTCCTCTGTCCTTCCTGTCTGCACAGGCTGGCTCAGGTACAAAACCCTGAACCCCCAAACTCTTCTCATGGGAGCCCTTGGGAATTGCAGGGGGTTCAGCCAGGTGCTGGTGCTGCCCCTGGGTCAGGGCAACCCCTGGGATGGATCCAGGCAGGGGATGAGCAGCTGGAGCAGCCCTGGAGAAGGCCCTGGGGGTGCTGGGGTGAGAGCTGGGAGCCAGAACCCCCCCGTGCCCTGGGCTG
>JACDOX010000184.1:153814-171229 GCA_014549065.1 Cardinalis cardinalis | reverse complement strand
GCTCTGGGCACCCTGTGCCAGGGCCTGCCCACCCTGCCAGGGAACAATTCCTTCCAGTATTCCACCAAATCTCATCCAAGGCAYATCTGATATTTCCTTCTTCCTTTCCTCTTCTGCCACATGAAACCCTTGGGGTCCTTCTGGCTCCTTGCAGCCCCTTTCCAACCTGAGTGTATCTCCTGGCCTGGGGCTCAGCTTTCTCTTTTGTTTTTGGTGCTATTTGCTCAGCTGCCCTGCGAGAGCACTGAAATAGCAAGGGGCAGGGACCTGCAGGAGGGGAGAAAGCATTTGGGAGGATGGTGGGGGAAAAGGACAGAGAAATCCATGGTGCTCTGCACTAGGAATGTCAAATGAGGCACTTAGATGAAAAAGGAACACTAGACAGAGTTGCTGCAATGGGAGCAAACATTTTGGAGATGGGAGATGGTGTGGGAAGGTGATGAGACACGAGGGAGGTGGAAGAGGGGAGAGTTAAGTGCAGGGTAGTAGTGCAAGGGAAGGAAAGCAGTCCCAGCAGTACATTATGGGAGCAAACTTYGTTTTCTGCTCATGTGATGCAGATAAAGGTAACCTAATTCTCTGCCCTCCTCTGGCTTATTTGTTCTGTCGCAGTTCTCAGCCTCGAGATGTGGTTGGTTCTTCTCTCTGGTGCCCTGTGTGGAGCTTTCCTGTGAACYGAATGTTTTCTGTTGAGGACCTGGGCAGCAGCATGGGCAGCACATTTGGACTGGAAATTTTGGAGCTTCCCTGGCTTGCTGAGGGAGGCAGAAGAGCCTTGAGGCAGAAGAGCCTTGTGCCTTAATGTCTGTTCTGTCTGTCCTCAGGAACAAGTGCTGCTCCTGTTTCCCCTTGGAATGTGCCTGTTTGTAAAGGGGAGAGCCTTCCCTTGGGCATACCTCAGTGGATCCCACACTGGGATTCTGGTTTTCTCCAGGCTGTAACACCAGGAGGTCACAGTGGCTCCTAARGACCAGAGTGAGTGACCTCCAAAACTTGCTCAGGGTCTGGAATGTGAACCCTGTGAGGGAGCTGGTAAAGGGCTGAGCCTGGAGCAAAGGAGGCTCAGGGGGGCCCTTGTGGCTCTGCACAACTCCCTGCCAGGAGGGGACAGCCAGGGGGGGTCGGGCTGTGCTGCCAGGGAACAGGGACAGGACAAGGGGAAAGGGCCTCAGGCTGGGCCAGGGGAGGCTCAGCTTGGCCAGCAGCAGGAATTTCTGCATGCAAAGGCTGCTCAGGCCTTGGCAGGGGCTGCCCAGGGAGCTTTGGAGGCGTCCCAGGAAGGGCTGGAGGGGGCACTGTAGGCACAGAGTTTGTGGTCATTGGGAGTGGGGCTGGGGCTGAGCCTCATCCCCAATGAGCTGCAGCTGTGCAGGACAGGTGAATGATATTAAAGATAATGAGCCATTAATGAGCCCAGGGCACTGACCAATCMCMCAGGAGCAGAGGGCACACAGGTGCMGTGCATCAGCATGAGGGGATAAAAGGCTGGGCTGAAGCACAGCAGGGGCAGTTGSTTGCAGCCTTGTGAAGTGTTGGGGTGTTCCTCTGTGTGAGCAGATACCTGAAGCCTTCTGGCCTGGTAAGGTGTTGCTCTGTGTGGGTGATGTTTTCTGATATTGTTCGATGATTTTCTGTGTATTGTGGTCATCTGAGCTGTGACATGTGGCATATGCTGTGACAGGCACTCAGTGCTCTGGGCTGGGGACAAGATGAGYACTGGGCACAGCTTGAACTGGATGATCCTGGAGGGCTTTTCCAGCCTAACTGGTTCTGTGATTTCACAGTCTCCATGCCATTCCTCAGCTTTCCTTGAGCAGCAACTTTTGTATTGCTGCATCCTTGTTTTACCTCTGGATGTCCATTCCTGTAAGGATTCCCTGAGGACAAGTGTTGCCATGAAATGTGAGGTTACTACTTGTTCAAAAATACCTTCCCATTTGCCACAAATAAGACATTTCCCCTTCAGTATCTTTCCAGGCTCAAATTCCTGGAAACATTCAGTGCCTCTGGAGGAGAGTTACTTTGATCAAAGAAAAGGGCTGTTTCCTAAAGTCCATCAAATTCAAAGCTCTTCATCTTTCCCTTGCCTTCCATCAGAATTTGGTGCCTGCTTTCTCCTAGCACATTTGTCACTCTTATTCTTCAAAACATTTCCTTTAAGTTCTTCTGTCTTGTGCTTACATGTGGCTGGATGATTGCAGGTATCCCTGGAGTTTGTTTCATATGGTTTGTAGGAATTAGGGAAATTTCTCTGAGTCCCCAACCCACCACTAATTACCCCCTGGAGATTGTTCTTTACAATACAAGRTTTTATGAGGATTCAAAAGCCCTGAGACTGGAGCTTTCCATGCCTGGGGTTGTGTTTTTTGTGTTGTGGGGTTTTTTTGGTGAGAGGGTTGTTCTGGAGATGTTTGCCTTGTGCTGCTCTCATTCCAGCTGTGCTGGGCATCCTCTCTGTGGCTGTGGGATCTCCCCTCCATGAGGACACTGCTGAGGGCTGTGTCCTTCTTCAGAGTTTGGGTTCTTTTTTTGGTTAGAGCCAAAGGCAACATCACAATCACGGGATTTTGAGTGGAATTCCTAAAACAGGAGGAGCAAGAGCATTTGAGAGCAAAAGCCCTGTTTTGTTTTAGTACCACAGAGTTATTAAGATTGGWAAAGATCTCCAGGGTCATGGAGTCCACCCTGTGCCTGATCCCCACCTTGTCCCCTGATGCCTTGRGAAGGCTGCCCTAGAACAGAGGCYRGACASAGYTAAAGAACAAAGCAGGGATTTATTAAAAGGATCTCCTCCATGGATCCACCTTGGGCAGCACAAGRGCCCAGCCAGGGCTGCACCCAAGGTGAACCAAAATGGGCACAAAATGGATGAGTGGTCACCAAATCTCCCACTTTTATAAGTTCTGCTCCATTTGCATGTTGCAGATAATKGTCCAATTACACCTTTAGGTTATGCAGTCCCATCCTGCTTGTTTTTMTCTCTCCAGCYCACGTTGTTTGTGCTCTTGGGCTGAGATTTGGATCATTTGTCCTTGGTCCCCAGCTRGAGMAGGAATTGTTTTGTCTCCCTGCTCTGTGCACAGAGCTCACCATCCCTCAATGTGAAGCTCAGACCCACACACTAAAGCAGCACAGARTGTGAAAAATACAAAAGCTGAACCTGAGGTATCACCCCAGCCCAGAGCACTGAGTGCCCCCTCCAGCCCTTCCTGGGACACCTGCAGGGCTGGGCACTGCAAAGCTCCCTGGGCAGCCCCTRSCAAGGCCTGAGCAGCCTTTGCATGCAGAAATTCCTGCTGCTGGCCAAGCTGAGCCTCCTCTGGCCCAGCCTGAGGCCCTTTCCCCTTGTCCTGTCCCTGTTGTTCCCTGGATTCAGGGAGTTGTGCAGAGCAGTTGTTGGCATATTCTTCAAAGCTCAGCAGCATTGTCACAGTCAATGCTCATGCAGTAGAAACTGGAATAAGAAGATAATATTTTGAGTGTGCCAGCCTCTCCCCCACCTGCCTTTGAGCAGAAGGAAGGCAGCAGCAGCGCTGCCCTGCTCCCATCCCCATCCCCCTGCTTTTCCACAGACACCTCCTGAGCTTCCTGCTGCTGCTCTTTCTCCAGTTAAACGTTATCAGGTTGTGTGGCTGCTCTGAGTTCATCTTGCTGGCCACAAGGTGCTTGTCCAGCTCTAATCTGGTTTATTGGCAGGCTAGACAGAGCCTGCAGGATGTGCTCCCATGGCTGTGTCCTGGGGTGACCCTTCTGAAAGGAGGTGCCTCTTGCCCTTCTGTCCCCACTGGCTGCTCCTTGGTGCTTCTCAGTGGGGAGTTCTYTGGGTAATGCCACACATCTCGCAAGTATTTATGTCCCAAAGCCTGCCTGCAAATGTCAGGCCTCCTGCTGACTCGTGAAGCAGGAAGAAATAGTTTTCCCGAAAATCCTCAGAGATGTTTATTGGAAGACTGAGGCTCCAAGCACTGTCTGCATTCCACTGCCACACGCCTGTGGCATTTCAGCCAGGGACTTCTCCAGGCTGGAGAGAGCTGATGGAACTTCCCTGGTGACAGTCCCATCCATCACAAGCCCTGGCTGAATCAGAGCAAGGGATGTGAAATCCCTGTTGCTGCTCTCCCCTCCCCATCCATCACAATTCCTGTGGATCCCCCTCCTGAACTTTCACTGGAGCAGCTCTAAATTTCCCTGGCTGTGACAGCATTCCCTGTGGATGTGTTTGTCAGGGAGGAGCAGAGTGTTTCTGCAGAGCACATCCATCTCTCCTGGCCCACGGTGCACTTGGAGGAGCTCCTGACGTGTTCTCAGCCTCCAATCCAGGAGAGCAGAGTGAGCTGTCTCTGCTCAGAGCTTCTCTAATTGGATTTCTGCATCTATGTAAATTAGGTTATCATCCCCTTGGCAGGTTTCCTGCCCACTGCACCAGGGTGAGGCCATCTCCGTGGTGGCCATCAGTAACTCCCTTCTCCAGGGAATCTGGGTGCAGCTCAGTGCCCACACCTTCATTTATCCCCAGGGAGCCACACAGACCTCCAAAGGCACTGACAAACTTGGGGCAACTCTTGGAGCTGCCATTTAGCTCCACTCCTCATCCCTGCCTCCAGTCAGAGGAGCTGTCAGGACTGGAAGCCCACATGGATAATGGTTTGATGGATGGAGAAACTCCTGCTTTCAACTCCGTGCTTCTTTCCAAGATCACCGTGACCTTCAGGATGTGTTGTCTGGGTCTCTGTGACTCTGTCTTGCTCACCGAGCTCCTTCTGGAGGAGTTTGGGTTGTTTCTGGGTTCCTGGGTGTGTAGACATATGGGGACATGTGTTTTCTCTGCTATTTTTGTAGGTGCAAGAAGGCTCCAGCACAGCTGTGCTGGATGTGAGCGCTGAAGCTGTGAAATGCACGGGGTAACACCCCTCRGAAGTCTGCTTGGTTTTGGCCAGGCATCCCTTGGAGACACCCATCCCCCTTCACCATGGCTTTGCCACGTGTTCTGCAAGAAYTTCTGCATGCAAAGGCTGCTCAGGCCTTGGCAGGGGCTGCCCAGGGAGCTTTGCAGTGCCCAGCCCTGCAGGTGTCCCAGGAAGGGCTGGAGGGGGCACTCAGTGCTCTGGGCTGGGGACAAGGTGGGCACTGGGCACAGCTGGGACTCCGTGGCCTTAGAGATCTTTTCCAACCCAAATTTCTTCTCTGATTTTTGTGTTTTCACCTCTCATTAGCTGCCCACAGCTGCTGCTGTTTGCTCCAGGTAATCAAGGAGCTGCTTACTCCTGCTCCGAGGGCTTGGTAGTGGTTTCTCAAAATGCAGCTCATGTGGGAGTTCCTCAGAGCTGTCAGGAGTGCAGGAGGAGGCAAATTGTGCTGGCAAGAACCAAGAACTACTTCTCCTGCCTGAGCCTGCCAACATTTCTGGGATCTAAACCTGGGGCTTTGTAGGATGCAAAAAGGAGCCTAAAAAAGGGCGGTAAATTAAGATCTGTGGGGTGAGACATGTTAAAATTCAAGTTAACCAACTCTTGCCTACAGTATTTTTATACCAACAACAATTTTCAGCGTAGGTGAAAGGGGATTTGAATTTTTTTTTTTTTGMTGAGATGATTTTTCTTTTTAAATGTCGAATGCCAAAATATGATATAATGAACAGCAGTGTACTGATATATTTAGAAATCCTAAATGGAGCTGTCTGAGCAACATTCTCTGCAGAGCAGCTCRGTTCTGTGACTCTAAGTTGTATTGAAGTGCAAGAAAACCTGGAAATGTGGAAGCTATTCTCCTGGCTTACAGGTTTAGATCAGGGCAGAGCTGCTTAACSTCTTTTTAAATTGGCATTTTGGTTAAAAATTTGAGTGGACTCTTGTGATGAACATTCTTCCATCCAGCTCTTCAGGAGCATTTGAAAATTGGCATTTTGATTACAAATTTGAGTGGATTTTTGTGAAGAACCGTCTTCYATCCAGCTCTTCAGGAGCACTTTAAAACTGGCATTTTGGTTGAAAATTTGAGTGGACTCCTGTGAAGAACATTCTTTTTARAATTGGCATTTTGKTTRAAAATTTGAGTGGACTCTTGTGAAGAACATTCTTCCATCCGGCTTTTCAGGAGCAGCCACACTGAAGATGCTGAAGCTCCTGCTCAGAAATTTCCCCTAAAACCTGAAGATGGGCTGTGGGTTGTGTGTTGTGGGAATGGGAAGCCTTGTAAAGAAAATCCACGAGTGTATTTAAAGGCCTTCATGTTACTCGGTCCCAGCCTTAAATCCTACTCTTATTCCCAGTTACTGAGACAAGAATAGCTCTCTGGAGTTATATTTAACATTCCCTTGAAGGAACATCCAGAGTGGGCTTTATCCAGAGCCAAAACAAACAGCTAATGCAGAGTTATCAGCTATTAATGGCACTGGAGCCCAAACAAGCCCCAGATCTTACCCAAAGGTTGGAGCTTTCCTCTCCTGCTCTGCTCCTTGAGTGAGTTATGAAGAGATCCATTTGCTCCCTTGCAGGATTTWGGATTTGAAGGCATTATCCAGCATTTCATCCTTCAGGAAGTGCTCTGTGCTGGGGGTTTGTTCCTGCTCTGGAGCTTTGGCACTCAGGGAGGACRCACTGCCTTGTCTTGGCACCAGGAATTTCACTTTGCCTGCAAAAGCAGCTTTGCTGAAGGGTGTGGGCTTCAGGCTGGTGGTTGAGGGATTAAATAATCATCCTGGAAGTTCTGCTTCCTACCTCTGGTTCTTTGACAGGAGCCTAGGAGCTGACATTGATCTGTAACCCTGGGAAGGGAGGAGTGCCAGGAGCAGGTTTGGATTGCTGTCTCTTGATGATGCTCATTTTGGTGTCACTGAAGGCTTTGTGGACCTCAGCTGCCAGTCTGGAACCTCTGGATGCGTGGCCAGGCCACAGGAGATGAGTTCTGCAGATATTTCAATGTCAGGAGGACATGGRACTGTTGGAGCAAYTCCTGAAGTTGCTGAGGGGACTGGAGCASCTTCCCTGTGGAGCCAGGCTGGGAGAGCTGGGAATGTCAGCCTGGAGAAGGGAAGGGTGTGTGGAGGGACACAGGGGAGCTGGAGAGTGACCCTGCAGCAGGAACTGCAGTGCCAGGACACAGGGAAWGGGTTCAGACTGCCACAGGGGAAATTCAGGTTCCATAGGCAGAATAAACTCTTCCCTGTGAGCCTGRAGAGGCCCCAGCACAGGGAAGCTGGGGCTGCCCCTGGRTCCCTGGAAGTGTCCAGTGTCCAAGGCCAGGTTGGACACTGGGGCTTGGAGCACCCTGGGMTRTGGAAGGTGTTTGGGACAGCCCAAAGGGGGTGGAAGGAGGTGTTTTAGGGGCCTTTCCAGCCCAAACCACTCTAGGATTCTATTCCAGAGCAGAGCTGAGTGTGTATTTTAGTCTTGCCCACTCTTTGAACTGCACAAGGGCTTAAAACAGAGTTAGAAGCTCTACAAAGGTGAGCTYTGAGCAAAAAGCTTCCCCAGCCCTGCTGGAAACTTTGCTTTTTGTGCCACTTTGAATGGACACCCCCTTTGGAAAGGGAGATATATCTGGAGACAGCTTAAAAGGAAAATCTGTCTAACACTTCTTGCTGTGTATTTGTATCSTGCTGGATGGTTTCTGGAAAGCTGGAGCAGCCTCAATCCTTGGCTGTGTTATCCCTTTTTAAGGAAGGCTTTTTTTTCTTTTTCCATGGCCACATTTTGTAGAAGTAAACACTTTTAAACATTTCACAGCGTGGACTTTAAACAGTTGTTGTAGGGATTGGCTGGGTTTTGTATCCCTCCTCAGATTCAGGGACAGAGGTTGCATGCTTTTTTTCCATGCTTCTTATCTCTGAAATCAGCTTAATTCTTTGGGTAGGGATATGGAAGATCCCAAAAAATAGTGCTTTTGGGCATGAGTTTCTACAAATAATTTGGATTTTTACAGCAGTGATGACCCAGCCCAMAAAGGTGCCCCTGGTTGTGGTAGCCTTGAGCAGGGTTTATTGTATGAGTAAGTAAGAAGTTCTCCTCTCCCAGGCCCCTGTGTTTTTACTTCTGTAAACTTGAACTCTCTCTGTCTGCTTGGTCAAGTTCCTGTGGGTGTTTCCCTCCTWAATATGGAGATTTAGGTTATTAGTAGTATTTGTTAATTCCTGATGGAGGAAAACTTCAGAAAAAATCCTCCTTCCTCCCTTTAGTATTGGCATGTTGAAGAGTTTTGCTCAAAGTTTTGAGATGGAAACAGCTGAAGAAATGGTCTTGCTTAGTTTTGTCACTCCAAAGTGTGTTTTTAATTCCCCTTTTTTGCAGGCATCTTTCAGCCTGTCCAACCAGTACATTGCTTTTCATTTTCCTTATTGATAGTTTCAAATTGTTTTGCCTCAAAGCTGTGGTGGTGAATGCCCTAAAATTTAGATTTGTGTCACTAATCTTTAAATTGAACTCTTAATTTCTTCTATTTTTCCTGACCCACCTCTGTTTAATCTGCTATCAGCAGCAGATTCCCTGGGGGATGATTCCTGGGTAGCTCCCCTTGACTGTCAGATTCCTGCAGGCTCCAAACTGGGGCTGCCCCAGTACAGGCTGTGGTGGGAGGGCTTTGGTTTCTGGMAGCATCCCTGGAGGGGTCTGTCAGAAGTTTTTCCATCTGCTCCTAAATCCTTCCCTTCCTTGAAAGCCAGCAAGTGGCTTTTCCACATTGAGATGAGCTCTTTTGGGATGAAGAACAACTTTGTGTTCCARTATTTATTGAACATGCCAGAAGGTACAACCCCAATGTGGGGAACGTGGCTTTTGTTGCTCCGAGGGAAGAGCCTGGGATGAGCATTCCTTGTGTTCCTTGGAAAATGGGGATTCCTGTCAGGATAACAACAGCCTGTGCTGCAGGGTTTGGCTGTTTGACTGCAGGCATTGCAAAGCATCCCAGAAAGGATTGGGATGGAAGGGACCTCAAAGCCCACCCAGTGCCACCCCTGCCATGGCAGGGACACCTTCCACTGTCCCAGGCTGCTCCAAATGTCCAGCCTGGCCTTGGGCACTGCCAGGGATGCAGGGGCAGCCCCAGCTGCTCTGGGCACCCTGTGCCAGGGCCTGCCCACCCTGCCAGGGAACAATTCCTCATTCCCAATATCCCATCCAGCCCTGCCCTCTGGCACTGGGGAGCCATTCCCTGGGTCCTGTCCCTCCATCCCTTGTCCCCAGTCCCTCCCAGCTCTCCTGGAGCCCCTTTAGGCCCTGGCAGGGGCTCTGAGCTCTCCCTGGAGCCTTCTCCTCACCAGGTGAGCACCCCCAGCTGTGCCAGCCTTTCCTCCCAGCAGAGCTGCTCCATCCCTCTGCCCATCCTGGTGCCTCCCCTGGGCTCTCTGCAGCAGCTCCAGGTCCCTCCTGYGCTGGGCCAGCTCTGCAGGTGGGGTCTCACCTGAGCACAGRGGCAGAATCCCCCCTCTCAAGCTCCCCACCCTGCTGGGGATGCATCTCGGGGRTTTTATTTCCCATCTGTTCCAAACCAGTATTTTTATTTATCTCCTGCCTCTGTGCCAGTGGATGTTCATAGCAGGGTTTGAAATTCAGCATTTTGTGGCCACTGCAAACCTTTAACACAAAGCTTTCCACAGCTCAACATGGCTTCTGTGCATAGCCCAGGCAGTTTTTGCTGGGACAAAATCTCTTTGGCTTGTTGGGGATGCTGGTGGCTGGCTCTGGTTGGGCAGGGGGAGCAGAGCACCCCAGTACAGCACTGGATGGACACCCCCCTGTGTGCTTTGCTCCTGAGAGACAGCACAAGCAGGTTTTTATGCATTGAGTGTATTCCTAGGCAACTTGTTAAGGTTCTTTTTGCATGACTTCTGCAAATTCGAATGCAATTAGCTTCTTCCTCCTGTTGCCTTATTAATTACTGTGATGGACCTAAAGTGATTTGGGACAGGATGTATCACAGAGGATTGTGCCCTCTTTTTAAACTCTTCATCAAGTCTCCAGCACATTTGGTCATTAATCTTGCAGGAAAACGGGTGGCTTGGTGCCAGGCTTGCTCTGGAGAGGATAGATGGCAATAACTGCTTTCTACTCTGAGTGACCCTCTGCAGGCAGAGACATCCACTCCAGTGCTAAGTAAATATTCATGGAAATCCTCCTCCTTCAGACAAACTCATTTAGAAACAGTCCTGCTGCCTTACAAATATTGTAGGTGATTTTGTTTGTGCCTTGTTCCTATTAGAAACCTGAACCAGAAAGCACAGAAGAAATWAGAGGTAATGGAACAGCTGTATCTTGTTTAAAGCACTTACTTGCCATGGCAGGAGTGTCATTTTTAACCATTTAAAATACTTTTTATTCTGTATTATACTGGGTAGATTCCTGTATTCACATGTGTGGGATAGCTGCTGTTCTGAAATAATGCTGATGATTAAAGAATGGCATGGTTTGGAGAAGCATTTGTYATTTGAATAATTTATTATAAATTTTTATTTGAGTACTTGGGAACTAGGAGTTAATTCATGTGTTTCTGGGCTGGTGACAAGGTGGGGATTGGGCTGGACTTGATGGTCTGGGAGGGCTTTTCCCACCTGGGTTTGGACATAAGAATAAACACAATAGAAAAAAGCCTGTTTATTTGAAATGGCTCCTGTGAATTACAGGGAAAGAAAAGATAATAATAATAATAAAATAATGTGGAAGTTGCTGAAAGGCTGGCATGTGTGAGTGTGTGGGACTGGCAAGCCACAGTGCGTGAATAATTTTTCTGAATTATTAAGAGTGATGAAGATTCTCTCACAGGGAACAATAGAGAAGCTTTGCTTGTAGCTCTGACATTGTATTTTTAGGACCAACTCATTTTCAAGTGTGTCAAACTCTGCTTTTTTTTCTTACTTGATTCTAAGAGATGGATGGAATATTTCCTGCTGGAAGGGTTTGGAGCTCCCAGACTATGGAGTGTGGTTTAGTCTGTGGTGGGAAGGCTGGAAGGAGATGATTTTTAAGGTTTTTTCCAACCCAAAGCAGTCTGGGATTCTRTGAAATACTCTGATAAATAAGCAGCTGMCTTGCAAGGTGGTTTTGCTCCTCCACCAGCCCTGTTTAAGAGCAGCTGGARGTGCTTTTCTCACAGGCTTTGTAGTCAGAGTCTCATCTTAACCAATTATCCCTACTAATAAAGCCTATTTTGCTCACATTCAAGCATGACTGAGTTATTATCCAGCCCTTTCCTTGTGGGTATTTAATTTTAGCATGCTCAGATGTGGCAGAGATGAAGCTGTGTTTCACTGATGGCCCAGCCAACGTGTTTTCCTTCATGGTGATGTATTTTGTGGGGTGGTTAAAAGGGTTTGGATGACCTGGGGGGGGCTCTGAGCTTGCTGTGATGTTCCTGTGTTGGGGACAGAGACTGAATCAGATGGTTCAGATGTTCTCTTCCACACCTGAGATCATATTATTATTATTATTATATTGGTAATATTATTAAGCGCTTGCATTCCCTAAATTTGTTCACATTGGGTCTGTTTTGCTGCTTCACCCCTAAGTAGAATTCTAAAGGCTGGAAAATTCCTTTATGCTCATTGAGTCCAACTGAGTTTCCCTGTTCCTTTGCTGTTGTTTGGACCAAATTTCCCAACTCCTTCTCAAATCCTTCCCCATGTTCAGATCCAACAAGGAAAGCTTTGTTTTGTGCTGAGCATCTCTACATCCAGAGGGAAGTTTGACTTGGGCCAGGAATTCCCCACTTTCTTTTTGGGTCTTTTGACTTTTGCAGCAACTCCWCTTGAAATCCTGACTCTATCAAGGAGAAATGAGATAAATTTGGAGCCTTGGAATGAAATAAAAGCCTGGGATTGGAATGCAGGTTGACATGATGAACACAAAAGYTTTAGTGAGGCTTTCTCTGGTGGCCAGTTGGGCACCACCAGTAAGGAGCTGGKTGKKAGGAGGATTTGACAGAAGAGCAGAYAGGAGCTGAATCAAGGCACAGCAGGGAGAGCATCATCTGGCAAATGGAGGAAATGGAGTTTGCAGTGCCTGGTCAGCCTTRCAAATTCCCAGCTTTGCTGAAAGAAAGGCATTCCCCAGGTGCAGCTTTACCTGGGGGTCCTTATTGGCACACAGGGATGGCTGTGAGGGCAGGTTCCAACTCTCAGGAGTGGTTTTCTGGTGTCCTAAGCCCACCTTGTCCTTGGCAGCCTGGTCCTGTCCCCTCCTGCCCTTCAGCAGGGTCATTTCTGGTGGCCTCTGGTGTCCAGTGTTGAAATAACCTCCAAACTATCAAAGGAATAAAAAGAATCCTAAACATCACYGAGCTGGCAGTGTGGTGGGTGGGACCCTGAGCTGCTCTGACCCTGTGCAAGGCTGGGCTGRTTGGGTGTCAGATTAAGYTCTTTTTGGATTTTGAGATGGTGTTTTAARAAACTTTTATTCCATTTTCAGTCTTAGGAGAAGGGTGAGACCTTACAGATGTTATAATTCACGTCTTTACAATCGAAGCCAACTGTTTTTTTAATTATAATGCTCTCTAAGTGTTTATAGKTATAATATACTATAATACATTTTTCATAGCTCTATTTCCCTAAAGTATCTAGTCTTATTTGTAAGGCCATCCTTTGAGACTTGTTTCTAGTYCCATTTCTCTCTCAACAATGTCTGTCCTGTTCCATGGCATTTCTAAGTCAGCATTTCTTAGCTCAAGGTTTACACATAGATGCACACACTGTGTGAGTCTTTAATCAGGCTTTGAGAATTCTCCACAAATCCATTTCCCACACTTTGGGTCTCCCCAAGTCCCACTTTGGCTCTTGTTCAAGAAGACAGGACCCGTTCAAGTGTTTTTCTTTGAGAACTTTGTTTCATATTAATCTTTCCAACAGTTAAATCCCTCCTGGCTGCTCAGGCTCTGCAGGGAGCAGTTCAGCCCCCAGGGTGAGGGGTGAAGGGCTGAGGAGCTGCTGTCCAGCCTGGAGGTGTTTTAGGAGCTTCAGTTTTGGTCTAGATCAGGATTTAACATTCTCAGTTGTCCACCTGCACAAGTGGATTTAGGGATTTTGTGCCAAATGCCTCCTGTGGTGATTATAATATAAATACTCRAGAGAATCTCCATGCAGTGTCCCCCTTTGGTGTGCTCCAGTTTGTATAATTAATAGAAAATATAATAAACCAAGTAATAAATCAGTTACCTTCTTGTTTGTGCTTCCTTTCAGTTTTGTGTATAGAAGATATTCCAAGAGCTGTGTTATTGTAGATGTGGAACTTGTAGCTAAAAGAGGGTTTTGCAACTCCACAAAATCTATTTTTATTGCAATGCTGGATATGTCTAAAGCTTATTTACAACAAATAATTGCAAGTTCACATCTCTGTAATTTTTTTTCTTTGAGTTCTCTGCACATTTTTAGGGAAAACACTGATTTTTTTAAAAATAAATTTATTTATTCTCCAGGTCCAAGGAGCTAATAAAGGAAGCAATCCTTGACAATGACTTCATGAAGAACCTGGAATTGTCCCAGATCCAGGAGATTGTGGATTGTATGTACCCTGTGGAGTATGGCAAGGACAGCTGCATCATCAAGGAGGGAGATGTGGGTTCCCTGGTCTACGTCATGGAAGGTAGGGTTGGGAAAAATCTTATTTATTCCTTTATTTTTTTAACACTTGGRCACAAAATCTTTCGTGGGAAAAATGGTTTCAGAGAAAGAGGTTGTCTAAATATGGTTGCTTAAAAATTGTGTGGACTACTTTTGGCTGGGAAATTCTGCCTGGATTTGTGTGCCTGCCTGGCTAAAGAAAGGAGGTGAAAGCTGTTAACCCTGCACTGGAATAAACCTCCCCTAAGCAGAGTTCCTGCACTTGGAGGTGATGGTTTGCTGAAGAAATGAGGATTTTAACAGAAGGAATGGAGATGGGAAGTGGCTGTGGAGCAGGGAGAAGGTGCTCAAGGCCTCCTCCCAGGTGGAAATGTGGCCATTTGTTTTTTTTAGCCATTTTTTGCATGGATAAATGAGGGTTTTAACAGAAGGAATAGAGATGGGAAGTGGCTGTGGAGCAGGGAGAGGGTGGAAATGTTGGTACAGCACACAGGGCTCTCCACAGGAGCTGTGCTTGGGAGGATGGAAAATGGTGTTGATGCATCCTGGGCACAAAGAAAGAGCAGCACCTCTGCTCCAGCACATCTTGGTCCCAGGATGTGCTGGGGTTTCTCATTCAGCTTTGTAAAAATCTTCTAGCAGATGTTGGCAATGCTCTGCCTTTCCAAAATCCCAGCTCCTTGTGCTTGGTGCTGTTTGCTTTGCAGGTTGTCTCGCTCTCCACGTGTCAAACTGAGCATATTTTGTGTATATTTGTGCTTTTTATTGTTAAGGAAGTGCATGTCAGAGCTGTCAGAGTTACTGAGCTGGATCAAATCTCGTGTGCATCCAGAGTGGYTGATCCTGAATTCTCAGGGAAATATCCCTGTTTTCCTTCCTGCTGTGATTTGGTACCACAATAGATTAAAGCTTATCAAATTCTTCTTGCTCCTCACCAGAACTCAAACATTTTGGCCAGATAACACCTTTTCACTTGCTCATCTATATTTTAGTATCTTCAATTGTTCTTTTAAACAAAAAAATCTTTCCAAGGCAGTAAGCCATCCTTTAAACAAGCTTTCCTGCCAAAGTCTTCATGCTGTATAGTTGCAARTACTCCTCACTGCTTTCCCAAAACAACTTGAAGCTTCTGTCCTTTTAAGGTTAAGTCCTTTCTCAAGGCACAGGTTTAATTTCTCTGCTTTTTCATAGTTTTGAGTTTTGCACGTTGAAATGGTTTTTCTGTGAATTATGTGTTTCCATCCCCAGGTTTAAGGTTTACATGGAAAGATTTAAGGTTTGCATGGAAAGATTTAAGGTTTTCAGTCCTCTGAATACAGAGTCTACTTTGAGCTGCACAATCTGTTTTGTTGATGATAAAAACTGCTTTAAAATCATCCCTGGATGGTATTTTCTTCCTAGTGGAAATGTGGAGGATTTGCCCTGTGCAGTTTTGTGCTCACTTCCCAAATTCCTCCCACACAGAGGTTTGCTCATGGGGTTTTTGCTGCCTGGCTGCTTTTGGGATGTTGTGTTCAATGCTGCCCCTTTAAAAAAACCCAAAGAACAGGACATGTTGGAATCTGGGTGTATTTATCTCCTGCTCAGCCTCTTCCCACTCCCTGGAGAGCATTTTGGGGGGGATTTAGGTGCAGAACTGTTGCCAGCATGGTTTGGGGTATTGAGCACTGCTTGCTACTCAGATCACCCTTTACTGCTGATAGATTTTATCATATTTATGGTCATTATTWAGCCTTGTGGGGATGAGTGTGCTACAAATGTGTGTCAAAACCAAATTTTGTTTTTTTGGGCACTTRAGGTTTTCCATGTTCTCCTGGCAGCCCTGTGTGTGTGAGGGCACGACTTGGCTCTTCCCTTGGTTTTGTAACTTAATTTAAGAGTTATTTAGATAGCTCCCTGAATATGCATAATGCTTTGCAAACCCAATTATGGAGAGTTTATAGTCTGTGTTTAGACATAATGCAATGAGTGATGATGAAGTCATGGAAATGGGAGAGGACATTATCCAATAGGTTATGAGAGCTCATTTTGGTTCATCATTCTGTGTCCTCAATTATTAACACAATCAACCCAAACAAAAACTCTGTTCTTTGCAAAACTCTACTGGAGAAACCCATCTTTGAGTATTTCTGAGAGGTGTTTTCTCAAAAATCAAATAAATTCTGTCCTCCTTCCATTAATTCCTTTTGCCTTCCTTGCTGGGGCTCTTGCTGTTCTTTGAGCTGGTAGTGACAAAAACCAGAGCTTTGAGTCAGGAGCTGAARTTGAAATTTCTCAGCAAGCAGAATCCTGAATTTAGAGCTTCTTTGCTTTTAATAAGTCTAATAAGCATTTTTTTACATTTTTTAATTTATTTTTTTGTATTCTGGAGTGACTTTAGCCACAGTCTGTGTGTTGCTGGCCAAATTCCCACCTCTAGGGAYAGGAGGGCTCCTGGTTCAGGCTTTCAGGTGCTGGCCCCACCACATCCTATTCTTTAAAACACTTGATTTCTCTGGCTTCACCCTGCCTGTGCTGTTCCTTCAGCCCTCTGAGAACACCCCTTGATTGCCTTTTGTTCAAAAAGTAGCAAGAAACCCCTTCAACTTTTCCTTATTAACAAAATMAAGAGATGCCCTAAACCTTGAGCAACACCAAAAAAATTTCCCTTACAGCTGGAATTGCTGGCAGCATTAAATATCTCTGCTGTGCCCACCTCCAGCAGGAATATCCCCCCAGGCTGGGAGACTGGGAATGAAAAAAAGGGGCATCAGTGATGCTCTGCCTTAAACTACTCCACACCGGAACTCTCAGCTCTGCAGAGAAAACAGTTGTGAGAAGMAGATAAATTTATTTATTGGATATATTCCCTTTCCTGGGAGAAAGCTTGATGCTCTGAGAGGGGTTCAAATAGAGAGCTCTCAGAGCCAAAAAAAGTTCTTGTAAATTGACCATAAATGAGTCTGCTACCTCCATTTTTTTTTCTTTAAGGGAAAAAACCCTAAACATTTCCCTGGATGTGTTTATAAAAAGACTGGATGTGGCACTAACTGAGGTGTTAGTGCTGGGTTGGACTCTATGATCTTGAAGTTCTCTTGTGTGAATTCTGTGAATTTTCCAAGTTTATATTTTCGCAGGTTTGCGTTTGCTGACTTTGCAACATTCCTCACATTTTGCTGAAAGCATTTAAAAACCTGGCAGCCTGGAGAGGTGTTTTCAGAGATCTCCACCTCAGATCTGGGYGGTGCTGACAGGCTGGGGCTGTGTGTGGGTGCTGCCTCACACTGATGAGGATAAATGTGAAATCTCACCTCCGACCCCAAATGTTTCCTCTGGCTGAGCCACCCAGCTGCAGCCTGTCAGGATGGATTAGAGCAGGAAGATCCTGTGCAGAAATCAGGTGGCAAGGTCCAGGTTTGAGGCTCTCCTGTGAATAAACAAGTATTTTTAGAATAAAATTTAGAATAGAATAGATTTTTTAAGGTTGTTTAGAAATTTTAGTCATAGGTGTAGAGTCCTCCCTTTATGGTTGGCGCCATTCCCATGAAGCATGGAAGAAATAAATCAGTGACACAGGGGAAAGGGGAATTCCTTGGATTAACTCTCTTATGGCTCATGGTTTTGTAGGCTGTCAGGTTGGATTAGGGTGGGAAGATCCTGTGCAGAAATCAGGTGGTAAGGTCCAGGTTTGAGGCTCTCCTGTGAATAAACGCATATTTATAGAAAAATATTCAGAATAGTTTTTTTAGGTTGTTTAGAAATTTTAGTCATAGGCGTAAAGAGTCCTCCCTTTAGGGTTGGTGCCATCCCCATAAATAATTCAGTGACACAGGGGAAAGGGGAATTCCTTGGATTAACTCTCTTATGGCTCATGGTTTTGTAGACTGTCAGGTTGG
>JACDOX010000184.1:133915-153384 GCA_014549065.1 Cardinalis cardinalis | reverse complement strand
TTCCTTGGATTGACTCTTTTGTGGCTCATGGTTTGGTATTGTCAGTGGGTGCTGCGAATGAATTCTGAGGCTGCAGCTCTGCACACACCTGGAGAACCTGAGGGAAGAAAAATCCCCTGTGTGCTCCTTCTTCTATACAGGCATGGAGAGGGAAGAAGCAGCTTTTTGAGAACCAGCCCCTGTTTTAGTAATTTTCCCTCTCCTCTTAAATTTCCTTCTATTATCTTCAGTTGTGTGGCTTTGCCTTTTATTTTTAAAGGTGACTTTGTCTCTTGCTTTCTTCTTGGTAGCTCCCCCAAAGGAAGGATCTGACTGAGRTTTCCCATGGGAATATGGGTTTCTGGGAGTCTTGGGAAGCAGTGTGTTCCTAGAAACTGTGGGATCTGCTGGGACATGGAGCTGGATGTTGATAAGGGAACACAAACAAAATCTGTGTGGCTGTTTGAAGTACGGGGACAAATGGGAGTCCTTCCATGGGGTGAAATGCTCCTCTGGGAGGCTCTGGGGTTTTTCCTGTTGGATCTAAAGCAAAGCAGGCACATGGATGTTGTCTGTGGTTCCCCAGGCATCACCTCAGTGCCTGCACAGCCTCTGCCCCAAGGATTCCTGCTCAGTGTGTTGGCACTGACACTTGTCACTCCCCACATCTCCCTTTTCCCACATGAGAAGTTCCCTGTTTTCCCCCCAGGGTCACTGGAGGCTGTGGGGTGCTCCATGCAGTCATCCCTTTGTCACACCTTTGTGTCACCTCCCTGTGACCCTTCTTTCCTCCTTTTTTTATGGATCTGATTGAACAGGACTATTTCCCTTGGAGGGTCTCGAGAGTCAGATCCTCCTCCTCTCAGGGAAMGGGCTTGGTGGGACTGATACTTTAAAATGAGCAAGTTGTGGAGAACAGAGACTTGTTTTGGATTTAAGGAACATAAATGATCTGAGGGATGGAGCAGCTCTGCTGGGAGGAAAGGYTGGGATTGTTCAGCYTGGAGAGAGAAAGGCTCCAGAGAGCTCAGAGCCCCTGCCAGAGCCTAAAGGGGCTCCAGGAGAGCTGGAGAGGGACTGGGGACAAGGGATGGAGGGACAGGACCCAGGGAATGGCTCCCAGTGCCAGAGGGCAGGGCTGGATGGGATATTGGGCAGGAATTGTTCCCTGGCAGGGTGGGCAGGCCCTGGCACAGGTTTGGCTGAACTCTGTGTGTGCTGGGGTGTTCTGGGTCACTCTCATGCTSTGGGATCACACCTGGAGAGATGGAGCTGAGCCCCTGCAGTGGGATTTTTCACAGTGTGGTTCGTCCTGTGTGCCCAAATATTGTCCTTGCTAKGCTTCCTCTGGGAATTCCTTCCTCTCTGGTGTAGGACCAGACAGTTTTGAGTGCTTTTTCCAATGTTATTCCTCATAATGTTGTAGATTCCCATCTCTCTGCATCTCCCAGGGGCTCTGTGGAAGGTGGTAACAACAGCATCCATTGCAGTCAGGGCTTTTCCAACACAATCGAGGCTGTTCTGCTCTCAGGACTTGTTCTGCCTCTCAGAGCAGCTGTCTTGGACCTTACCTGAGACTCTGAACCTCCTCTGGAGGGGTCTGGATCTGCTGTCCCACACAAATGCCCAAGACAGCRTCTCACTGCACAGGTGCTGCCTTTGGAGATTGGGGAGCGTTCCCTCAGTGTCTGGGTTTGAAAGGCAGGTGTCTGCTAAGGAAGGCAGGAGCCTCCCCTGAAATGGAAAATGTGAACCCCCTCTCTCCCAGCTATTATAATTTTGAAATTAAGGGGCTCTCAGGCAAAGATGTGGGAATAGGAATAACAGTTCTTTACTAGGAAAATTAAAAATACCAATGCAATAGTATAAAAAGATAAACAGAGTCAGACATGCCCTGCCCCCTGTGTGTCAGGGGGTGTCCCAGCCCCATCCCATGGGGGCTCAGCCCTCCTGCAGTGCCAGCTGTGGCTCTGCTGCAGCAGGGATCCTGCACAAGGGGGGATTTTCCTCTGCAGCTCCAGGGCTGCTGGAGATGGGCCTGGGCTCCCTCTGGCAATGCAGGGCAGCAGAAAGCTGCTCCTCTGGCAATGCAGGGGGCAAAGGCTGCTGGGCTGTCCCAAACCTCAGATTGGATCCAGGTAGGAATGCTTGGCTCCCCCCCTGGGCGGAGCCTCTCCCCATGGGCTGATGGAATTGGATCAGCCATGCAGGGACACTCAGTGGCCATGAACAGAAGGTAAATAATAATTAATGGCCTATGAACAGAAGACATCTCCTGGAAAGAGGATTGGTTGTGGAAGAGATAAGAAAACTGCCCCACCTCTGACAGATGGCAATAGAATACRCACTCCCCTTTCCAACCTCAGACACTCAGTGTGGCAGGGAATTAATTAGAAATTATGGCAATGTGGGAATTTCTGCACAGCCTGCCAACAAATCACTGTTCTCCAAGGAGCCTGCCTTTCCCAGGACTTCCCATGGGGTTTGGGAAAATGCCCTGTAGCAGCAACTCCTTCTTTGCTCTCCTGTTTCATGCTTTCATCTGCTTTTGTACTCTTCATTTTAGTTTCCTTCATCCTGGTGTTGCAGGGTTGGGCAGGAGTCAGATCAGGGTTTTTTCCTCTGCAGGCTTCATGGCTTTCCTGCCTYATGGAGAAATTGGGTTGTCCTGCCATACCCAGGGCAATGGAATGCAAATCTTCCACTGTTGTCAGCTCGTTATTTTAATTTTACCGTGTCTTAATAATTAACTCYTCCAAAAGTATTATTTACCCATATTAGTGATGGGGAATTAAACATTTCTTGTACTTATTTCATGAAATGTTCATGAGATGAAATGRGATATGAAAGGATGATTTGGCTTGTGACAGATGTGGTTTGATATTCTGGATAGAGCAGTTATTTTTAAAGCTGCACAACTAAACCTTAGCATTTAAAATGCAATCAGAAATAATGGTGAAGTCATCTCTTCTCAGCAAGGAAAACCAAATCTTTGGTTAACTAAGCCAATATTTCATAGGGAGGAGAAGAAAATGGAATCCAAGCTGGGACTGATGACTTTAGACTTCCCAAATTTGTGAAGCGCTGGACTGGCAGAGGAGAGGAGGGACTGGAGGGTATTTGATGATTTATACAGATATTTGATGATTTATACAGATATAAATTCCCCAAAGAGTGAAGTTTGGTGTCTCTATCYKCAGCCAAGCYSTGCTGCCAGCACAAATTCCTGCTGGGATTGGATGAGAGGGGCCTGCTGGCAGGTTCTTCTGCAGGGCTGTAGAAGTTTGAGTGTCGAGCTGACCTGAGAATTCCTTTCATTTCTCCAGTGAATGCCTGGCTTTCTTTGGGATCTGCTCCTATTCACAGTGATTTACTCCTCTTGCCATTCCTCTAATCRTTACCTGAGCCTCTCTGAGCCTTTCTGCAGGGTGGTACTGACACAAAACTGGGGCAGCCTTGGCAAAAGCTGAAAGAATTCATCGCTGGGGAGGAGAACTYGGAGTTTATCAAACAGATAAATCATCCTGTAAATGCTCCCCTACAACCTGCTTCATCCCCAGGCAGCCAGATATCCATCTATCCCTCTCCAGGGAAAAYAGGGGATAGGTGTAACCTCTTCCAAAACAGTTCCCACTGGATAATAAATGCAATTATAATGGATTTYCCCCCACATAAGCTCATAGCTGATATGCCATTTATTTTTGTACTGCTCAGCAGTTATTTGAAGGCTGCTTTGTGGTGAAGGGGGTTTTATTTACCAAAGAAATTGGGGAGATAAAGCCTCATTCATTTTATTAATAATAGCAGCTGGAAAGAGAGGCACAAATGTCTTTCTTGTCCCCCCTGCTGTTCCATGACTCCCTTTTGTTGCGGCTCCCACATGTGAAATGTGAAATAAAAGGACTTTTCAGCCCAGCAGTGACCATGAGGGAGCCTGGATTCTGACCTTTGGCTGTGCCCCTTCAACTCCAGGGCTCTGCAACTCRGGCTGTGTGTGCACATAGAAAAATTCCAGTGTTAGAATCCAAACTATCATTAAAGGACCAGTAAAGGGAAGGCTCCYTTTGGGTGGGCTCCACTGGCTTTGGATTCCTTGTTTGCTTGGAAAACTCATCTACAAAAATAATCAGAGCATGGGAGCTCTGTGCCCTTTGTTCCTGTTCTTGGTTGTGGGGAGAGAGCTCAAAATCACCAATTTTGGGAAGGGGAAGGAGAGGGAGGCTGGGTCAGAACTGTGCAAACACAGAACAGCCTGAGCTGGAAGGGATCCCATCAGGATCAGCCCCTGCTTCTTCTGGAATCCTGCAGGGTTTCCTGGAGGAGCTCATCCCAAAGAGCTGCTGAGTAGTGAGTTCATCACTGCTATTCCAGGCAGGAATGGGTGAAATGGGGGAAAGCCTTCCTCTTGGTCCCAGAGAGCTTTTACTTGCTCCTTAAGTCTCTCCTTAGAAGCTTGGGGAGAGATGTTCACCTTGGTTGAACATCTCTTCACCCCAGGGGAAGCTCATGAGAACATTTCTTGCATTTTCTTCTCCACTGAGGTTTCTTCTCCTTTTTTTGGTGGGAAAAACCTCCCGTGGATTTTTTTTCTATTTTGGATTTTTGGCCAAGGCTTTGTGCAGCCTAGAAGTTTTAACAGAGGCAGGTCTGAGAATAAATCCAAACAAAAGGATAAAACTGGGAGGAGTGGTCGGGGGAGATGCTTGCATTGCATTATTTGGCAAAGTTTTCTGATTTTTCCTGTGCTTTGGTATGCAGAGGTCCTGATCTGCAACTTCTTTGCAGCCCTGGCAGATGGGTTTGGGGGAAAAAATGAGAATTCTGCTCTCAGGAAACAAATCAAAATGTCAGATCAATGTTTGCACTGTATTTATCTAAAATAATGGAAATTACAGTGTATCCCAGCAGCTGCTGCTCCTCGCACATCCAGGCACAGATGATAATTAAATGCAATCAGAACACGTTGCATTTAAGATGGAAAAACTAATAAAAATAAGATGTTTGCCATCCTTGTGCTAAATATTTTCATAGCCTCTCGGTTCTGACTGCAAAAGCTATTTTGTGGAGCTACCAGAACATGAAATAACAGTGGGTGAGCTTTCTCATATTTTAAATAGCAGCAGCAGGCAGGGTTTGAGATGCTGCAGATCTGGAAAAGCAATAATCCTGGGGTGGTTCTGCAGCCCCATCCTTCCTGAGGAGCTCCACAAGGGACTCTTTATCACTGCTGAAACTCTGTAAACTCTTATCTTGGACTAGGAGGTAACTTGAAGTCATTTTCTGCCTGAATTGTGAGGCTATTTTTTTTTTTTTATTTTTACTGGTAGTGATGTATAACTTCACAGGCTTCCTAAAGTTAATTGTATTTTTTGTTGCTTGTTCTTCTGCTCCCAACTCTTTCTTTTCATTACATTTTTGAGGGGATGGAGAGGTCCAGGAGCTTTTGTTTATAACTATGTGAAATCTGACTGAAATGAGGGTTTAGGGTTTTTTTTTTTCCCCCCAGAGTTTTCAGCCCAAACAGTATTCTTTTGGCCTGTTCTCTTGTGACAGTTGCTCCCCTCAGAAAAGGAAAGTCAGTGGTAATGTGGGTTAAAGATGTGCAGTGGGGAGTGAGGAACTGCCGTGGCAAAGCCCTTAGGATCAGGGGACAAGTGAGGGTGGAAGGGACATYCCAGAGCACCTGGCACAGGATTGTGTGCCCTGAAAATGGTGAATAACTTAGGAATTTACTGCAGGAGTCCCTGCAAAAAATGTTCCTAAGGATTATGGGATCATTTGTGCCCCTAAACCTGTCTCCCATGGCAGGGAGTGGAACGAGGTGAGCTTCARAGTTCCTCCCAGCCCAAAGTTTAGGATTTATTTGGCAGAAGTAAGATGGAGAACTGATATCACTGCTGAAATTTAAGTTTTCCAGTGATGCCTAGAGGTTTTTACCATGGGGTAAAAATTCCACAGTGGCTGAGGAAAATCCTCAAGTGTCAGGTCCCAGGATAGTTTTTTAGAGCCAACTGGTCAACGTGGCCTGAAATGAGAACCAGCTCCAGAGATCTCCATTTAACACTGTGCTCCTGTGTTCAAATTTGGACTGAAAAAACCCATGGAAGATATTTTTTTAAGCAAGGAATGTKTTTGTTCCTGGTTGTTACAAGATAAGAGAAGGAGATGTCCTTGGGAATGTTCATCTGGAAGGAACAAGTGGACCTGCTGCATGATGAATGAAAAGAAAGGAAGTTTATTTTCTGCTTTCCACCAGCAGCCTCTGCTTATTATCATTTGTCAGCTCTCTCCAGGACATTGCTTTCCTTCTTGGAAAAACCAGGCCATTTTCACAGACCCCACTTGGCTGAACATATTTAACCCTGCAGAACATATTTAACACTGCAGAACTTACTTTGCTCATCCTTGCTGCTGGGAGGGTCATTTCTATCCTGCTCTTGTGCTCTGTGGACTGGAACAAAGAGCATTTGGGGTTCCTTAGGAGCTTTGGGTGGTAGCTGGGAAGATCAAGGGGATGGGGAGTGCTGAGAAGTCCCAACAGTTTCTTGTTCTGCTTTGCCTTTTAAATTTTAATCTTAATCTCAGTTTTCTGTCTTACTGTGGSAAAATAAATCCTAGATGCCAGAATGGTTTGGGCTGGGAGGGACCTTAAAGAACATCCCATTCCCTGCCATGGGCAGGGACACCTTCCACTGTCCCAGGTTGCCCCAACCTGTCCTTGAACACTTCCAGGGAAGCCTCTGATTTAGCTGACAAAAAAAGCAGGGCTGGAGCTCTTTATCAGTCTTCCTGCTCCCCAGCTTTGCTTCCCAGTTCTGCAGCTGGGTGATTTCCATGTGTTAGCATTCCAAGCCAGGTCCTTGGGTGACACAAACCAGCACAGCCCCATCTGTCACCGAGCTGCTGTCTCCATGCTCTGTTTAATGTTGTTATTTGCCAGAGGAAGATGAGCAGTAAGTGAAACCTTTCCTTCGTGCTCTGGCCTCAAACAAGGCAGGCTGAAAAAGAAACTCAATCAGGGGCCAAAGCACAACATAAACTCTCCCAGTAAATGAAAGCTGATGGCAGGCAATGGAGTGTGGAATGGGAAATGGATTTTGGGACTTGCACTGAGGACTGTTCAGTGCTGATGGGGCCAAGGCAGGAAGGAGTGTGGTGAGGGACCTCAAAGGGACACCTCCCACTGTCCCAGGCTGCTCCCAGCCCTGTCCAGCCTGGCCTTGGGCACTGCCAGGGATGCAGGGGCAGCCCCAGCTACTCTGGGCACCCTGTGCCAGGGCCTGCCCACCCTGCCAGGGAACAATTCCTCATTCCCAATATCCCATCCAGCCCTGCCCTCTGGCACTGGGAAGCAATTCCCTGTGTCCTGTCCTTCCATCCTTTGTCCAAACTCTCTATCTCTCCTGTAGCCCCCTCAGGCCCTGCAAGGCCACAGTTTGGTCACCCCAGAGCTTCTCCTCTCCAGGTGAGCACCCCCAGCTGTGCCAGCCTTTCCTCCCAGCAGAGCTGCTCCATCCCTCTGCCCATCCTGGTGCCTCTCCTGGGCTCTCTGCAGCAGCTCCAGGTCCCTCCTGTGCTGGGCCCCATAGAATGGATAAATCCCATTCCTTAGGGTTACCAATGTCTGCACAGGTGAAGGGTTAAAAACTCTCACCGGGCTTTTGTTCCCCCTTAGTAGGTGATGAAAATGATCTGTTTCCTAATACAGTTTTAATTCTCTGAACCCTACGAGTCAGAATTGGCACTCAGGAGGCATTTCCAGAGCTGTGCATTGTGCTGCAGCACACAGCAAAAAGAGGTGCTGGAGATTTATTTCCCTGTCTGGAGATGAGTTATAAGTACATTCACCACATTATGCRGATCAGCTGTCAGACTGTGGGATATCTGCATCAGGAATGGCTCTGATGCCAGAATAGAAATCAGGGAGTATTCACTCCAATATTACAAATTAGTGATTTTAAGAGCTCCATAAGGAGTGGAAAGAATCAGGGTTTTTAAAAGCTCAGAATAAACAAGTTAATGCAGTGACAGTGCTGTGGGAGTGCTGAGCATCAGTGTTGGGGTTTCTCTGAGTCCTGTCAGCCTGATTTGGGTGTCCTGTGTTTATTCAGGATGTTATTCCCCACAATGGGGAGGTCCTGACACAGGTTGCCAGAGAAGCTGTAGRTACCCAATCCCTGGRAGTGTCCMAGGCCAGTCTGGACAAGGCTTTAAAGCTCATCCAATTCCTCCTCCTGCTGTGGGCAGGGACAGCTTCCWCCAGAGCAGGGTCCTCTGTGTTGTGGAGAAGGGGAATAGGGGATGGGAACATGCCAGGGGTGATGGGATTTCCACCATATGGGAATTAGGAGTCCCCTGCAGACCCAGACAGGCAACAAGTCCTAAGAGCAAAAAATCCTTTTTTTTTTTTTTTTTTTTTTTTTTTTTTTTCCAGTGGCGAAAGACAGGATACACATTTGACATAAACAATTCCTTAGGAAATGTAGACAGTTTTACATTTCAAGTATGATTCCCTTCCTAAGGGAATGTGTAATTTTGTTAATTTGACTTCGCTGTTTCCTTCCATGGCATTTGTTCTGTCAGCTTTGCTATGTGCAGGATATTTGGAATATATCCCTGGTGGCCTGTGAGACCTTGTGCTCGCTCATCCCTGGATCTCCTTCCTGATCCCTGGAAAGAYTGGAAGCATGGAAAAGGTACCCTTTAAAGAACCAGAAGGATTCATGAATTTTGGTGTGCATTAACAGCTACCATGTTTCTTTGGAAAGAAATTCTTTCCCAACATCCTTGCTCTGGTTCAGCCTGGTGATTACCACAAAAACCTGGCCAGAACAGGTTGGGAGCAGCTGCAAACGGAGCTGCTCAACATCACAGATTCACATCAGGCTCTAATGAGGCAAAAATTAGCTCTCCCCATGGCAGATGATTGCTAATGTGCTGGAATATTGCTGCTGCAGCCTGCTTGGAATTCTGACCTCATCCCCTCACACTGGGACTRGGAGCACGCCCTGCTTCTCCTTGTGGGGCTCAAGTGCTTCAGGACATCAAAATCAGGCAAAAAAAAAGAGAATGGGGTTTGTTAAATGACTGAGTTTTTCCAAAATCAGGCACTGCTGCCTTGTGTCACAGCTCCAGTGGTTCAGTCCAATTCCCTGAGTGCTTCAATTGCACCTTCCCTGTTCCCAGTGGTGAGCTGGGCACAAAGGTTTGCTGGGATGTCTCAGTGCTGCCTGCAGGAATGGACACCACAGCTCAGGGCACTTTCTTCTCTTTGGCTAAATGATCTCTCTCTGTGTCTTTGAAAAGAAAAGATCTGCATTTTTCCCCTGCAGCCTTCCTGATCACATTTCCTGTGTGGTTTGTCTTGGTCTCAAGATACAGCCCTGAAAACTGCTCTGTGCTGGGAGAAAACAGCGCCTAAATTTATTATCTGGTGAAGAAATTAAACTTTAATGGTTAGTTTGTTGATGAAGGTGACTAAAGCAAAGTGTCTCAGCTTTYTCCTTGCTGGTTCTGTGGTGGGGAAGGGATGTTCAGGTAGAACATCTGGCTGGGAAAGCCTCAAGTCATCCAGCAGGGAAGCTGAGTGATTTTTCCTGCAGCTCACATTGGATAAAAGTCCCAGTCCTAGGGAGTCTGGAGAGTTGCTGATGGAGTACTGAGAACACTTGCACCCCTCAGGCCTCACACCCCCGTGGCTGACTAATGGCAGCATAAAAAACCAAAAGGAAGCAACTGGGACACAAGTGCTCTTCCTGGTAAATGGGAACATAAACTCTGTGCTTTTGTTACACTCCTGGACAGAAATGGTTCACCGTGTTCTTTTTTAACTGAACTTTCCCCCTTCTCAGTGCATTATTTAGGATTTGAGATTAAAACTTTGTGCTTTCCAGAGCTAAGGGCCGCTTCTTGAAGCATAAGAAGTGCTTGCAGCTTGTCTTTGCTGTGGAAGTTCAGCTGGAGGTACTTTGCCAGTTAAAAATATTGATTAGTTATTGATTAATTATTGAAATATTGATAATGGAGCCATTATCAAGGCTTTGAAAATCCAAATGTGCCAGGCTGCTGCGTGCCAGGCTGCTGTCCTGGAGCAAGCCAGGGTGGAAGCACCTCCAGCYCAACCATCACTGGGCACTTTCTTCTCTTTGGCTAAATGATCTGTGTCTTTGAAAAGATCTGTATTTTTTCCCCTGCAGCCTTCCTGATCACAGTTTGCCACCCAGTCCTTCCTGTGTGGTTTGTCTTGATCTCAAGATACATCCCAAATTTCTTTATGTGATCAGGGGCTGCTTTGTTAAGCACTTTCTCCATACAATAACCCAAGTACTGTGTGTGGAAATGAAACTATTTTATCTGACAAAATGAAGGGTTTTTTTGTGGTCTTTACCGAAGTTAGATCTAATTCTTACAGAGGAAGAGCAGCCAGATTCTGTTGTTGACAAGCTTTAACAAAGGTCTTGCAGGAGGCTTTTTTTTCCCCAATCCTTCCAATTTTCTTCCTTCTGTCATTGTTACAAGTCACCCCCTGAGCTGTTGTTGCTAAGCTGCCCTAAGAATTTGCATTCCCAGGCAGTCTGAAAGTCTCCTAATTTCAAGAATAACCTCAGCAAGAAGCAATTCCATAACCTAAAACATGGGCTGCAAACAGCCACTGGTGTGTTTGGCCTATTATTCGTGCCAGGGAACAGCTCCTTGGGCTGCTGTGCAATCCAGAGGAATCTGTTTTAGAGGACGTGTGGAATTCTCCCCTCAGCTCCCCTGTGCAGGTTAATAACCTCAAAAATGGTTTTGTTTCACAGCCAAGGCTCCCAGGGAGGGGAGGGGAAGGGAATGCTGGCCTCAGGAAAAGGCAGTTTAGGTTTGTCTTTCAAAAGAGATCGATTCCTGCACTGTGGGAATCTGGGGAATGGAGTAACAGCTTGTGGGATTTGTCTCAGTGAATGGGGAAAAACGATCAGCAAACAGATTGAGGAACATTGAGGAACAGCAGCACAGACAGACAGAAAGGGATTTATTGACTGCTGCAATGGAATGGCAGAGTGGTCGTGCTAATAAAGTCATTTTACCTGCTTGGGGCAGAAATGAAGGCAGGGCTTGGAGGAGGAGAAATTCCCTGTTAGAGGAAGCATAGGGATGGAGTGTGTGCTCTGTGTGGACACCCAGCCCTGGGATGAGCTGTAAACCTGCCCAAAGCATGGAGTAAACCCTGAGCAGGGTGAAAGGAGAGCACTCAGTGCTGTGAACAAACCAATATCACCTTGGCAAGCAGATTGAGGCTGGGTCTCCAAGGCAGAGTCTGACAGGATTCAGCAGAGTGACAAAATCGGAGGGATTCTATTTTTTTGTGGGTCTCCCCAACACTCTCAGCCTGGAAAAGCACAGCACATTCCTAAAGAGCTGGGTTTCACCTCCAAAGGAACAAAACAAACCCCAATTGTCCTGGCTGGGAAGAGACATTTATTTTTAGAAGCCCTCAGGTTCCATGCAGACATTAATTATTAATTAATCTGCTCAGGTGATCAGTATTCAAAGCAGCTGTTCCCAGTAGGTTGCACACCAACAATTAGGCAATGACTCCCTTTGTTGAATATTCTGAAATGAATCCATATTGGGCAATTCCATAATCATCAGCAATCCAGGGAAAAACCATCCTGTTTGTTTTGGTGTCCTTTACTGACCAAACCCTGCRGAAGGGACCAGTGGCTAAATGTTTTAAAGGTTTTGTTGTACTTCCAAGTCTGATTTTCTTGGAAAGAAATCCCATTTTCTGCTCTGCAGAAATTCCATTTTCTGCCATTATCTGGGATTCCTTTTCTCTGTGAGGGAGGGTGGGCCAGGTGGTGTTTGTAGGACATTTGGGTGCTGGAACACCCCTTTGGCAGTGTCATGTTTTTCTCCTTTTCTCCTTCATCCTTCCTTCCCAACYCATTCCCTCATGGCTCTGCACCTGCTGGGGCTCACCTGGCGTGTAACTCCTGAGGAGATGCAGCTTCTGGTTTTCCACAGCACACAAGCAGATGCCAACATCTGCCTCCCTTTTTGGATACACCTATATTTCACATGATTGCTGCTCCAAGCTCGGGCAGATCGCTCAGCACCTCATTTATTTCAGACCCAGTCTGCCATCTCCATCTCAGATGAATTACATTTGCCCACAAAGGAGTCCCTTTTCCCTCAGCCTGAAAACATTTTCTGTCATTTTTGATCTGTTTCATAATTTTCAGTGGGTCACAAAACAACCCTTTCATTTAGGGGGAGAAAAATACAAGTGCAGAAAGATATTTTCTCTTCTCCCAGCTATTTGGAGGTGATACAGGCTTTGAAAATATTGGCAGGCTTAAAAATGCCTCCATCTTTCATGTGTAGGAAAGAAAACCTGTCTGTGACCTTTTAAGTGCCTTTGTTTACTTTTTGGAAAGTACTTCAAAGAAAAAGCAAGATTTAAGAGGAATTTGCTACTTAATGGGTCGATAAAGTATCCAGTAAGGTGAGACTGCTGCTTTCCCAGCCCAAAATAAATCACAGCACACGCCAGCCTTGCACCTGAAAAAGCTCTGGAGAGCACCTAGGAGAAAATATGTCCTGGTGGGTGATTGTTTTGGGCCGTCTGGTGACGTCCCCAAGTCATGACTCTGTCCTTTCAAGCATGGCAGCCACGTCACTGCTGTGATTCATCCCAGAGCCTCCAATGTTTCTGGCTAACATGGSCATGGCTTGTTTTCCCGACATCAGGGTAATTTGTAGAGGTGTTTAATAGCTGATTCAGTTCTGATTTGGCAGCARTTGCAGCCTTTCAGACGTTCAGGATTGCTGGGTTTGTGTCCTTTCAACAAAAAACGCCCCGAACTAAACCGAGCCCCCAAAACTTGTGGCAAGAGTGTTTATGAGCTGTTGTTCTAAAATGGATTTGTGTATATGATCTAGCAGAAAATCTGTGCTTTGCTTGTGTGTGATGGAGATAAAGCAGTCAGGCATTACTGGGCTGTTTATTACGGGTTTGTTTTTCTGGAGGATGCTCATTTTCAGCTTCTCAGAAACCACGGGCTCCTCTCTTCTGTATTAACTGAAACTGAGTGGATTTTTGCTGCCAGCAGGGAGGCTGCTGAGCTGCCTGCAGGTCGGGGGGAGAGATGGCAAACATCTCATCCTTGTGGAGATCACTTTGGCTGGAGGTCCTTGAGGAGGGCAGATGAAGCTGAGATCATGTTTGTACTGTGAGATCCTTATCCCTTTTCTTCTTTATTGCTCTTAAATACCCATGACTTTGGAAGCATCATTTGGAGAAGTACTTGGCTACTGATGTGGACATGAGGCAAGAAGGTCAGCATTCCTGCCAAACAGCTTCCCAGCATCCCTCAAAAAGGGAGGAGCTGGAGTTTCCTTCTCAGCATCCCTCAAAAAGGGAGGAGCGGGTGTTTCCTGCAGAACTTTGGATTGTGTGTCCTGTCTGAAGGGCTTGATGGCATGTCCAGGCCATGCTGGGTGGCTCTGGGGAAGGGGGGCTGGGGCAGCACAGCTGCACATCCCAGACATGGAGAACTCACTGCCCCTGGATCCCTGGAAGTGCCCAAGGCCAGGCTGGACAGGGCTTGGAGCAACCTGAGATAGTGGAAGGTGTCCCTGCCATGGCAGGGCTGGGGACAGGATGGACTTTGAAATCTCTTCCAACCCAAACCATTCTGGGATTTTCTCCTAATTGTATCATTCTGTATAAGGTTGGTAAAATTGACTGGAATTTGGAAGGAGGGATGTCAGGAATGCATTTGGGGCAAACAGTCTGAGTACGGTCAGAAGTCACCAGAGTTAATGTGCTGAGTTCATCAGCAGTGCTGGGCAGCTGGCAAACATTGGCTTTGCCAGGAATGAAATCCACACTTTTGTACAGGAGCAGAGCAGGGAGCTCTCTGATCTTGTTGATTGTGCCAACTTCTATTTTAACTTCCCTCTGAGTTATCCCAAGTGCTGATGGAACCAGGCGTTGTCACCCCAAGTCGTGCTGGGACACTTGTGCCAGGTGCCTTTGCTGCACCCAGGGACAAGTGTGGGTTTTGGATCGTCCTCACACTGCTGTGAATAACACCTCCTGTGTTAAATCATATTTCACACTGTACTTGTGAAAGCTCAGTTTCCAAACTTTGAGGCCAAGGCATCCAAGGAGCAATTTCTCTTTCCTTCCTGCTGTTCCTAGCGGCTTTTGGGCACACCAGCCGACATCCCCTGAGCCAGCCAGCCCTTAGCATGCAGGGCCAGCAGTCCTGGCTGGAAATTGGTGTGTTCTTCACTCCTCACAGCACTCAAGACAATGATCTCATCAAGCTCTGCGAGGATGGATGAGGCAGTGTGGAGAGATGGAGGCCAAAATAGCATCTTCATCCCGAAGGAYGCTCGGGAACGGACTGATAACCCTGGAGTGGGGAGAGCTGAGCAGCTGGAGAGCTGCACTGCAGAGGCTTTGTGCTGGTGGAAGTCTCACCCATTCAGACTTGTTTGGAGAGAAATGAGGTCCTTGCTAACAGCCTGAAGTCCAGGTGTGGCTGGACAGTGCCCAGGCAGAAAGGGACCTGGGGGTGCTGGTGACAGCCGGCTGAACATGAGCCAGCAGCGTGTCCTGGTGGCCAGGAAGACCAAGGGCTCCTGGCCTGGGTCAGGAATGGTGTGGCCAGCAGAGCAGGGAGGTCATTCTGCCCCTGGCCCTGGTGAGGCCACACCTGCAGTGCTGTGTCCAGGTCTGGCCCCTCAGGTTGGGAAGGACCTTGGGAGGCTGGAGCGCGTCCAGAGGAGGCAACAAGGCTGGAGAGGGGCTCGGAACACAAACGCTGTGAGGAGCCCCTGAGGGAGCTGGGGGTGCTCAGCCTGGAGAAAAGGAGACTCAGGGGTGCCCTCGTCACTCTGTACAGCTCCTGAAAGGTGCCTGTGCTCAGCTGGGTTTGGGCTCTTTCTCCAGAACCAGAGGTCACAGCCTTAAGCTGTGCCAAGGGACATGTAGGTAGAACATTAGGAGAAAGTTTTTTACGGAAAGGGTGATAAAGATCTGGAATGGCTGCCCAGGGAGGTGGTGGAGTCACCATCCCTGGATGTGTTTAACAAAGCCTGGATGTGGCACTGGGTGCCAGGGTTTAGTTGAGGTGTTGGGGCTGGGTTGGATTTAATGATCTTGGAGGTCTCTTCCAACCTGGTCATTCTGTGAATTCTGTGAAGTGTTCCCAGTGAAAGATGCACAGAAATTCCCTGTGTGGGGCACAGAGGCAGTTTTTAACTGGGTTAAACCCCAGGAGAGCCAGGACATGGCCCCAGCCTTACATTTCACACCAGATGTCTGGTGAAGCTTTCCATTAAATATTTAGTTCCTGATTATTTTGTAAAGCAGGCCTTTTGGAATCTCTGCCATCGTCATTTGAACCAGGTTACTCTGGTTTTTGTCTGTTCTGACACTTCTCCTAATGAATTTTTTGTTGTAACTTGGTGTCCATGTGTTGAGTTTCATTGTCTTTGCACTAAGCTGCTGGTATTTGCATTTGAATTGCTTTTCCAGGTCTGTCCAAAGTTTCTAATTTTCAGTTTCCCAATTCCTTTGCAGTAAGAGTTAGTCAGATGAATAAAAGATGAAAAATTTCCTGGCTGTTTCATACCTTAGAGATACAGCATTTCTGAGCACTCAAAGAAAGGTCAGTGCTCGTGCACCTTCATTTGTGCACTTCAAACAACCCCAGAGTCCAGAAATGACAGGACCAGGCACAAAGTAATGGCCAGTGCTGAGGACAGCTGGGACTACCTAAGGAAAATCAGGAATTYGGGGGCAAGGATCACTCTTTTGTCTGTGTATCAGCCTGGGGTGTTGTGTCCCACACAAACCTGAGTCAAACAGCCTCTGCTTCTCTAAGTTCCAGAGGCTTTGAATGACACAACCTCTTTTGTTCCATTCCATTATGATCCTGTCAAACTTGGAGGAGGAAAGCCAAGGGAAGATACTGGTTGTGCTGAGTGAAAAAATTTGTGCCACACTTCTCTGGTGCTTGGAGCTGGATGCTCCTAGTGGGTATTTTGGTAATCCGTAGGAGAAATGTTTGTTGAATTGGAGAAGCGAGACTACAACACATCCTGGGGGATAAAAGAGGCTCTGCTGCCCAGGCAAGGCTGAGGGAGCTGGGGCTGCTCAGCCTGGAGAGGAGCCCCAGCTGAGAGGGGCCCTCAGGCCTGGCTGGCCCTGGCTGCAGGGAGGGGCAGAGCAGGGCCCAGGCTCTGCTCCGGGGCCCAGCAATGGCACCAGAGCCACGGGCAGGGCCTGGGCCCAGCAATTGCCCTGCACAGGAGGCACAACTTCTTCCCTGGGCAGTGCCCAGCCCTGAGCACATTGCCCACACAGCCTGGGGGCTCTCCTGCCTGGGGCTGGGGCAGAGCTGGCTGCACACAGTGCTGTGCCCTGGGCTCTGCGATGGCCCTGCTGGAGCAGGGAGGGGACACCAGGTGCCCWCTCAGCTCCTGCAGCCTCACACASCCTGGSATYYTGTGACTCTGTTAGTGCCAGGCTCTGCCAGCCGGGCAGCTCTGGGAATTTCCAGGACATCCAGCCCAGCAGTCGGTAATTGAGGTGGTTAAGGAGCTCTAATGGGGTCTCCAATGGCCAGAGGGGCTGTTTGTTGAGGGAGCTTTATGGCTATGTCTCCCTCAAAGCTCCCATTACTTCTTGTATTGTTTCTCTTCATTCCAAATAACTTCTCATTTGACTTCCTTAAGTAAATGTGGCTGATTTAATCACCTCCTCCYTGTGTCCACCTTCTGCACCTACTGAGGTTACCTGTCACAGTCCTATTAAGTTCAGCTTTTTAGAGCCTGTGTCTCCTACTTGGTTCTGCTGAGGCACAGCTCAGTAATTCACAACTTAGAAGCTTCCTTCCCTTCCATGGACCATTTAATTTGGAAATTAGGGAAAAWTATTCCCCCAGAGGATGCTGRCACTGCCCAGGCTCCTCAKGGAATGGGCACAACCCCGAGGCTGCCAGAGCTCAGGAGGGTTTGGACACCACTCCAGGGATGCCCAGGGTGGGGATGTTGGGGTGTTTGTCCAGGAATGGGATTGGATGATCCTTGGGGATCCCTTCCAGTGCTGGATATTCTGTGATTCCATAACCAGAAGAAAGCACAGGAAGGAACAGAGAGCGACTCTATATCCTCACTTGACTTTTAAAAAAAGCTTTTAGATCCTCAGGTTCTGGTTATCCTGTTATTGTGGCTGCAGGTTTTTTTTCCCTTTAAAATTGGTTTCTTATCAGTAAATTTTATTTCCCCAAGGGATTTGCTTTTTCTAGGCCCTGGAATTTGTGAAAGGTGTGATTCCATGCAGTATGGATGGAACATCCATGGATGGAACATTCTTTTCACCTCTCCAGTTACCTTGTCSTGGAGCATTGGAGGGAACCCTGATGCACATCAAACAGTGCCTCCATTTTTGGTTTTCATCTTTGGCATTTGGATTTTCCCCAGGAATAAATGGAATAACCTTTGGGCTGAGAGTGGTTTTCTTTCTGAAATGAAAGCAGGCTCATTTTCCACAGGACCTAAAATCATTTCCCCACGAGTTCTAATTAAGCAGTGTTTGCACTTGAAATCAGGACTGTTGATAGGAAATTAATGTTTTCAAATGTGATTAAAAAGCAAATAGTTGAATATAATCTCTGCAAACTAATGAAAAAGAATAAAGCAGAATGGTTTAAACCAGCTTTGTTTACACTCCAGGATCACTCTGTGTGCACATTCACTGCTGGCTACACTTTTCCAAATCTAATTGCTCCTTTTTTTCCTGCTGGAATAGCTGATAATCAGATTTACGTGTGAAGAAACAGAATGTTTTATATAAAAAACCCCAAATTGTTTTATTTAACAGAAGAATATCACCATTATGTTGTGTTGCTGAGTGTTTTAAGGGAAGCTGAGTGATTCCCACTTCTCCTGAAGCTCAGCCAGCTGCCTGAGTCTCCATCCCAGCACTTGTCTTATCAGGGTTAATGTTCTAAAACCTTGCAAAGAAACTCTGCTCTTTCACTCACTCATTTTTTCCCTTCTTGGAACAGAAGGAGCAGCGCTTTGGCCTCTTGCAGGGTGAAACCAGAGCCCTGCTCTTCTCCTGCAGTTGATATTTTTGTTTAGGGAAGGGGTCACAGACCTCCAGTGTTTGCTGCACTCCTCATCCCTCTGGKTTTTTTTCACCTCCTGGCAAAGCCCAAGTCTCAAATCTGAGGTGGGTGGGGCCAGTGAGATCAATGGCTCAGAGTTTTAGGGGAATCTGGGGCACAGAATTATGCCTTTATTATCTTAGATTTATTTATTGGAGTGTGCTACATTCTCTGTCCTTGGGAGTGAGGGTTATGGTTGCTGGAAAAGGCAAGAACAATCCTTGAGTGATATTGGTTACAGCAGGGTTTCCTTGCTGAGAGTTCATTTTCCTCCACAAAAGGAGTTTAATTCTCTCTCTTTGAAACCAATCTGCACTTGATGCCTCTTACTGGAAAAAGGGAAGCAGCCAGCAGTGGGAAGAGGGTATAGCTCCAGTGGTAATACAGAGAAAATGGACATTTTGGGGGGAATGGGCAGATAGTTCTGTTTTCTTCTGGAATTAAATAAAGCAGGAAAGGCCCCAGCAAGATGCAGCAGGTCCCCTGCATTCTTGCAATAACAGTGACCATCTGTGAGCTGTAAGGTTCCATAACAATAAATAATTAACTCCAGCAAATTAGCTCAAATTCTCATTCATCAGAACAACAGGGAAGAGAAGGTTTATTGAATAATCTTGAAATCAATGTTTTCCAGCATCCTTTGTGCAGGGGCATATTGTGAATTTGTTGGCTTTGATATTTTAAGCACAAAAAAATCCTTCACGTTTCCAARCTTTAAAGGAAAAGTTGTTTTTGTCTCTTGCTTGCCTGGGGTGTGTGTGCCAGGTCATCAGGCACTGCTCATCTCGTCACCTCAYTGAGTCAGTCCTTTCTGAAAAGGTTTCCTTGCACTCAGTTTTGGCTGGACTCATTCTCTGCTCCTCAGGATGTGTCTGTGCTGYCTCCTGAGTGCTGGGCACAAGAAATGGCACACGAGAGAGAGGCACTGACTCTGGGATGCAGGCAGCGGCCAGAGAGCTCCATCCTGTTGGAATGTGCGCATCACACAATCCCAGGATGGTTTGGGTGGGAGGGGACTTAAATCCCATCCAGTGCCATGGGCAGGGACACCTTCCACTGTCCCAGGCTGCTCCAGCCTGGCCTTGGGCACTGCCAGGGATGCAGGGGCAGCCCCAGCTGCTCTGGGCACCCTGTGCCAGGGCCTGCCCACCCTGCCAGGGAACAATTCTTCATTCCCAATATCCCATCCAGCCCTGCCCTCTGGCACTGGGATACCATTCCCTGGGTCCTGGCACTCCATCCCTTGTCCCAAGTCTCTCCCTCTCTTTCCTGGAGCCCCTTGAGGCACTGGAAGGACACTCCAGGGCTTCTCCTCTCCAG
>JACDOX010000184.1:105726-133770 GCA_014549065.1 Cardinalis cardinalis | reverse complement strand
AGGTCCCTTCTCTGCCAAACCATTCTGGGATTTCCTCTGCTGGTTCTTCATTAAGCAGTAACCTCTAAGTGGAAGTGGGAAAAAGAAAAAGATAATTAAAAGAAAAAGAAAAGACAAGCAGAACAAGGAAATATTTGTTCTCCCAGAATGACAGGAGTGTTGGGATGTGTGTGGCAGAGAGAGCAAGAGCCAGGATTGGGTTGGAGGAGCTGCARCTTGGCTGAAGGGTGTGCAGGAGGGATGGCTGCTGCCCACAGAGGAGAGATCCCTTTTGGGCAGGCAGTTCCTGCTGGGATGGCTGCTCTGGGATCCCTGCAGCCCCACTGCCTGCCACGGTGATGCTTCCCAGAGCTCCAAGACTTGTTTGAACAGAGCAGTAGTGTTTCCTGTGGGATTGATCTGGGAATGCTCAGGCAGCAAAGGGGCTGCTCTGCTTGGAGGCTTGCAGTGCTTCTGCTGGTTTTTTGAGAAGGAGCTGGACAGAGTCAGGCTGTGCCTGTGCTTTTCTGCCCAGCCCAAGCATCATTTTGGCAGCACAACTTCTGACTACCCTCCTTATAAATCAGAATAATTAATTGCAGTCGGGTAAAATAATATTGGGGAAAACAAGTTGGCTCTTCTATTAAAAAACTCCCAGGGCTTGCTCTGCTTACAGCTCAGAGGAGTCAGAAACCCAGCAGGAATTGTGGCATTTCAGGTGATGATTGTGTCTGGATTGCACCGAATGGCAGCTTGAATTTCCTTGGATTTCTGTTTACCCCAGGTATTAGATAGCACAACAATTTGTTTGCAAGTGGGGTTTGACTTTGGAATTTTCTTCATGGCTTTTTCTGTCTTGGAGGTCTGGTAATCTTCTTTTTTTTGGCCTGRCAGTTGTGTGTGGTTTCTGACTAGGGGGTGAAATGATGTGAGCATTATATGGTGCCTTTTTGCCCTCCTTTTCCTGGGCAAGGAGTGTTCTGTTGTGCTGTCAGGGTAAGAGATGGCCTGTGTAGGTGGTGGAATTGTTTGCTCTTGATTTGTGCAGCATTTCTAGGAATAAATATTAGAAATGTCATTTTTTTTTTTCCCACTGCTGCTGTGTACCACGAAATCCATGAAGTTCATCTCTCCCAGTGTCATCTTCTAACTAGAAATTAAACTGCTCTGTAGTACTGCAATGTTACAAGGTTGCTAGGATGTTGTATTTTTAGAAATTGGTGCTTATATCTTCCTGTGTGACAGAGGGCTGCTGCTAATACCAGAAATGAAGAACCCAGCCCAATGCTTTTATTTGCACTGTGTGAGTAATGCTGATGTTTTGAGAGGTGAACACTTTTTCTCAAGGAGCTTTTTCCTGAGCCATCCTGGCTCCAAACTCAGCCTGTGCCAGCTCTAGGGAAGAAAGGAGCCCTATCCCAGTGYAAACCAGAGCAGTGGGAGCATTTCCTTGGGAAATGCTGATTTCTTCAGAACAGGAAGAGTTGGGGAAACAGAAACCTCTCACCAGGCAGCTCRGGGATGGGRGAACTCAGTTCCCTTTSTGTYTGCAGGATCCTCTCAGGCTCTGTGRRGKGGCACTGGTGGCACCAGGGCTGTCTCTGATGTGCCCYTTGCTCCTGGGAATGCTTCACTGCCATGGGCTGGGCTCCCATTTTGGYTTTTTCTGGCCATGAGCAGCCTCAGGGCTGAGCCCACAGAAGTCCTGCTGAGTCTGGAAAGTGGGCAAGGAGAGGGTGATCCCTGCTGGGATGGGATGGGATGGGATGAGATGGGATGGTGTTGGTGATCACCTCACAAACAGGGACAGAGACCAGGCTCAGGTGTTCAATTCATTCTTTGCCCCCAACATCTCATCCCTGCATTCCCAGTAAAACCTGGATTGTGCCGTGGGACGCTGCAGAGTCCTTGAGGAGGGCAAGCCCTGCTCAGCAGCAGCCAAACCATCACAGCATTGGATGCACAGCTCTGGCAGGGTATTTTGCTGTCACAGAATCCACTGCAGCCTGTCCCCACGATGTGCAGCTCCCAGCCAGAGGTTAGGACAGCAGCGGGTAAAGGGCAGAGCGTTTGTGTTCCCTTGCTGTCCCCTGGGGCCCTGGGTGCAGGGATTTGCTGTGACAAGCCCAGCTAGTTTATTCAGGAAGTGTGTATTGCTGTTAAGATGAATTTTAGCTGGATTTTAGCCTTGGTTCCTGCCTGGCTCAGGGAGCTCTCCTGTTTGGGGTGAGCTGGGAGTTACACAAAATTATTAAGACAGGATGGGTAATGTTTAATAATCTCCAAAGCAGTACAAGTTTCTGCTCTTCTTGCTGTCTTCTTCCACCCACAAAGCGAGGTTTTGGTAAAAGTCTGCAAAGTAGCAGCTGCCTAGAAATGGGTTATTTCAGGTAGCCTGGAGGTCTGCAGACCCTGAGGGACCTGGGGCTGTGGGAGAGGYAGAGGCCATCTCCAGATGTGCCAGGGTCAGGCAGAATGGACATGGCTGTTCTGCAGTGTTGGSAGAGCTCTGCAGAGGAGATGCTTCTAGAGGTTTCCATGTTTACCTGGACTGGAGATGCTGTGTGTCCATGGTGGTGGCTCCATTGATGCCTTGAGAASGTTGACCYAGAACAGAGACCAGACAGAGCTAAAGAATAAAGCAGGGATTTATTAAAAGGCCTCCATGGATCCACCTTGGGCAGCACAAGAGCCCAGCCAGGGCTRCACCCAAGATGAACCAAAATGGTCACAAAATGCATGACCAGTCACAGGGTCTCTCACTTTTATAAGTTCTGCWYCATTTGCATATTGGAGTTAATTGTCCAATTACAGCTTTAGATTATGAAGTCCCATCCTGCTTGTTTTTCTCTCCTCAGTCAACATTGTTTATGCTCTTGGGCCTAAAATTTGGTTGTCCTTGGTCCCCAGCTAGAGAAGGAATTGTTTTGTCTCCCTGCTCTGGGAAGAGAGCTCATCATCCCTTAATGTGAAGCCCAAACTCACACMCTAAAGCAGCACAGAATCTGAAAAATATAAAAGCTCAAACCTGAGGCATCATTAGCACAGGTCAGGTTGGGGTAGCAGTGAGTAATTCATATTTGAGTAGTGAATATTCACAGGATGCCAGGGTGTGTGAGGCTGCCGGAGCTGAGAGGGCACCTGGTGTCCCCTCCCTGCTCCAGCAGGGCCATCGCAGAGCCCAGGGCACAGCACTGTGTGCAGCCAGCTCTGCCCCAGCCCCAGGCAGGAGAGCCCCCAGGCTGTGTGGGCAATGTGCTCAGGGCTGGGCACTGCCCAGGGAAGAAGTTGTGCCTCCTGTGCAGGGCAATTGCTGGGCCCAGGCCCTGCCCGTGGCTCTGGYGCCATTGCTGGGCCCCGGAGCAGAGCCTGGGCCCTGCTCTGCCCCTCCCTGCAGCCAGGGCCAGCCAGGCCTGAGGGCCCCTCTCAGCTGGGGCTCCTCTCCAGGCTGAGCAGCCCCAGCTCCCTCAGCCTTGCCAGGGCACCCACACGCTCCAGGCCCTGGCTCAGCTCCAGCAGCTCCTGGAGTGCTGAGGAGCCCAGAGTGTCTGGTTTGGGCTCAGCACAGGCTTCTAGATCTAGCCCCAGGATTAACCTCCTCTTCCTAATCCTTTCAATTGCTGAGCTATTACCAGRCTTCAGGAGCTGGACTTCATTTTTATTGACCTGACTTAGCCTAAGCCAGGCCTGAATCCCCAGACACAGTAAATATCAAGCTCGGGTCGTTCACAGTTGCCTCGTGGTTGGATGGGCTGGCTCAGCCTGTCCTAAATCTGTTCCAGTTTGTGTAAATATTTGCAGCCAGACCTCCCCTCCCACCCACTGCAATCCCTTGTCTCACTAATATGTGTCACCTTCGACTCTCTGCTGCTGATCCCTGTTGGTTTTTCTGATATTTAAAAGCTCAGCTGGAGCAGAGTGACCTTCAGCCAGCACCACTCAGGGATGACCTTCCTTACACTTCCCTTTCTACTGGCAGTGAAGRGAAGTTTATAATTTGATATTTTTKTGTGTRTGTGTGTGTATGTCAAGTGATCTTTTCAGGAAGAATCCTGCAAATGAAAATTCTGAGAAGGAGATGATTAGATTTTTGAACAGCAAAGAATTAACTTGAAATCTGAGAGCAGATAAAATATAAGCTTCTGCTCTGGCCCTCACTTTCAGTAGCCCAGGGCAGTGGTGGAATCTCCATCCCTGGAAGGGTTCAAAAACTGCTCCTATTCCCAGTGCCTTTGTCCCAGGCCTGTTTAAAGAATTACAGGTTAAGAAAAAACGTCAAACCTTAACCATTACCATGAAGTGTTTTCAGAAAGGTGGAAAAAACTTAATTCAGGATAAACACGTGTTGTACAATAAAGTTGCAGCACYAAGTGGTTAAAAATGCCTTTTGGAGCCTGTTAAAATGAGGAGTGGAGTTTCCCATCAGAAACAACATTTTGATTCAACATTCTCTACTGTGGTGCTGTGATGCTGCACTTCCCATGCTCAGTTCTAAAAGGGTCAAAGAAAACTTCAAGACCAAAGTTCTCATTTTTGTGTCCCTCTTTTGTCAAGAAAAGCTACTGTAAGTACAGTAGGCTGTGASACACAGCCAGTTTGAAATATCTTGGTCTTCTTTAGGTCTCGTTTCCAGCTAAATATATTTACCCCAAGACATGAAGTATTCCCTAAGTGACTCTTGTTCTTAAAATACACTTCAGCAAAGGTCAGCTTAGCCCCTCACAGCACCATTTTAGAGGAGAACATGACCATGCATTTTTCAGCTTGTCTTCCCAAATCCATCTGGAAGCCTCTCCAAGCAGATCATCGGCCGAACATGTGAAAATATGTCCCAAAGTTCCCTGAGGATTTTAACTGAGGCACTGAAACAGGGGAAAAAATGTTGGCTTGGCCTACAGCTGATAGAAATCAGCCTGGCTTCCTCTGCTCCAGCCCAGCTCCTTGGATTTATCCTAGCTGGGAATGCAGGGGATGTGGAGGAAGTTATTTCACGGAATTGACTGCTTTGTCAAAAAGATTAACCTGAAACATTTCCTCCATTTCAGAGCAAATCTCTGTTGCCAGCACTAGAAAGGGTTTCATTCATCAGGACATGATTAATGAGGGCTGGCAGCTCCACACAGGAATTGGGGTTTTTTTTGGTACAAATCTGATATGATTTAAGTTGGGCTGAGTTGTTTTATACACACGTTTTGGGAGCTGAGAGCACTTTGAGTAACTAATTCCTTCAGCTTGAGATTGCCTCTTGGAATTTATGATGGGGCAGGTTTAACCTCAGCATTATTACGGATTGCACTGCAGAATAAATAAATACAAGGTAATGGATTTAAAAAGCTGTGGAGTTGCAGGGTGGGTGAGGGAGTGCTGGGAATATGAATAATGGAATTGGATGGTCCTTAAGGTCCCTTCCCACCCAAACCATCCTGGGACTCCATGATCAGTGAAATCAAATCAAAAACCTTGCAGCAAAATACAAATACACAATTTGAGTTCAGCTTTTCAGGGCCTTTTTTCCCCTGTAATGTTTAATGGCTCTGGATGGTTGTCATTCAACAATAAGTGGAGGGAGAATCGATTTTGCCTTCATTTATGTAGCAGGAGCTGTTTGTTCATATGATTCCTTCATGTGCTTTCTGGCATGCCATATGTGCTGCTGCAAGCCAGCAAGAAGTGCAGGGTTTTTAGCTGTGTAAAAAAGATTTAAAGATATCTCAGCACTTGTAAAGGAATTACTTAAATGTACAGGTTAGAAATGTGTATTTTCTATCTGTAATTGATTTCCTCCTGACCTGTGCCCATTTATCAGCTGAAAGGGMCCATTTTTATTCCTGTTAGCAGGAATCAGTCCAGGCTTGGTGCTGTCTCTGTCAAGCACTGAGTGGGAGGGGAATGGGGACACAGTTTGTGAAATGTCACCGGTGTAAACACATCCTCCTGAGCCTCAGGCACAGGAGCAGCCAGCACATGGATTTTCTTCAGGCAGGGGGAGGCTGGCAGGTACTTCTTAYAGAATTATCCAACCAGAAGAGTGTTTTCAATCCAGACAGGCCAAAACATGGCAATATTTTTTTAAATTTGTAGCCATGTCWGGTTTATCTTGACTATTTAGCCACAGTTTTTTTTCTCCTGAATGTAATGCTGGTGACTTCTGACCCTTCTTGAAGTGCTTTAAATTCAGGCTTTTGCTGGCTTCTTCAGCCTTGGCTTGTTTGACTCTTTCCTTGCTCTTACTTTAAACTTCTRAAGTTTTTGGGTCACTTCAGTCCTGTTGCAAGCCCAGAGGCTGCTCAGGGTAGATTGAGAAGATGCTCATGTTACAATGCCAGATATTTTGCTTTACCTATCAGCAAACAAAATGCAGGTGGAAGAACTGAGTGGTCTCAGCTTCTGCTGAGAGCTGGAAAACACTCAGAATTTTACAAGCAAAGAAAGGAGGAGCTGRGCTGGTTTCACAGCAGAATAAAATTGGAAAGCACAGAGGAAGAAGCAGCAGAAGTTGGAAGCTCACATCTCCAAAAGCCACCAAGCAGATTGCAGCACGAGAGTTTGGATTTGTTAAGGATTGTGTGATGCTCTGGGAATTGTCCCTGCTTTAGACATTTGATATTTCTCTCAATATCATGTTAATGAAGCTGGGAAAGTGCCCATTTCAAGGCTACTTTTCTTCAAAAGGGCTAAATAAAAGTCACCATCTGCTACCAAATCACTGCAGAAAAACAAGTCTCCCTCTAATCTCGATTCCTCTCTAAGCCTTGAGGTCATGCTGGTAATTGCTGACATTCCCTGAGCTCCTGTGTAAATTTTATCATAATTTCAGCAGAACTTGTCCAAAATCCCTTGCCATGAGAAGCTGAGAAGGTGRTTGAGGAGTTTAGCACTGGGGGCACAGAGTGCTTTTACCTAAGGAAATCCCTTTTAAAAGCTGAGCAGAGGAATAAGCTGTTTATCTGAGAGCAGGAATTGTGTAGCAGTTGTAGAGCTGGGGCACCACAAGCATTCCAGGTGTTCCTGATGGAGTTTGTGACCATCTCCTGGAGCTCCTCTGCACTTTGGATTTTGGTGGTGTCAAATCCCTCAGCCCTGCCTTGGAGCACATTGAAACCCATCTTGGCTTGAGTTTTGACACAATTTTTTAGTATTTCCTGGTGTCTGCTGACCTTTCTCAGGGCTGCTTGAGAAGTCAATCCTGGGAAGCCAATGGGAAGTCAATCCTGTCCCTCTCTGCTGGAAAATGAAATGGTTGTTTGCCTTAACTGGCAGGGATTTGCAGCTGGCACCGGGAGCCTGCCCGCTGCACGCAGATGATTTTTGCTGCTTCCCTGCTGGAAAGCAACTGGGTGACTGTCATCTCCTTACACTCCTCCGTGCTTTGGAGAGCTGCTGTGCCAGCTGCCCAAAGCCTGACTGCTGGTTTTAATGGAATACTCTTCCCCTGGCATCCAGATTGATGCAGAAACAGGGCAGCCGCCACGCCTCAAAAACACAGCGGCATGAAAGGAAAGATTTGTCCACTGCTGAGGCTTCAGAAGGTAAAACCACAGCGTTTCCACTGTGAAAATGCCATTTTGGATGAGTTCTTCAGCTGTTTTCTGAGCCAGTTGCTCATCCATAGCAGAGCAGCTGTGTGAGGAGCATGTTTGAAGGGAGCAGAAGGAGTAATTGTGATGTGTCTGATATCACTGAAACACCGTGGGATGACTGCAGCAGCTCATGGAGATGACACATTCCATTGCTCTTTCAAAATGATGTTTATTAGTGCCGGAGAAAGGGAAGGGACAGCCCCTGGGAGGCTCAGAGCAGGCCCTGTCTGGGGTGCAGACGGTTCTGAGGGATGTGGGAGAGGAAATCATCAGCACTTTGGGGTGGTGAGAAGGGGCTGCTGAGCTCTGAGAACATCCACGGCAGCCTAGAGGTTTTCCTTTTGTTAATTTTAGATTCTGTGTCTGTGTTTGCAGTCCTGAGGTTTCTTTTTTTATGTTTCACTCAAACTGGGGGTGATTCAGAGTTGTTGGTGAGCTTAGACTGAAGGAGGCTTTAGATAGAGACAAGAAATAATGAGGGATTTCCCCCTATGTCCTTGCTAGGAGGCGTTGCTGTTGTGCCAGACTGCTGGGGTAGCTTGAGGAAAGGCTTGGACTCCCAATATCTCCAGTGCCTGTCATCCATCCTGGACAAGGGGAAGAAAAATTCCTTCTCCTTCATCCCTTCAACCCCAGTACATCTCTGGTCCCCATGGTCACTAATTAGTGGAAAGGCAAATGAGGATCAGCCCAGTCAAGCAAGGCAAGGTGGATTTCCATCCCTTGCTCTCTGGGCTCTTGCTCCAGGCACAACCTGAGCAGGAACGTTTGGAGAGGCTGTGGGCTCTCCATCCCAGGGGTTTTCCAGGATTTAGCAGCTCAAAGCCAGCCCAAGTGAGGTGGTGTGTAAAGAAGGAGAGTTTTGGGGCAGGGCTAGGGGAAAAACCCTGGAGTGCTGTTTGTGGAAGCACCTGCCAGCTAAAGGGCTCCATTTTCTCCTTCCTGCCTGTGGGAAATGGATTTGGATTTTTCATAGTTTGGCTTTTTCATAATTCTATTTCTCCAAAGTRTCTAGTCTTACTTGCAAGGCCATCCTTTGAAACTTGTTTCTAATTCCATTTCTCTCTCAACAATATCTGTCCTATTTCATGGCATTTCTAAGTCAGCATTTCTTATCTCAAAATTTACATACAAATACACACTATGTGAACCTTCTATCAAACTTTAAGAATTCTCTACAAATTCATTTCCCACACCTGCCCAAACTCCTTTGGAAGTTGGGATCCAGCCACATACTGGGACAAAACATCACTGGTTCCCCATTCCATGGGGAATGCTGCAGAAGCTGGATAACCCCTACAGAAGTAAATGTGGGTGTATTATATTTCAGGGTTTCTTGGGAACATGTTATGTGAGACAGGAAAAAATTACGTTCAGGGTGGGAATTTTTTCCACGTCTCCTCTGTTGACATTTCTTCCAAAGTTTGGGTACTGCTAAGATCAGCAGTTTCCTATGGGAAAAAATGGGAACAGAACGTGGCTCTTGCATAAGAAAGAAAAATAAAGCACTTTTCAGAAGAACTGCCTTTACTTGTTACTTAATGCCTATGAAAGTGATTAGTGAGGGAGTACAAATCCAGAAAATAAATGTTCTGGAGCCTCCACAACTGAACTTACTTCAGACTGATTTAGGAATTCAGTGTAGTAGTTTCCAAGCCAGAAATCAAATATTCCACAGGAGTTTTGTCCCTGAGCTGAATTTACTGAGCACAATGTATTAAGAAGCTCTGGTCCAAGCATTATCTCACTCTCTGAGAAAAAAGCCTCCTATTCTCACTCTGTGCCTCCAAGGACCCCTTGCTTCAGTTCATTTTTAAGGTCACTGAGATTAATTCATTTGCATTCCCAGTCAGAAATGCCATAAATTGTTTGATCAAAACCCTGCTTTTTTGTCAGTCTTCCCACTCGTTTTATGTAATCTCAGTTTGGTATTTTTGGAAACCAGGCCTGCCTGGCCGTGTCTTGCACTGATATCATCTCACGGTGGAAGTCTCCAGGGATTCAGGGTCTCAGAAACCCAAAAAGGCAGAGCCAGTGTCCCTAAAGGAGCAGTTTTTATGTAGGGAGTGTCCCTATTTCCCTAAAGGTTAGAGATTTTGATGCTAATTACCAGTCTTAGAGAAAGGCATTTAGGAATATTTCCTGTTGATCTCCATTTCCCAGCAAAATGTGTGTTTTCCTGCAAACCTCAGAGACTGGGATTGGAAAAGAATTACTTCAATAATGGCTTTGCCCAGCACTGCCTGAAATATTATTGTAAATAATGTTGGTGTAACGAATTTTGTGAGGAGAAAAAAATCTCCTCAGAGGTCTGCAGTTGGAACAGAACTGCTGATGGTAAAGGTTGTGGAATKATGGAATTGTGGAATGGTTTGGGTTGGGAGAGACCTTAAAGCCCATCCAGTTGCAACCATRGGCAGGGACACCTTCCATGGACTTTCCTGGTCCAACCTAGCCTTGGACCCTTTCAGGGATCCAGGGGCAGCCACAGCTGCTCTGGGAAATCCATTCTAGGGTCTCCCAGGGAACAATTCCTTCCCAATATCCCATCCATCCCTGCCCTCTGGCACTGGGAAGCCATTCCCTGTCCTCTGGCACTCCAGCTCCTCATYCACACTCCATCTTGATCTTCCTTGTAGGCTCCCTTCAGACACTCTCCTCCTTGTTTGGTAWCCTAAAACCCTCATCCTGAGAGGACTCCATCCCCAGGAATTCCAGGTCTTGGTAATTGTAGAAATGCAATTGTAGAGGCAGAGAAAAGCAGCACAGCTGCTGGAACCATGGAAATCCAGCCCTCCTCCCCAGAAAGGCAGCAGGAGCACAAGGAGGTGCTGGATAAGGGTGAACTTCTCAGGTTTTCAGGCTKACACAATGAAGGACAGGCTGCAGGGCTGGGTTACACACCCCAGGCACTGGGATATATTTAGGAATAGTGGTGTTGCTTTTCTCCATGCAGATCTGAAAAGTGTGGTCTTGCTGCTGCAGTCAGGAGACAATGGTTCATTCTCTCTTTTGTTTTGATGATGGAAGACTTGTCTGCAGTGGGAGCTGGCTGAGAGCAGGCTCTGCTCCTCCTCTGTGGCCTCTGGCTCTTGGCTATTTTCTTTTATTACTTGTGGAGAGAAAAATCACAGTGGCCTTTCCAGTGAGAGTGAGGGCAGAACTCACTGCAGCCTTTCAGGGCCTGGAAAAACAGCAGGGGCACTTCTTGCATGGCACAGGGAGACAGGACAGGGTTTTGAACTAAAGAGGGGAGATTYGGGTGAGATATGGGAAGGAACTGTTCCCTGGCAGGGTGGGYAGGCCCTGGCACAGGGTGCCCAGAGCAGCTGGGGCTGCCCCTGCATCCCTGGAAATGTCCAAGGCCAGGCTGAACCAGGAGCAGCCTGGAACAGTGGAAGGTGACCCTGCCCACGGCARAGGTGRMACTGGATGGGTTTTAAGTCCCTTTCRTCCCAAACCAGTGTGGGATTCTGTCTGCAGATTGCAGAAGTGGCAACACCTAAACCTTACACCCAAATCCGGTGTAATTAGGAATTAAAGACAATATCCTGCTAGGGGAGTGAGTGACACTGAGCCAGTGACTGCKGGAAGTGCCCAGGATTCACTTCCAAGATCCCAGGCTTGTTTTATGTTGTTTTATCTCCCAGGATCTTGTTTTTGAAGATGAGAAAGGAGCTGGGTTACCTTGGGCCATCCCTTCCACGAGCACTGTCACAGCAAACACGGCTGCTCCCATTGCTGGGGCTCAACCACCTCTTGTTTCTCCATTAAAGTTTAATAACAGGGTGATTTAAGCAGGATTTCACCATGGGTGTCTCAGCTGTTCTTGCCTCCTCTGCTTTTATATGGATTTTTTTCCGTGACTTGTCCAGGGGAAGAACAGTTTGTCTGCAATGTGAATCCAGACAAAGTGTTGGCAGGCAGCTCTGTGAAAAGGGCATTTGAAAACCTGATGCACTGGAAGCCTTTAGGTATGCAGCTTTTTAAAGTGATGGAATAGGTTGAGTAACAACTTCTACTCACTGGTTTCTTGGCTTAAAAACAAATATTTTAAGCAATCTGGTTTGGAGACAGTATTTTATTCTTGATTTTGCTCTCTTTTTTTGAAAAGAAATGATAGAATTTATTGTGCTTGTGTTTTTATCTTGGTGAATTCTTTTGTCCTTAGTTGGTGTATTTCTAAATCTTGCCTTTCTTCTTATATTACATATGGAAGAATTCTCAGTTTGGAAGGAGGGCTATATATGGAATATATTCATCAAAAGGAAAATAAACCCAAACTGAAAATCCTTTTGGCTCCATGTTGAAAAAGTTTAAGGTCTGGATCCAAGAGAAACACAGCAGTTTCTRTATGAAGGGACTGCTGTAATGTGAATAATATAATAAATGTAACATAACATACACATTTGGGGTTGCCTGGAGGATTCCTGCTGCAGAGGAACTCTAATGACAGACAGATGTTTTACCTCAAGTTCTTTCAGATCTGGTTCAAAAGCTGAGTTTCCATTGTTGCTTCTCCTTCCCTGAACCAACAGAAATGTGTTTTATAGTGGTGCCAAAACTGGTTTCAAAGGCTGCTGGCAGCTCCCAGGAATCAGATCCCATTTGGCAATGACCTGTACACTTGCCATGGTACTTTTCACTGCCATGAAAAGGATTTTTCTTATTTTTGATATAATCCCCTCATAACCCCTYCTTTAAAGAGTGTGTGAAATGGGATATTTTAAATAAATGTGTGGGGTTTTCATCCAGCAGAGGTGCAGATGGCAGTATCAGACTGCAGCTGAGGGTGTGAGGAGAACCACACTGAGCTTGAAGGGATTCACAGGGATCACTGATCCCACTCCTGGACATACAGTCCCACCCTGGAGCAGTGTCCAAGCTCTCCTGGAGCTSTGGCAGCCTCGGGGCTGTGCCCATTCCCTGGGGAGCCTGGGCAGTGCCAGCACCCTCTGGGGGAGGAACCTTTCCTGATCTCCACCCTAAACCTCCCCTGGCCCAGCTCCATGAGCAGAGAGAACTCGTTTGTGAAGTCTTTGTGCTGGAGAAACRGAGCAAAAATGCAGTGGCTCATTAAAATCCAGTGCTGGGACTGCTGGGTTTTATCAGGGCAGTGTTTCCCACCTGGGATTAACTCGCTGGGAGAAGATACAGGAGGAATAAAAGGAACTGGCAGCTCTCACAGGCGTGATTTCGAGGCTGCTTATGCAATCTGAGAGCTTCAGTGCAAAATCAATTATGGAGAAAAGAAGCAGGCACGGAGCAAGGCAAACATTATTGCTTTAGAGCTGTTTCATTATGGATCGATTGCCCAGCGTCTCTGCTGTCATCCTTTTCCTCTTCATGCCCTGCTCTGATGAACATGGAGAAATCCAGGAAGGTTTTTGTGCCTGCTGGCAAGCTGGAATTTGCCTGGTTAAATCAAATTTCTAATTAAAAGACAGGATTTTCAATGGAATTTTGTACCATATCGTAGAATTTTGTTTTTAAATAACAGAAACACTGTTGTACCTTCATGGAGCTCTTGCTCTGTTCATTATTTGGGAATAATTCCAGATATTGGGCTGTTCCCTAAACCTTCAGGGAGGAGGACTCAAGGGCAGAGTTTTGTGTTCCACATCTGGATGGCTGAAGTGAATTTGCTTTAGTTTGCCTGGATGATTTTAATTTTGACATTTCAACCAGCAGAATTATTTCTGKCAAAGCCTCTCTGAGGATCAGGGAATCTGTACCAAGGAGGTTGTGGGGAATTGTTTTGACTGGAGGTTCTTAGGGAAAATCCCAAATATTTTGGCTTGTCATTTCCAAGGGTTGAGGTAGCTGCCCTCACCTTTTGGGTTTGGCTTTTATTTCATTGGGAATCTCTTAATATAAAATGACTTTAATAAGAAACTTAAAGCTGGGTTAAGAAGCTCAGGTTTGTAGAAACATCCATTGATTTTTTAGATGGCTGAAGAGGAATTTGATTGGGGAAGGCGCCAGGGAGACCCTTTCAATATTGAAGGGTTTTAAGAAGTCTCCTTCTGGGTGTTTTCAGAAGGAGACATGCTGAAAATCAGATTAATTTGGGAAGTCTTGGCACCAGCAGAGCATGGGACAGCAGAGCAGCTTGGGACTTGCCTGGTTTTCACTGCTGCATGATGCCTTCAAGGCTTTTGGTGGTTTATTCAGAATTCCAACGCCATCCTTCTCCTCCAGCCTGTTGTTTTTCATTTTTAATGGCATGTTGGAATGTCTTGTTGCTTTAATAAATTGCCTCAGCACAAAAGCAAGCCCTGCTTGGGTATTTCTGTTATCATTTCTCTGTGCTTCAGCAAACACACTTGCTTTAGTCCAAAAAATACGAGGTAATTGGCAAATACACTGAGAAATGCTATAGAAAGTGTTCATTTGTGTGACAGATACAAATGGTTTGGACAATTTGGTTCCTCATCATGGTGGTAGAAAATTATATCCTTGCATCTTATTGAAATAATTAAATACAGTTTGCCAGAGGAAGCGTGGATGACTCTCCCCTGCGAAGGTATTGACGTTTTTAATGTGCTTTTATGGTCCTAAGAATGCAGCAAACAGGGAGAAAAACCCTCTCTTTAGTGTCTTTTGCATTCTGTGGAGGTAATTGAAAGAGTTGGAGAACTCTGGTTTTCATTAGAAGAGAAAGAAATTCCAATTTATTGAATCATTTCTGTTTGCAGGTTTATGAAATAGCTTATTTGTTCAGGCAAATGCCAAGAGGCATCTGCAGCTCTGATAACCCGAGACATTAACTCTGCTCAGACATTATTTTTGCTTACAGTCAGGAGAATAGAAAGTTGACAGGGAAATAATGTGTTTTAATGAAGTATTCACCGCTTCTCCCCATTTTTCATCATTAAAACATCCATTTCAATTTAGAAATGGACCTGGGAAGTCATGAAATCTCTCATGCAGAACAGATGGTTTGCAGTGCAGATTCAAGCTGTTCCTAAACATCAGTCTGTGTATTTTAAGCAATTAACTGCTTTTTTTCTGGAGGTACAATGGGTCAATTCCTTTTTTTTCTTTTGGCATGGCAGAGGTGAGTTGCCCAGAGTGATTAAGCTTGTATTTTGTTTTCAACCAGCTAAATGAAGCTCATATTTAAAATACTACATTTGATTAAACACAAGGGGTATTATTTTGGTAGATTTTGAGGTAGGTCAGAAGGATTTGGGGGCATTTTTGTTGTTGTCTTTTCCTAATCAACGAGGGCTTCTTGAGGTTCCTTTGTGGCCCACAGTCACAATGGAGTTTTCCATCCAAGTCCCCTGTTTCTCTAGATGAGATTCTCCTCCTGCTTCCTCTGGAGGTGGGAGGACAGGGTGTGATTGCTCAGTGTTTCTGTGCTGGTGTTAATTAGCTCGTTAATTTGTCGGCATGCTCGTTATGCTTGCATTTAACATATGGCTGTGTTTGGCAGGGCCGTGACCTGGAGGAGCTGGTGTCTATGTATAGCTATATTATCTATATTTATATTTACTGCTTTTTTATCCATCTCCTCTGATGGAGCACTTGAGGGTCACTAATGAGRTTTTGTGAGGTGAAGGGAGAGGGAATTTTAAATGGGCCAATACTGATAGGAGAAGGGGGAACGTTTTTAAACAGAGGATTGGATGGGATATTGGGGAGGAATTGCACCTTGGGAGAGTGGGCAGGCCCTGACACAGGGTGCCCAGAGCAGCTGGGGCTGCCCCTGGATCCCTGGCAGTGTCCCAAAGYCCATAGCAAGGACTTTGCACAAAATGAGATTTTCATGGAACTGGAGCAGGTGCCAGCGATTGGATTTGGAGCTTTTAGAGGGGGGGATTCCCTTTTCTCTTTGTGTGCTTGCTGTAGTCCAACACACACCCTGGGAAACACCCAGCAGTGCATTTTATTCTCCAAGGGAATCCTTTCAGGAGCATTCCTAAACTTTCCTGTGAGGCTTTAGAGCTTCCTAATAATATAGAATCATGGATTCCTTGGAGGGTTTGGGTTGGAAGGGACCTTAAATCCCATCTATTCCCACCCCTGCCATGTCAGGGACACCTTCCACTGTCCCAGGCTGCTCCAAGCCCCAAAGTCCAGCCTGGCCTTGGGCACTGCCAGGGATCCAGGGGCAGCCACAACTGCTCTGGGAAATCTGGGAAATTCCCAGGCCTGCCCACCCTGCCAGGGAACAATTCCTAATTCCCAATATCCCATCCATCCCTGCCCTCTGGCAGTGGGAAGCTGTTCCCTGTGTCCTGGTGAGTCCTTGTGAAAAATCCCTCTCCCTCTTCTTGTGAGCCCCTTGAGGCACTGAGAGAGGGATCTGAGCTGCCTGGGACCTGCTTGGAATGTTTACATTTGTGAGATCTTTAGATCTTTGATCCATGACGCCTTTTAAATTTGCCACACTGCTTCRCCTGATGTGTGGGTGAAACTTCATCACCACATCAAGATGGGATTTGACCCAAGACGGGTAAAATCCTTTATTTTGGGAGCACTGGGGATCAGCTTCCAGCTTTCAAAGGTTTACATGGTGGATGCTGTGGCCAGAGCGATTTCAAAGCTTCCAACTCTGGAGATTTTGAGTTGAAAACCYGCAGAGATGCTTTATATTCCATGTCCATCAGCTCCCAGGAGATTAAATATGTTTGTGGAGTATTGCAGACAGGGTGACCTCGCTGGATTGCAGGATCCATCTCGGGTGCAATATTGAACAGGGCGATGCCTTTGCTGCGGGCCAGGAGCACCTTCCTGTGGACAAACCATGGACAAACCATGGATAAACCATGGATAAACCATGGATAAATGCTGGTGCTGTGTTCTCCCATTGTCTGGGTGGGATCAGGGTGCAATATTGATCAGGGTGATGCCTTTGCTGTGGGCCTGGAGCACCTTCCTGTGGATAAACCATGGACAAATCGTGGATAAACCATGGACAAATCGTGGATAAACCATGGACAAACCGTGGATAAACCATGGACAAACCATGGATAAACCATGGATAAATGCTGGTGCTGTGTTCTCCCATTGTCTGGGTGGGATCTGCCCTTCTCCAGCCACCTCTGAGAGCAGACACAGAGAAGTGGCTTTGAAAGGAAGTTGTCTTCCAACTCTTCCCAAAAGGAAGYTGACATCCAACTCTTCCCAAAAAGCCCAAACAGCTCCCTGTGAAAYCCAAAGTTTAGGCAGCCTGGCATCTTTAGACCCTAAAAAGCCAACATTTCCCATGGTTTATTAGCCTTGTGTCTTTTCCCAGCACTGCTCCTGTCTGATAGGCTCCAAATCCAAGAGATTTSAAAGGATTTCTGCCATTTCTTCCCTTAGCAGTGCCCCCCAGSCATGGTCAGGGTGGGGGCTCCAAAAGGGGGCTGCTCCCAGTGCTTCCCTGATTTTCTCTCAGGACCCCAAACATTTGCAGAATCAGCACCTGAATAAGTTAGTAAATTTAAAAAATCATATTAAATGAGGTTTTGTTTTTGGTCCAGAGCTGTGGGACCTGTAGTGAATGAAATTAAAACCATTAAGGAGCTCTAACCACAACAGAATTGTGGAATGGTTTGGGTTGGAAGGKCCTTAAAGGTCATCTCCYTCCACCCCCTGCCATGGGCAGGGATGCCACTCACTAAATCAGGTGGCTCCAAGCCCCGTCCAGCCTGGCTGTGGATACTTCCAGGGAAAAAGCATCCACAACTTTTCTGGACAACATCTTAGAGCAGTACTTGGGATCCCAGAGGAAAAACAAAGGCCATTTGAAGTGTTTTTCAATTGCACACAGAGAAATGTGAATGTGGGGAGAGTGTCAGATCAGATATTCCCATTCTGCTGGTGGAGGGAAGGAGCCCTTAAATTCCTCCACATGTCACATGTAATAAGTACAATAGTCAGAATTATCAGTGTGGACAGTGCCCACAGCTCAGAAGGAAAATCAAATTCAGCCTCTCCTTGAATTTTCAACTTCTTGAACACCAGTGAGGCTTCTAAGCAAGAAAATGATGGATTGTTGGTTTAGTTGACACATTGCTGGGACTATTTAAGGTGATTTTCTGGRTTTTTTTCCTTGGCTTTGAGCATTTTGCTGCATTCCTGGGCTGGAAGAAGAGGCCCTGCTGAAGAAGAGCTGAAAATACAGCTCTGTAAAGATTGGACACGCTGGTGTGGCATCTCAGCAATTAGTCACGACCCAAATGAAATAAATACCAAATCCAGACCAGCCAGAAATAGGCACCAGGTAAAAAGCCACATTCACATTCCGTTCCCATTCTTTAAATTGCTCCAAGGGGATTTAAAAAATCCTGGGAGCATTAGGCAGAAGGGTCAGAGAAAGGCAAGAATGTCACATCATTTGTGGATATTTCTGTGCTAATCAGCCTGGATAGCTGAAATATTATCTCATTACATCAAATATCCATTTTCCAGCTAAGGAAAAAAGGCATCTGCACACCTTGGCTGCTGTCACCTTGTAGGTTTGGATAAACAGATGTAAAACAATCAGCACCAAAGAAAAGTGTGAGCACCAAACCTCCTTCTCAACTTACTGCACTCAGAATTTCCAAATGTATCTCACTTTTCTAAGAAATACTCAAATAAATTTTATTTATTCCCCTGGTRGCTTCAAAGTGCACAGGGAAATGRTGGAKTCACCATCYCTGGATGTGTCCCAATGCTGTGGAGATGTGGCACTTGGGGACATGGYTTAGTTGTGGTGGTGCTGGTTGCACTTGATGATCTTGGAGGTCTTTTCCAACCTTAATGATTCTGGGATTCTTTGCAGTTGTTTTTAATATTTTCWCCTGGAAACCTAAAGCATTTCCACATTTTTTCTTGGAAAATAACCATGAGTTCAGAAATCACTGGATTTGCAAAAATAATTTGCTTTTTGAAGTCCAAAGCTTACCAAATTGCTCCCAAAGTGGTATTTTGTGAGGGGCTGTGCTTAGAGACACTGAGCTGTCCTTTTCCATCTCTTCTCCTCTATGACCTCCTGGCTTGGRTGTTCCTCCAAGGACTGGATTTTTGCCTCAAGACCTCAATCCTAAAAGTGATTATTGGCTGAGTGTCCATGGATGTTAAGGCTCAAAAATGCACACATACGCTCAAAAATACACACATAAATACAAACATTATGCTGAAAAATACACACAAAAAAGTTGCAGAACTTGTGGAGGGTGGGAGAAGGTCCCTCCCTGCTGGGTCATGGCTTTGTGGGCTCCTGCAGGTTCCTGCTGTGCTTTTCTGCTCCTTTCTGATGGAACATTCCAGCTGCCTGAAGGGGTTTCTGGTTTGGATGAAGCATTTCCAGCCTGAGGGAAGGTGGGACAGCAGGAGCTCTGCTCTGTGGTTAGGAAGGTTTGAAATCAGAGCTTGGAATGGAGAGAGAGAGAGGGATGGCAGCAATGCCAGCAGCAGCCCCAGACACACCAGTGTGAGAGAAAATAAGGTGAATTTTAAATATTTTTAGGCCTTCTGGCCAAACGTATAAGGTGAATTTTAAGTATTTTTGGGCCTTCAGTCACAGAGTTCAGCAAAGATGAGGCAAAACCCCAGCTGGCCCAGCAGAGCCAAGAGGATATTTCAAAGTGGTGAGGGGTTTATTAAATCATGCAGCCACTGAGGGAACAATGTTTGCACACCCYCAGTGGGATTATTTTCTTCAGATAAAAAAAAGACAGTTTAAATAGCAAAAAATGCAGGAATAATTTCTTTTAATAGTGAATTTTCTGGGTTAAAAAGTCTTTATTTGTGTTGCATCTAAACACTCCTGCTATGAACACCTCCCTAATTAAAGCCTGGGAGAAGGGCAGTGTTCTCACTGAGGAGAAGTGAGAGGGACAGGGATTGCTTTGGGGTAAATTCAGCAGCTTTGGCTACTTGGTGGCTGTCTCTGTTGCCCCCAGGCTGTGCCAGCTCCCAGTAACACCCCCCCAGCTGAGAAATCTACCATTCCCATTAATGTGTTAACCCACAGTGAGTGTAGAACAGTAGAAAATGATAAAAAAAAATATTTAAAAATATATTTGAAATTAGCTCTTTGTGTTGCCACTTCCTGTTCYTGCAAGGCAGCTCTGAGAAGGTGATTTTCTGCCTGGGTCAGGTTTGGGTTTCCTCATTCCAGATCCACCTGATGAGTTTTGTGTTGTCTTCTACAATAAGAGAAGCAGGGCTGAGTCCCACATGACAAAACCACAGAATTCCAGCCTGGTTTGGGCTGGAAGGGACCTTCAATGCCATTCAGTGTCACCCCTGCCATGGGCAGGGACACTTCCCACTGTCCCAGGGTGCTCCAAGCCCTGTCCAGCCTGGCCTTGGGCACTGCCAGGGATCCAGGGACAGCCCCAGCTGCTCTCTGATTTTCTGCAAGGGTCAGGTTTGAGTTTCCTCATTCCAGATCCACCTGATGGATGGGATATTTGGAACAATTCCTTCCGAATATCCCATCCAGCCCTGCCCTCTGGCAGTGGAAGCCATTCCCTGTGTCCTGTCCCTCCGTCCCTTGTCCCAGTCCCTCTCCAGCTCTCCTGGAGCCCCTTTAGGCCCTGGCAGGGGCTCAGAGCTCTCCCTGGAGCCTTCTCCTCTCCAGGTGAGCACCCCCAGCTCTCCCAGCCTTTCCTGTTCCTGGTCACTGCAGACAAATCCCATGTTGGAGGTGTGTGGGAAGTGCCTCAGCACATGGAACGAGCAGGACCCACGTCTGGCTGGGGTTTCATCCCCTGCTCTGTGCAGAGGTTTGGGTTTAGCTCATCCTCCTGYCTCTGGATTCCCTTGGATTCCCTTCCCCGCCCCTTCCTGGAGAACAGGACTGGGACACAAATTTCCTCCCTGCTTTGGAATGGGTGCAGCTTCTCCACTGTTTAATCCTGCAGGTCCAAGGGTGTCTCTGGCATTCTGAGCCCATGGGTGACATTAATAAATGTGACACTGGGGCCCTGCTGTCCCCATCAGTGCTTTCAGAGGGCTGGTGGCTGCAGGGAGGARCCAGCAGGGCCTTTCCTAAGTTCTCCCTTCATTTCAGGAGCACACGGAATCCTGGCAGTAGAAATTGTGTTGCAGAGGAGGATTTTTCTCATTTTCAGGCTTTTTCTGCATGTTTGGAAAAGTTGATGCACAACATCTTGGTTTAACTCATTGTGGTGCAGCAGCAGCCTGGGCTGAAGGGCCTGAGGGTGGCTCTGGGCTTGGTATCAAATATTTACTTCTCACTCTTGTTTGATCTGAAGTTGTGAGTCTGTGCAAGGTCACCATGCTCAGCCTGAGCTAATCCCTGTGCTCTTGGCTGCTTCAAGGAGGTTAAGCCCTGCTTTTTGCCAGCTTTTCCTACAAGATCATTGTGCAAAGAAAGGAGTGTTTTTTCTGTGTATTTTCTATGTCCGAGCTGACTCTGAGTTGAATTCCTCCCTTGAAATTGTTCCTGTGTCTCATTTTATTGGTGGAAATAAAAAGCAATAAGCTGTTTACACCTTGGTAAAAAATTTAGAAATAGAGGAAATCTTGCAGGAAAGCWTTTTTCTCTTAGGGTTTCCAGTCTGGGGTGGAGATCAAAGGAGCCTTGAGCTCTTGGATGCTCATCTGTATGAAACTGGACCTCTGAACCAGTTGAGATTTTCAGAACACTGCTTCRCAGGAAATATTTATTGTTCTAAGGGGGGGAAAAAAATCCCCAGGAGCTTACTTGTAAGTGACTRTTTTCCAAGAGAAATATTCCCCAGCTGAAAAAGTGGGGCATGAAAATGACTTCCACACTGAGGCATGAATTTCTTGGGTTTTCCCATCTTCTTCTTAACCCCCCAGAGGCCTCATGAGCCAGTTACACACATGTTTTTCCTTCCTTTAAAAGCTTTGCTAAAACCCAGGGTATTGTTGAGATGGTAGGAGCTGGGGTTGGCTCTGCTAGTGAAAATGTGACTGGTTTTGTTTGTTATCTTTAAAAAGCACTGAGAGCTGCAAGTTGGCTCYTCCCCTGCTGTGTTCCCTGGAGGGACACGATGGTCCCAGATGAAGAATCAGAGACTCCCAAACTGGGACTGGAAGGACCTTAAATCCCACCCAGTGCRCCCCTGCCATGTCAGGGACACCTTCCACTGTCCCAGGCTGCTCCAAGCCCTGTCCAACCTGGCCTTGGGCACTGCCAGGGATGGGAATCGCCCACCTTGGCTGAGTTGAGGGTTCAGGGTGGCTCTTGGAAGTGTGATGAGTTCCAGATACTGGCTGGGAGAGCAGAGCAGTGCAGCTGATAAGGATGAGGCTGATAAGGATGTCCTTTGCTCCCTCATCCCGGGATAAGAGAGCAAAYCCTGTGGATCCCTCTTGGTGTTGATCAGGAGCTCGGTACCCTYGCTCTGCTCACCTTCACTCTGAAACTCTGATTAAGTTATAACCTTGTGGAGGCAGGGAAGCTCAGGCAGTTGTTTAGATCTGACTGAGATTTCCCCTCTTGGGTTCCCTAGCCCGTGGCAATCCTGGCAGCCTTTCCCTGGCATCCCCTGTGTGCCCRTATGTGGAGCAGAGCCTTTGATCCACACCGCTGGCAGGACCTGCGTGCACGAAATTCTTCATTTCCCTTCTCCTCCCAAAAAAACAAGAACCAGAAGCAAAGAGCTGGCCTTGGGCTGCTTAGGGATTTGAAGATATCAGACAGGATATGAATTTTCACRCAGGCAGTTTGCTGGAAGCCAGTGGCAGTGAGACAGGAGAGCATTAAATGCTGGAGCTCAGCTCCTGCTCTCTTGGCAAACTGTTGGAAATGAGTCCCTAGAAACAAGTTTGTATTTTTGTCTATTGGAAATGAGGAGTTGAGGTCCTGTTTTGAAAATGTGCAAATGGTCTGGGAGGGTGGGGGACTTTTAAAAACCCATTCTGTGTGTCAGGGATCTTGTGGGGTGCAGGCAGCCCCTCCTGGGGTTTGTCACAGCTGCTGATTCCCACAAAATGTGRGAATCCTTCCTTGCTGGAAACTGTGGTTTGCTTTTCCTATCAGTGCTGGCTCCCTGGGCTTTTTTAGGGGATGGAGCCTACTCCATGGCCAGCAAATGGAGGTTGATTTCTTTCTGAAGTGTCTGAAGTTGGATTGATCTTGGATTACAACCCTGGGATGGCTCAAGTCTTGCAGGGTTTGGTGCTGTGACATAACATGATTAGGTTGAGTTCATCATTCAAGACACATCTCAAAGGACTCGAGTGCTTGGGGAAGCCTTTTCAAGCTCAAACAAGCCTCACTTGGTCCATCTGGATCTTTTTTCCATGGAGCTTGCTGTGTTTTATGCTCTCTGGTCCTTCCCAGCTGCATGAGGTGACAGCAGGCTGAGAAGTCACGCAGGTGTTTTAGTGGAAAACTTGGGTTCCTGGATCAACTTCAGCCATGTGGTGTTTCTTAGGGATGCTTCAGGCTGACCTGGGCAGATCCATCTGAGGGAAAATGGAGACAATCCCCTAGAAGTGTCTAGGGAAATGCCTGGAAGTGGGAAATCCCCTAGAAGTGGGAAATGCCTGGAAATGCTGCAGGAATATGGGGCAGGAAGGGAGCAGTRAGCATGGAAACAACCTTTGGAATGAGTTTAACACAAAATTGATGGCAAACAGCTCAGATGTGAGGATGTCTAATTGAATAAATACCTGGGAGCTGCACAGGGAACATCCCTTGGAACAAACATGAAGGTTTAATGATAAACTTTTGAAAGCTCATTAATGCACACAGGGTAGGAGTGTCCCAGGAGAAGGCTGTTCCTGTGGATTCAGCTTTTCTTGCCATGAATATGCATTGCCACGGAGTCAGCTCTGCCAAGAGGTCCTCCCTAGGGAGCTCCCCAAGGTTCCTGGGCTGGAATTGCAGCTTTCTGCCTGTGCTCCCTGGAGCTGCTGAGTGCAGGAGTCTCACTGGCTGGCATTTTGGCAAGGGGGGGAAACTGGAGCAAGTGGAATGTCTGGCTGTGCTGTTGTTGTTGGGAAGGATGAAAGTTTGACAAGAAAGTCTCACAGATATGTGTGCTTAGCAGAAAGATTTTTGAATGTAGAGTCTGATGAAGGAATAGAGATGGAAGCAAGTTTTGATATAGAAGAAAAGAATTGCTRAGCCAGTCTTACTAGATAACCRAAAGGGTAAAGGGTGTGTTAGTTAGAAGGGGTTTTTATGACTTAGAGCAAAAGATAAACCCAACTCAGACAAGATGTTTCTACCAAGCAGAAAGATAGCACAGGCCAACAAGTCAGCAAATGTTGCAAGTAGAAAGTTGTGCTGTTGTGCCTGTTTGTGCCATGATTTTCTGTGCCATTGCCACATTGTGGGCGTGTGTTGGAGAATTTTAAACTTTCTSTGGYGAAAGGCACAGACCCCCAAGAGAATACTACATGTGACCTGAGGCYGTGGAGAAAGCTTCCAAAATTGATTAATAACACTGGGTTTGTGGGTGTGTAGTTTGAATAGAAGTGCGTAATATCACGTGGTGGAAAACTTAGAGTTGAAGGTTTTAGAATATAGTAATACCTACAAAGCTAGGATAGAAGTTTTAAGGCAGTGCCTGGTCCCTCTTCTCCACCTTCTTCTCCATGAGTTTGGGTGGTGTTTTGTAATTAGACAGAAAAGTCCACATTGCGAGGCACGAAAGATTGGTTATTGAGCTAAAAGTGAAAATACTTTAGGTGTCATTTCTTAATTAGATAGTTTAGCCTTAAAAGACCTTGTAGAGAAAGACAGTTAGCCTTTTTGTAGCTTGTTAGTGAARTGCTGTAGAACTCATGACCTGTAAGACTGTTGCATAAATAAGAAATAATAAACATTTGAGCCYAAACATGTCTCTAGCACTTCAATCCCAACCTTAGCAGAAGCAGAAAAGAAAATAAGGAATCATCAGGGGTGGAATGTGGGTGAGATATTCCTTCCAAGGCGAGGTTTGTAGTGCTGCTACTGCCTTCAGCTCAGTTGTCCCAAATACTTGTGAAGACAAATTGCTCAGATTTGCCACCTGTCACCCCTTCCCAAGCTCATTAAAGGAATTCCCTTCACTAAGCTGGAAATCTGCCCCAAAAGGTCCCCCAAGGCTTTGTTTCTGCACTTGGGGACATTCCTAGCAGCATATCAGGGAGATGTGTGGGATGAGCCTGGAAGGTGAAGAAGAAGGATTAGTTTCTGTTTTACAACTTTTGTTTTATATATATATATAAAGCATATACATATATATTTGTATAAATATATGCAATTTATAATTATTATATATAATTATTGTAATATAATAATTATATATAATATATATTTATAATTTAGATATATTACATATTATTATATTTTAAATTTTTTAATGTAAAGGTTTTTATTATGTCATGTCTATTTTTATTTAAATTATATATTTATAATTTTAGTTTTATTTTTTAATTTTTAAAGGTTTTTTTTAAGGTTTTAGGTTAAATGTAGCATTTTTTGGGGGGGTTAGTGTTTGTTACTATAGAAAGTTTAAAATTTTCAGTTTCCAGGGGTTCCAGCAGTAGGAGATGACAGCAGGAATATTTACCAGTGTGGGGATGTGTCTGTGCACACAGAGGCTGTGTCCTAGGGGTGCCAGGGAATTGCATTTTGCATTTCACGGAGCTCTTCCCTTTTCTTTTCTCCTCAGGAAATAGCCAATTGCAATGTAAATTGCCTGGCAATTGATTCTCAGCCAAATCAATTTCTGAAGGGAATTTTGTTATTCTAACAGTCTCTAATGCACAGCCACTATTAAAGGTTAAGAACTTGAGGGGAAAAAAGAAAAAAACAGGAAAATTGAGAGCAGAACTCCATTACTGAGGTATTCACCTCCTTCCGAGCAGGAAAAGCACAAGGCCTAAAGCTTTCACAAGGAGCTGTTGATGATTTCCAGTAGATCAGAATGTAATTAAATCAATTTTCTATTAATGTGCTTTAATCGTTAAGAAAAGCTCATTAGGCAGCTTTTCATCCTGTGTCAGCAGCATCTTGTTTGGGGTAAGACCTGAGGATCCARGGCTTACAATAGATGATGATAATCAGCCTGTAATCCAGCTCTGAGCTGTGTTAAGTATTGATTTGTTCCAAAAACAACCCCAAAACACGTTCTACAATTGAAACATCCACACTATTGGCTGCAATTGCTGAAACAGAGCTCCTGTTAAAAAATGTGAGCTGCCCAGGCTGCTCCTGGATCCTTCCTCCACAGCTCCTCTGTGAGATGTTTTGGCCCTGGCAGGGCACTGAGTGACCCAGGATCAGTGACAGGGGTGACCTGAGGGTGAAATCAGACTTTTACTGAACATTCCCTTTCTCTGGAGTGTTAGTGTGCAAAAATTCAGTGTGAAAATGGTTTCTTTGGCCTAGGAATGGCTGATTTTCCACTCTGCCCTGGGGTGGTTTGCTCTGTGCCTGTGGACTAGGGCTGACAAGGGCTGTTAAGGTATTGATTTGTTCCAAAAACAACCCCAAAACACGTTCTACAATTGAAACATCCACACTATTGGCTGCAATTGCTGAAACAGAGCTCCTGCTAAAAAATCTGAGCTGCCCAGGCTGCTCCTGGATCCTTCCTCCRCAGCTCCTCTGTGAGATGTTTTGGCCCTGGCAGGGCACTGAGTGACYCAGGATCAGTRACAGGGGATGGCCASGGTGGCCTGGGGGTGAAAACAGATTTTACTGAGCATTCCCTTCCTCAGAAGCATTGGTGTGCAGAAATTCAGTGTGAAAATGGTTTCTTTGGCCTGGGAATGGCGGATTTTCCACTCTGCCTTTTTTCTGTGCCTATGGACTAGGGCTGATTTTTAAGGAGGTTTAAGAGTTAATCACCCAATCCCAAGGAAATTTGGGAGGGGAGATTTTAGGCAAAGTCCACGTGGAGCTGGACTTGTAAAAAGAAATATTTAGAGCTTGATTTAATAATGTTCCAGTACAAATTTGCAGGTTGAAAGCAGCTGTTGTGTGGCTGAGGAGGGGCAGGACGGGCAGGATGGAGCTGTTTCCCTGGAAAAGCTGTAAAGGAGGGGGATAAGCCACAGGTGGAAGGAGAAAACAAATCAGATGGAGCTGCTGGAATGATGATGAGGATGGAGCAGCAGCCTGGGAAGGCTGGGGAATCAGGAACAGCCCCAGGGTTTCTGGTGGAGCAGAGACACCACGAGCAACAGGAGAATTGGGATGTGGGGCACAGTTTTGGGCAGGCTGAGAAAAGAGGCTCCTCAGTTAATTAAAGCTGGAGGTGACAAGGCAAGAGTTCATCTTTTCATCTCTCCCTGTCTCTGAAGGTCTGAATTCARAGAGGAATGTCCAAAGGGGAATTCTTTGTGTCCAAAAGGGAATTCTCTGTGCATATTCTGCAGAAATGAATTCACTGGGAACTCTTTGTTCAGGGAAGAAGGAAGGGACAGGGCACAAGTGCATAGATTTCAAATAAGAAAAAGCAAAGAGCCATTTCAGCAGGACAGGCAGGTGGCCAGGGGACAGTCAGAGCACCTCGGGGTACAAAAGCCTCTGTGAGCTGGACAGGTCACAGACTGGCTGCAGACACACAAAAGAAGCTCCTGAGTTACCTGTGCCAGCAAGAATCACTGGATTTAATACAAAATAAGCTCTGCAGCGAGCTCAGGAGAAGGGAGCAGGGAGGGCCGAGAACACAGGAGCAGCAGGAGACTTTAATTACCCTCTGTGTGCTGTGGGGAAAGGGCACATTTGGGATTAATCACAGCAAGGTGGAATMGTGTGGGTTGGAAAGGAGCTGGAGAGCTCCCCAGGGCAGGACAGGGAGGAGCTCTGCTGCTCACTGCTGCTCCAAGGAGGGAGACATCCACCTGAGGCCCAGTTTCTCTCTGGAATTTTAAGGATCTCCTCACCAGAGAGTGCTGGGGGAATTTGGAGCGCTGTTGGAACCCTGGATGCTGAGAATTTCCAACTTTCTGTGCTGACAGGCACTGACCCCCAAGAGAACACTGCGTTTGACCTGAGGCCATGGAAAAGCTTCTGAAACTGAAGGACAGAATTCAGTTCTATCTGAATGAATGATAGAATTCACTTCTTGCCATGATCTGGGATTGTGGGTGTGGAGTTTGAATAGAAGTGTGTAATATCACAGGGTAGAAAACTTAGAGTTTAAGGTTTTAGAATATAGTATTAGATATGAACAAGATGGAGGTTTTAGGGCAGAGGCTGGTCCTTCTTCTTCACCTTCTTCTTCACCTTCTTCTTTACCTTCTTCTTCACCTTTTTCTCCATGGGTTTGGGTGGTTTTGTGTAATTGGATAAAGGAGTCCACATTGCAGGCCATGCATAGTTGGTTATTAGGTTAAAAGTAAAAATAATTCAGGTGTCATTTCTTAATTGGACAGTTTATCCTTAAAAGGCCTTGTAGAGAGAGAGAAGGAGCTCCATTTTGTAGCACCACAGTAAAAAGGAGATCTAAATGTGCCAGAGAGTCACCAAAGGAGGGACATGGGGATGGGGAAGGGTCTGGAGGGGCCACATGAGGGCACTGAGTTTGCAGCAGTCGTAGCAAGTCGTAACACTTTGGGA